>OX422216.1:235994406-236594406 GCA_949130495.1 Sambucus nigra
TCTTCTATCGCCGACGATATATAAAACAAACTCACTAAGGTGCCCATACACCTTTTAACCCGTGCCTATCTGTACAACCATTGTAAACGTCCAACACATAACACTCTCTCTAAAAATGGGCCTTATTTCCTTGGACTCGTACTAACACCTGGGTATTCCTAACCCGAATAATTCAAAATTTAATTCTTACTATACCTGGAAATCCAATACTTCTTAAAGTTAACCCACTAATCTTCTTGTGGTTAACTCACTACAAGCTTCCTAAAACAGCGCTACATGCCCCACTGGCCTTACTCCCTAATAACACTAAGATCGATGTGTTTCCTACACACGTAAAATGAATACTATGTTAACTATATCCCTAGTTCAAAAGACCTTTCCAAACTCCCGACATTAGCTCGGTTTCATGCGTGGGACGTCTCACGATGCGAAATCCAAATAAGAAATCCTCCCGTTACATTACTACTTTGCGTCGTCGATCATCAAGATATAACGGCGTAAGGCACACCAACAGGACGTTCTAAATCCTACCTCGCAAACCTATTAAGCGCTTCTACCACTATGTCCTTCCATTTTGGCGAAATGAAAAGTCTAACTAGTCGGGTCGCCTATACTCTGCACAATTACTATGAACATCATACTTAAAACATATTACTTCCGAATTTTCCTTTTAATAAAGGCTTGGCTATAAGCCTCAAATCAATTTTCTAAATCTTACCTCACCCATTACTTATGGTGTGAGAACCATTTCAATGCTTTTCCATAACACTTCCATTTCCAAAAGCCTCCCATCATGACATGTCTCTCAGTTTATAGTGTTTCCTTCACACTAGGTAACTTATCAACAAAACCAACATCCTTGCATCCCATAACATCTCTCCACTCCCGACGTCATTAAGGTTCGTGCGTGGAGTGTCTCATAAGTGAAATCCAAACAAGTAACCCCTCTGATACACTACTACTTAACTTTGTCAGTCGTGGAGGTCCGTTAGCTTCAAATATGCAACCGGGATAATTCCATCCCATCTACCAACAAAATATGGTTAGGACTCGTACTTCTCTTAAGGAGCCAAACCATAAAGAGCTTGCTCTAACATTAAGTCCTTTGTGTGAGAAACAACGAGTAATGAAACATATACTCATCGAAGTTCCATCCAAACATATAATAAATGGCGATCTCAACCCGTATCCAGGTGAGATATCGCAAAAAAAAAAGTAGTTCCACATTGGAATCGCGGGTACGATAGTCTTGAAACCATTAGGCTGCTATCTCTCCAACCAATTAAAAACATATTATACTCAGAATAATATATACTCGTATAAAACATACAAAACGAGCAGTGCAAACCAAATATAAACTCAAAATACCAACACCCGTTTTCATAACGAATGAAGAAAAATAGTACCCCGCTATCGCGAAAAAACATATAGATATACCCTCTGTGATATTACCAATACTAGTGCAAAACTAGAATCACGCACACGAATCTAGGGTTAACAAAATATTGTGATGCTTCAATTGGTTTCCAGACATAGTACACTTGCCTTAACAAAAACAAAAACTACTTTGATCAATGCCCCATCTCGGCACCCTATTCTTGTCCTTTAACTCCTACCGGGCAAGGACTAACTGTGTGGTTCTACACTCCACCCCATAAGATTCCCCCTAGCTGGCCACCCTGACCATGTTAAATTATAAGTATCTCGGATACTAATAGCCTCGATCTTGACAATCATTCTCATAGTTCCCTTAGCTCTTTGACTAAAAGGAAACATAGTATCGGACTCAACTGCCCTGTTTTAATGAATCCCCTGGCGGATGTCCACCTGTGGGGTTTCATGAACACAAATTCTCCATATGTGTTAGTAACGCTTACTAGTGAGCCTATCATTCCACTGAAGGACTCTCTCTTCATTGTACCTACCTAAATTCGGTACAAAGTTCACTTAACCTTATCACTCTTGCTCACTGTCGGCCCCTAACCGATCCTCATGTGAAAAACCCAGAAATAACATTCTCATTATTCGTAATAACCCAAAGGAATTTGCGGTTAAAATCGTTCGTAAGACTCCTCCATGAGCAAAACATCCTGCTCCCTCAAATATGGTGATCATCGTTCCCACCATTTCAACATTGCTCCAACGAGTGAAAAATTTTCCTCAAATTTTCACATCTGGGCATTCCTATACCCCTCTCTAAGCTAAAGCTTCTGAGCCTTCTACTTTCACTGGATAACGTTACACTGGCTTCGTATAACTTAACTTCAACGTATGGTCCTTATCAAAGACCCTTTCAAACTTTTTCCCAATTTACTTCACTAGGTAGGTCAAGTTTAGCACCACTCTCTACTACAGCGGTATGTGGACAATTATAACTACTATACTTTAGTAGTCGTTGCAGCAATCCTTGATAATGCCACAAGGGGAGTGACCACTACTGCAGTCCTCATTCCCAACTTTAACTTACAGCTCCAACTAAGCCTCGCCTCCTGCCGCCCTCACAATGGCCTTACCAGGTCGCCCTTCATCGATCGGCACACAAATCTCACCCGAGCGCGCAAAAGATTTACTATAATCTTACATAATAGCAGAAGAACGAAATCTCACAATAGTAATCAACAACCATAATGATAAGGCTCTATATCAAATAGAAAGCAACGCTGAAAATGTAGTACGTCCGCACAGATTCCTAAGGACACTAGAATCTGATGCTCCGATACCATCTGTGACACCCCACCTAATAAAATATCGGGTGATCAACCCTATACCAAATTAAAACAGAAATCTCATATGGTCCATTCTCAACAACACTGTCTAAAACCAATTTAATTACTAATAACTTATTAGGCTGACGTTAAAATTTTATATTAATTAATCTTTTTAACCAAACCATTCAAGTAAAATAATTACAATAGTTTATATACACAAAACTGAAATGAAATAAAATAATTGAACACTCAGTAACATAATACAACCAAATTGAATGCCTCACTAAAGGCGATAAAAGAATAAGTGAATATAATTGGGCTATCGACCCGAATGTTTAATATAATGCTTCCTATCTAGATTACAGGGATAGAAGCGTCTACAATAAATCTACACGCAACCACAGCTGCTGCAGCAAACGTCTGACTCGAAGGAACCATCATCCAGGTGTTCCTGTGTCTGGACACCTATATATATACAAACATATAGCAAGAGAAGGGGAAAATAGAGAAACGGGTCAGAGCTCGAGTTTGAAAATATTTAGCAAGTGCTTAAAAGCCATATTTAAAAATATGAAATCTCTCATATTTAAACTGGTATCGCACTCTCATGAGATACATGATAAGCACCCAAAAGTGTCTATTTTATACCCCGAATAGATGCATTTTAGTCGCTCGTTTTAATTAAAACTAGCCTTATGTTCATATTTTATCATTTTTCTGGTCAATACGCAGTTGAGATGTTAAATGATGCTAAATTCAGTCAATTGCGATGCAATAGCGGTCACAAGCATTAAATGAAGAAATCAAAAGCGACCGCGAAGTCTGGAGTTCCATTTGAGCTTGCCCCGATGTGATCCGATGCTCCGAAACAGTCCCGTAATCCAAACCTAAGCCTACACTAAAATTAGGCCATTCTCCGAGCCCCGTGTGTGTTGAGTTTGTACCTTCATTATTTTTCTAGATTTTTATTTTTAGTCGTTTTATTTTTAGGATTTATTTAGATTTTTGTAGTATTGATTTTCTAATTTTCTATTTCTTTATTTTGATTTTGATTTTTATTAGTTTCTAATTTTTAATCTTTATTTTATTAGGATTATTTTTTTTAGGAATTTATTTTTTAGTTTTATTAGATTTTAATTTATATATTTATTTATTTTAGTTTTATTTTATTAGGATTATAATTTTTTTTGGTTTTATTTTAATTCTTTTTATTTTCAATTGTTATTTAGTTTGAGATGTTACTTTTTTCCGCCTTTTTAGATATTATTTTATTTTTAGTCTAGTTTTAATATTTTAGTTGTGTTATTTTATTTTAGGGGTACGAAGTAAACACACACACACACATAACACATACCTCACACCCAAACACTTCCTAAGACACCACTCACCCTCACCCTCACACTAACCTCCCTACACCATCACACACCATACCATCCTTCACCTTTCTTCTACCTCACACCCACCATCTCTCTCATCAACCCCCATTAACAACCAAACCTTCTTCTCCTACCACTCCAACTAAAAACCCCCAGCAGAAAATCACCTCCGACTAACCCAACCGTCGCACTCTTCCACCTACCTCCGGCGAGCTCAAACTGGAAGCTGCCGGAACCTATTTCCCATACCCACCTTGACCAGCCATGACCGACTTGCTGATCCAGCCGACCTAGACCCACCGGCGACCTCCCTTCCTCACACCTCACCCGCCAGCAGCTCAACCCGATCTCAACTCCGACCGCCCCAGCCCATACCAAACCCAACCCGGGGAGGCCCGGTTCGAAACCCATTCAGACCCGTAGCCCTGTTCCAAAACGAACCCGGATCTTACCCGAGACCTGCCCAACTTCGAAACTCGGTGGACCCTCAAACCCAAACCGCAAAACCCTCAAACCCAATCCCACTTAAATCTGAATTTATCCAATGCCATCTCTAACCCAAACTCAAAATCCCACCAATATCTCTCAACCCAAAACAAAAGCTTCGTGGCTTATAAAACAAGAGCAAGGGCTTCTCATAAAGAGGACTCTCATCAGGTAAAAAAAGAAGGGACGTAGAGAGAGAAAAAAACAGTTTGTATATTATGTACACTTTAGGGTCATAAAAAATTTTAGAAAAATACAAAAAAATTAGTTTAGCTTTAGAATAATTTTTAGGTTTAGTTTTTAGTGTTCTTTTTGTAATCAAGTGCTAAAAATTGTGAAGAAGTTAGACGCGTGTCAAGGTGCTTTTCAAGATAAATTTGGAAAAAAAATTGCGTATTGTGTTTCTACCTTCTCTTTTCAATTTATTTCCTTCTTGGCATATTATCTATTGTTGTTTATGCACACATGAGAATGTTTGGCTAAACACCCCGTTCAAGGGGTGGGATGCACTGCGTATGATGTTACTTTAATTAATTGGTTTCATTAATTTTATATTTTTAGGTAAATTAATTTTAAATGTCACCAATTAATTTATGTAATGAGAATTAGTAAATTAATTGAACAAATTAATGTTTAAATTTAGGAATCGAACTAGAGATAGGTTTTTTTCGAAATTTTAATATTAATTCGATATTGAAATTTGAGGATTGATATTGTTTTCATTAAATTGATCATAGCGGGTAATTTTATGAAAATAGTACAAGTCTTAATTTTTCATTGTGTGACATTTTAAATTAATTTTCTGAAAAAGATAGTATTAAATTCATAATTTTAACGAGAGTTAGATTATCGATTTAATATTATCTCGAAATATTTCAAAATTAATAAATTGAGGAATTAAAATAATTGAAAATGCCGTGTAATCCCATCTCTTGACCTTTGCACATTATTTCACACTCGGTTGCACATTCTTTTTCATTATTTAGTCATTTTATAATTTTTAGCATTTGTTAGTTAATTTTTCCCTTGAAATTGTTTTTAAAAATAAAAAATAAATAAAAAAATAATTTCATAATTTTCTTTTGAATTGCACGTTTTTACATTTATTGTTTCACCTTGAAAGTTGAATTGATACCCGTACTTACCGCAATACGAGTTATTTTTAGACAAGTTTTGTAGGTACTCAAGGAAATTTTGAGAGTGGCTTTTGCACTACAATAATACATACGCAAAAAGCTTCTTATTAAATGACGCTGTTGCCGCTTTCTTGGCCTGGAAGCAATTGAAGACTTGTAATTTTAATTTTTTACTTGTAATTATTATTTCTTCTCCCTCCTCCTTAGACTGGTTGTATAGGATATTTTTTTTAAGTTTGGTATTTATTTTGGTGCATTTTGACACCGATTTTTTGTAATAATTATTAAAAAAAAAAGCGAAAAGGAAAACCGGACAAGATAAAGAGAGGGCGTCCAAGGCGAGGATTTTTGAAGCCTCTCTACTTTGGGTCGGTAGGACTCCCGGAGACGACTAAAGTTAGGCGAGCTTCCCCCCGGTCGACTCAACTCGGTCTTCACCCCACGTGTGTAAAAATCGTGGGAGATACATTTTTTTTATCCCTCGCGACTCTCCTGCCAGCGAGTTCATTTTTTGTGTGATTAAGTGCTCCTATGTGCTTTTAATTTCTGCATCACACTTAAATTGAATGGTTTGATGAATTAATTTACCTAAGACCTGGACCCGATCATTGCAACGAGAAGGGATTTCATCACCCGACTCACTCGCTTATCCATTGTGTGCTACCCTAGCTGCCATTAAATTTAAAATCAATCAACTAGCTAGCCCCATAGGAACACATTTTTGCAACAGGCAATCACAAAGATAAATTCCGTGAATTTTTTTTGCCTGCGGACTTAATTAAAATTTGACTACGCCTTTCACTAATTTTGAAGATAATAATTGGCTATGTGCTCGTTAGGATTTTTTCTTAACTCGTGTGTGTCCAATTTCATTCTTTAGGTAGTCAGTTTTAGTTAGTTCGACCAAATAAATAGTCCAAATTTTCCCATTTTTCGAAAAATACCAGAAATATTTTCTTTTTTTTTCAATATTTTCAAAAATACCAAAAAGATTTTTTTTCCATATTTAAAATACCAAAAAGATTTTCCTTTTCTTATTTTTAAAAATCACAAAAATATTTCTTTTCTTTCGAACAATATTTAAAAACCAAAAAATATTCCTCTTGTCATGGCCAAAGAATGTCCTTTACGAGAATACTTTGGCCATTTCACATTCTCTCGAAGTTTGTTTGATGATAATCCCGAATCGACCCTTGATTCATTAATTCATGGCTTTAACTCTCAAACACCCACCGTTGATACTCGTGTGTTGTCCATGCACACATCTCATCTTCCACCGCCTCTGGTGACGAGTGTCAACCCATCACATGCTTCGTCGTGCACACACTGCTTTCTTAGGGATCACTTGTCCCATGAGTGTCCATTTATATATTCTGCATCTGAATCTACCTTGGAACATGTGTATCCTTATGACACTGTTTTGGACCCACCTTGACGTATTGTCACGACATATCTAATGTCGAGGGGTATGAGTACCCGAGCTATTCATGGAGGCCTGATCATCCTTCCATGCAATATGAATCCCAACGCCATGTTGTGGATCCTTACAGTTTCCAACAGTCGTCATCGCCACCTTGCGCACCTCATACCTATCAGTCCCCTTCATATGCTCCTCACGCTGATCACACTTTTGTCCCTCACGGAGATGCTTCTTCCGTGAATGCTACACTTGTCCCTTATCCACACACTTCTTATGAGTATTCTCCACATCCTAGTGTTTCTAGCGAGTTGTGTCTACCTCACCCACCGCCGTCACCCGCTACCACTTCGCAACAACCTTGCACATCCACTCTCGAGAGCCTCTTACACAAGTTTGCGCACACTCTTCAGTCTCAAAATGAAGGCCTTCAATGGTTTGAGCACAGGTTTACTGCATTTGAGTGTGCGAACAAATCGGATTCCTCCCCAAGTCGATCCATTATTACACCTACGTAGGACGATGATGTGTCGTCTTGTGCCACGGATTTGAGTGTGACCAACCCTATCTTCCTGAGAATCTCGACATTGAGATCACTCCATGGTCCGGAACCCAAGTTGACAATTCTGTTGATGTCTCCCTTGATTATGAGATTGATCCTACACCGCCTTACCTTCTCGAACCCACAATTGAGTTTCACCTTTCCCCTTCCACTGAATCCTTATTTATGCCCGAGTCTACACTTACTGAGCCCACTGCATGTGTTCCCAAGGAACCACTTCATCCTAGGTTAGCTTCGGCTACGAGTGCTCTCCATTTTCTTGATATTCAATCCGAGATGGTTTCTATCCCTCTGGATATGGATCCTATCCCACCATGCTTGGCTCCCGTTGAGTCAGATATTACTGTTGATTCATTTATCTCGGATTTGGAAGCCTCGCTAGATTCTACCACCACTGTTGATGACACATTGGTGGAGAAGTTGATCACTCCCTCGTTTACTTCCACACTTCTTCCAGCGAGTGCCCTTGAGGATCACTCCGCGCCTCCTGAGGTATGCGTGTCTCCTACTCGTGAGTTAGATCCTCTTCCCCCACCCTTTGTCCCACCCGATCCACCCACTATCCCTTCCACCCCACCACTTGATTTGGACCTTGTTATTGCACCTCACCTGTTCCCATCTACGTATTTAGGTCCTCACCTACACCCACCCTCCACCCTAGTACCCCACGATCCCATTTGTGCATGTTTCATTGACACCACTATCTATGCGAGTATTTGTGCTACTCTAATCTTTCGTGACACCGAGCTTATTATTTTATGCACACCACTTCCTTATGGTGTTAAATTTTTCCATCTACCGCTCCCTGGCGTGTCACGGCGCGACCATTATCATCGTCCATTTATAGAACGGTCGTGCACTTTCTCTGAGGCCCACCCCATTATTATTGTCAAACCCTTATGCCTCCCTCACCAACTTGTGCACCATTCTTATAGGCCCCTTGTTTCCCTCACATTTACGCTCAATAAGGCCCGTGTCCGGTGCCTGTACACCCTCACCCTTACCCTTTGTCCATATACTGTCCTACCCACCTGCCCCTTGTCCACCGATGCTTTGCATCGAGTGATGCACTTTGCTACACAAGTGCATTGACCTCTTTTAGCCTTTATCCAACAAGACTGACACTTCAGTCTTGTTTGGGGGTGATTCTCATCACCCAATTTTTCTGCCACCCCGTGCTTTCATAACTCTTATCTTTAGGGTGAGAACAGTTCGGTCTGGCTGAAGACATTAAACTTAGGGCTATCGGGAGGAAGCCCGTCATTCATTGTTTCTGAGTATGAGTCTTATCCTGTTTGGGGGTGGTGTTTCACACCACCCAATTATTTTCACATGCTTTATAGACTTGTACATTTTTTATCGCATTTGTTCTTCAGGTTCTATCTTTGCTCCAAAGTGCGGTACATTTCACTAGTGGTTCATTATTATAATATCTTTCCTCTCTTGTGCTTTTCATTTTTATATATGGTTTTAAACATCGAGGACGATGTTCTCTTTTGTTTGGGGGTGGGAAATTTATCAAAATTGTACCTCTTTTGAAAATTTTCAGAAACAAGTGATTTTAAAATTTTTGTGCAGTTAAAAACAAATTTTTATGATATGATTTGTCTATCATCCCTCTTTTAGAAATCTCGAAATACCTGTGTTTGATCGAGAACTTACTCTTTTTACCTTAGATTAATTAATACCTCTTAAAGCGTACTTGCACTATGAATTTCTAAACTCAGCAATTTGCACTATCACGTTCACAATCAAAAGTTGAAGAGTAACAATATTCTCAAGAGAGCCTTAAAAGATAACTAGTTGCGACTTAAACCCGTGAGATTTTAGCTATTCACCTTTTTGAGGGTTTTTACGTATCTCCGAGTCACAAGTTGACTCAACTTTCTTTGGGTACTACATTTAGTCGTTGCATGATCTCATCATTTTTTCAAATTTGACTTAATCACTGAGAATGACATTACTTTCGAGTTGTAAGAAACACGTGTTTTGTAGTTTGTCCCGAGCACTAAACCGATTTTTCCATACACGTACCTTTTTCCCTATCACATTATCATTAACCCATTATCATATTCCATATGACCCTTATCCATATGTCCCAAATACCATCCATCATTGCCATTAGTTTTGAGAAAAAGAGTGTTTGAAATTTTTCATGTAAATTGTCTTCATTTGTGCTATGAAAAGAAAAATGTATCGCAATAAAAAAAAATGAAGAAGAAGAAGAAGAAGAAGAAGAGAAAAAGCAAAGAAAGAAAATAAAAATTGAAGAAAATAATATGCGATCATAAATTCAAAAGATGAAGGCAATAGTCAATCAAAGTGTGTCACACTCCTCTCAAAAACCCTAACATTCATCTTCTTCATTTCATTATTCCCTTATACCTTACATAAACCCCATTTTCACCCTTGGTAAAGTGTTCGGGCAAACAAGAAGATTATATGGTGAATAACTCGACATTCTTGACATAGTGGTTAACATCCCTTCATGAGATGAAATTTTTTCATGTATCCGTCCTTTCTTATAAAGTGTGTGAGACGTTTGAACTTGTTTACATTTACTCACATCCTTACACACTAGAGAGATACACTTACCTAATTCTCAGAGAGTTCGATTCAGAGAGATATATCCAGTGAGAGTTGAAGTCAAAGCGTTGATTCTATAAAGGCAATCTAGGAATTACTCTAATGATACTTAAGATTGTTTTACACTACACATGCTGAGTTTTAGGAAGGATTACGCTTTTGGTATTAAGTAATTTCATATCGTATTTTGATAGTTGAATACGGTGTTCCTTGATGTTGTTTTAAAGTTGGGTTGTATAGCGTTTCATCTACTTAGATAATGCATTTAAAAAAGTTTTCAATTTTTGTGGGTAAATTCAATGCAAACCCTCACGAGACACCACTCGTACTGTAGGGCAACCTACAGGTTTAACGGCTTGTTGCACAAGCTAAGTGCAATCGCTAGTGCCTGCGAAAGTGGCACACTTTTGGATACTTATCTTTGTTTTCTCTCTAATTTTGCTCGAGGACTAGCAATGTTCTATTTGGGGGTGGTGTGGTAAGCACCCAAAATTGTTTATTTTATACCCCGAATAGATGCATTTTAGTCGCACGTTTTAATTAAAACTAGCCTTATGTTCGTATTTTATCATTTTTCAGGTCAATACGCAGTTGAGATGTTAAATGATGCTAAATTCCGTCAATTGCGATGCAATAGCGGTCAAAAGCATTAAATGAAGAAATCAAAAGTGACCGCGAAGTCTGGAGTCCCATTTGCGCTTGCCCCGATGTGATCCGATGCTCCGAAACAGTCCCGTAACCCAAACCTAAGCCTACAATGAGCCTAGACCATTCCCCGAGCCCCGTGTGTGTTGAGTTTGTACCTTTATTATTTTTCTAGATTTTTATTTTTAGTCATTTTATTTTTAGGATTTATTTAGATTTTTGTAGTATTGATTTTCTAATTTTCTATTTCTTTATTTTGATTTTTATTAGTTTTTAATTTTTAATCTTTATTATATTAGGATTATTTTTTTTTTAGGAATTTATTTTTTAGTTTTATTAGATTTTATTTTATATATTTATTTATTTTAGTTTTATTTTATTAGGATTATAATTTTTTTTGGTTTTATTTTAATTCTTTTTATTTTCAATTGTTATTTAGTTTGAGATGTTACTTTTTTTCGTCTTTTTAGATATTATTTTATTTTTAGTCTAGTTTTAATATTTTAGTTATGTTATTTTATTTTAGGGGTACAAAATAAACACACACACACATAACACATACTTCACACCCAAACAGTTCCTAAGACACCACTCACCCTCACCCTCACCCTCACACTAACCTCCCTACACCATCACACACCCTATCATCCCTCACCTTTCTTCTACCTCACACCCACCATCTCTCTCATCAACCCCCATTAACAACCACACCTTCTTCTCCTACCACTCCAACCAAAAACCCCCAGCAGAAAATCACCTTTGGCTAACCCAACCGACCCAAGCCCCTACTTGCTACTCTCGCCCTTCACCACCTACCTCTGACGAGCTCAAACTGGAAGTTGCCGGAACCTATTTCCCATACCCACCTTGACCAACCATGACCGACCTGCCGATCCAGTCGACCCAGACCCGCCGGTGACCTCCCTTCCTCACCCGCCAGCAGCTCAACCCGATCGTGACCCCCTCTCATCCCTGCCAACCCAATCTCAACTCCGACCACCCCAGCCCATACCAAACCCAACCCGGGGCGTCCCGGTCCGAAACCCATTCAGACCCGTAGCCCTGTTCCAAAACGAACCCGGATCCTACCCGAGACCTGCCCAACTTCGAATCCCGATGGACCCTCAAACCCAAACCGCAAAACCCTCAAACCTAATCCCACTAAAATCTGAATTTATCCAATGCCATCTCCAACCCAAACTCAAAATCCCACCAATATCTCTCAACCCAAAACAAAAGCTTTGTGGCTTATAAAACAAGAGCAAGGGCTTCTCATAAAGAGGACTCTCATCAGGCAAAAAGAGAAGGGACATAGAGAGAGAAAAAACAGTTTGTATATTATGTACACTTTAGGGTAAAAAAAAATTCCAGAAAAATACAAAAAAAATTAGTTTAGCTTTAGAATAATTTTTAGGTTTAGTTTTTAGTGTTCTTTTTGTAATCAAGGGCTGAAAATTGTGAAGAAGTTGGACGCGTGTCAAGGCGCTTTTCAAGAAAAATTTGGGAAAAAAAATTGCGTATTGTATTTATACCTTCTCTTTTCAATTTATTTCCTTCTTAACATATTATCTATTGTTGTTTATGCACACATGAGAATGTTTGGCTAAACACCCCGTTCAAGGGTTTGCGTATGATGCTACTTTAATTAATTAGTTTCATTAATTTTATATTTCTAGGGAAATTAATTTTAAGTGTCACCAATTAATTTACGTAACGAGAGTTAGTAAATTAATTGAACAAATGAATATTTAAATTTAGGAATCGAACTAGGGATAGGTTTTTTCGAAATTTTAATATTAATTTGGTATTGAAATTTGAGGATTGATATTGTTTTTTTTTAAATTGATCCTAGCGGATAATTTTCTGAAAATATTATAAGTCTTAATTTTTCATTATGTGACATTTTAAATTAATTTTATGAAAAAGATAGTATTAAATTCATAATTTTAACGAGAGTTAGATTATCGATTTAATATTATCTCGAAATATTTCAAAATTAATAAATTGAGGAATTAAAATAATTGAAAATGCAGTGTAATCCCATCTCTTGACCTTCTCACATTATTTCACACTCGGTTGCACATTCTTTTTCATTATTTAGACATTTTATAATTTTTAGCATTTGTTAGTTAATTTTTCCCTTGAAATTGTTTTTAAAAATAAATAAATAAATATTTTCATAAAAAAATTGGAATTACACGTTTTCACATTTATTGTTTCACCTTGAAAGTTGGATTGATACCCGTTCTTACCGCAATACGAGTTATTTTTAGACAAGTTTTGTAGGTACTCAAGGGAATTTTGAGAGTGGCTTTTGCACTACAACGATACATACGCAAAAAGCTTCTTATCAATACACCTCACCCCTCTTCTAATAGTGCACACCTACCGAATACCTTTTGAACAACCTAGTTAAGCTATCCCACCTAACTAATCTCTTTATAACTATCACCTACCTTGCGTGATATAATAAGTTAGACCGTAAGCTATTACATAAGCTTTTATTGATATAATCATCCATGTGATATATACATATATATATATATATATATATAGTCCTTGTTTCTATATAAAGCTATATCGTTCATATACTATAACCTCCACTAGTTTTAAATACCATTTTCACTTTAGCATATAAAATTCTTATATAAATAGTTCTTACCTGAACATATAATTTACCTTTGTATAAGTCCGGATATGAAACTACCGGAAGAAGAATAACATTTTGTTCATTTTACACTTTACACCTTTTTAAATGTTATATGACATCTCAACTTCATAAGCAAGTAATATACTACAAACACCGAGTATATTTATACATATACTAGAAGCATAAGTATAATAACCATCCCACCGAGTTTTAACTCGAGGATGCAGTCTCAAGGTGCCCATACACATCCGGGTTTGCTCAACTTGACTCCGGTACCAAGTCAGACATTTTCATGAACATGGTAGAAACATAAAACGGTGGAGGCGGTCACATTCCCTCCTAAAAGTGAGATAAAAATATCGCACCCATATGCGGGACGATATGACCTGGGGATATATTCTCCTTGTTCCGTAAACCAGGGGATTCACCCACATCGCGCAACCTCCCTGGATAGCACTAGAGATATAATCATACATAAATATATCATTTACATACCAATATATTTATAAACAAATCATATATATATATATATATATCATTCCTCAATATGCTCTAGCTATAATTGCCAAACTCTTCTGGCTAAAGTCAATAACCCGAATGTTCCCATTCGTAATAGTATATAAGTATTTACCCACTTAAATTACAAATCACATAAGTATTATCTTACTTAAAATATAACTCGCACCTTCATCAATTTTAAGGGTTTTACATAATTCCATAGGTATCGCATCACCTACAATAATAGTCGTCAATATATGTATAGGACAACCGCTCAATTCTCTTTAGCCCATATCCTAAATTACATTCTAATCGCATCCTAGGATTTACTCAATTACAATCGGCCCATATTTATCCTAACCACATAAATATATCTATATACGCTTGCCGAATAATTTTCTCGAATGTTACTCCTCCTAAACATTCATTAAATCCATGCTCCGAATTGTACACTCAACTAATCCAAGATTAATATACAACTCCTCAAGTCCTTTAGGTCACCCCATCTATAATACAATAATTAAGAAGGCCCCTAAGCCCTGAACCCAAAAAGAAAAAGGAGTAGAAAAATCCTAATCTTGGGCAGAAAACAGAGTACCGTTCGACTGGTTCCTGACCCCCGATCGACCGCGATATGGGATTTTGCCTTGCGAGCCAACCAATTGCCTTTTTCCTTGACTCAGTCGACCGCCTATAAGGCCGCGGTCAATCAGTCACACCAGATGTGTCGTCCAACTCTTCATTTCTTACGAAACCTAAATCTCCAAAATACCAAATATCAACCCAACCTCCATTTTTATGGTTTCTAATCTCAACCAACAATACTATAAACATCTAATCTATGTTTGTCAACTAACACATCAATTAATTTGTGGTATTAAACTATTTCTCTTAGATTTAAACCTTAAAACCATTTAAAACACTACTTAATCATTTCTACTATTTCTACACACCATTAACGTAGGTTTAACACTAGAAATCATTAAGAGTTTACAATACATCAATTTGTAAACTCATACTCAAATTTCCCCAAATTTATTTTAAGGCTTCTAACCCAAAAATCATATAGTTTACCAATTATAATATGAGATACATGCTCAAAAGAATAAATCAAGTAAACACTTGCCTCGTGGATAAAATCCGACGACCTCGAGTCGAATCCCGCAGAGTTTGGGCCGTAATCCCCTTTCTCTTCCTCTTTTTCCTTCCTTTCTTCTCTTCTTTCTTTTCTCTCTTTTCTTTCTTCTTTTTCTCTCTCTCTCGTGCCTTTATAAGAGAGAATAAGGGTTTATCCCTTATAAACCCAAAAATGACTCGTTTACTCAATTGCGAGTCCCTACTAGTCCAAAAATCTCCAGAACCGAAACGCTACCCCCGGATACTCTATTTTGACTATCTCGTCCAATCCGAAACCAACCGTGAACTCGAAATCTTAGTTCGAGTCACTTAACTAAAATTCACTAATTAAACCCAACACATCTCACTACGCGTGTTTTCCAAATAAAATATTATCCTTTGTTGCTTTACCCAACTGCGACATGTAATTAAAATAATCCAACTCATTTACTTAGTCCCAAAAGTAAATCTAACACACAAAACATCTAACACTCATAAACTCCAAAAATTATTATTCACAGTAATTCCTCAAATTTCCAAATTACGTCACTTATGTAATTTAAATATCTATAAAAGTACGGGGTATTACATACTTCCCCCCTACAACAGAATTTCATCCTCGAAATTCGATTGCAACCTGTATCACCAACGCAGGATCGCTAATCACACTATGTCCTAGTGCACCAAAGTCGAATGGTACTACCCTACCACGTACTTGTTCATGATAATTAAATAAGTATACACGTAACTTATTCTAATTCCATAGGTATCGCATCACCTACAATAATAGTCGTCAATAGATGTATAGGACAACCACTCAATTCTCTTTAGCCCATATCCTAAATTCCATCCTAGGATTTACTCAATTACAATCAGGCCATATTTATCCTAACCGCGTAAATATATCTATATACGCTTGCCGAATAATTTTGTCGAATGTTACTCCTCCTAATCACTCATTAAATTATAGGGGATGATATTTTAGAATCTTACCGAAAGTAATTTCAATTTCCTTTTAGATGCGTAATAGAAATGGTTCAATTAAACAATTACATAAACCAAATTTTAATTTCTTACAAATTAAAATTAAACTTAACACAAAGTGAAATTAAATTAAATGACACATGGATTTTCCACTTTAAACCTAATTAATTCAACTCAAGTCCTAGAATTTGCCTAAACCATATTTTTAATATTACCAAGATAGGCCAAACCAATTTCAACAAATTAAATGATGACTTGAATTAAACTAATATCAATTTTACCCCAAATATTATTTAGCACCAAATTAAACAAGAGTAGGGATTTAGACCAATTTTATCTTTTTACCTAAGCATGCATCTAACGTGAGTTTTGAAAAAGATTAAATAAACACATAACCACTAAGTCGCGATGTACGCGAAAAAACCCACAATGGGAAAAAATCTCGGACGGCCCTAGCCTCAAAACCACTAAGTACGGTATTACAAATACAAGACAGTAAGACTTACAACACTTGACTTAACTCCGTCCAATCCCCGAAGCTTCTTCTTGTACACACCTATGCCTAGAGAATAACCACGGAGGTCCATCGCGGTCTCGAAATCCACCAATCGGACTTTTTCTGGTCATCGCCACCCGAACAAGGAGCCTTTCTCCAAGTGGGTATGTCACAGCAAACAAACTCTTCTTCTTTGTGGGATGTAGAAGCAAACCCAAACTCTATTTTATGGTAGAGATGAATCCGGTTCCAAACAAACTCTCCAAGCAAGATGTATATATATATAGATAGAAACATGGATTAAAACAAACAATTGGGTGTAAACTTGGTTTTGTTCTTTAAATAAATCAATTTGAATAAAAAAACACAAAGGGAACTTTTTATGAAAGAATTAAGATCACAAAACCTCTCTAGGAGATGGAAAAATTTCTTTTGAAAATTATAGTCCTGAAGTCATTAAATTATGTGAAAGAATAGTGGGACAAAGTAGTGGAAAAATGCCAAAAAACTGCCAAAAACTGTTCCCCCCGAAATCTCGTTCGAACGATATTTTCGTTCGAACGACATTTCGTTGGAACAAACTTTCTTAAGAAGTTACAGTGGCAAGTCGTTGGCAAACCTTGTTCGAACGAAATTCTTGTTAGAACGACAAACTCGTTCGAACGACAATATCGAACGAACTGTCAGAATGTCATTTTTCAGTTTTAAGCCCCAAAACTTTTTATTTAAAAGTTCTAAAATAACTTTCTAAAAATAAAATTCATTTTAAATAAAATTACACCCTTTATAAAATTATTCCAAGTCTCCCTATGAATATATAGAAATGCATTCATACCTTTTGGAGACTATAGAATATGATGTTGATGACGTAGAAACATGGCACTTTGAAACTCGAAAAATGATGAAGCTTTATAAGTCTTGGCCGCTACGTCTTCAACTCTTGCATGTCATAGGCTTGGAGGATACTCACTCGATACTATCCTATGACACAAATGTTTTGTTAGAAATTGAGCCAACACTACATTAAGACTCAATTGAAAATTTGTGTCCCTACAAATCTCCCCCTTTGGCTATTCCGGGAAAAAAACCAAAACAAAATCCTAAAGGGCCATCAAGCTCACTAGACTCAAAAACACCCCACCTAAAATAAAGATTACAATGCTTGACTCGAATACCACTTTAGAATTAAACGCTTTGCCACTTTAAATAGATGCCGCTTGACAATACCTGCACACTTAAGCAACACATTAAACGCATAGGGAATATGAAAATATTAAATGAAATTTAAATAAAGACACCCCTTTAATTAATTCTCCTCCTTTATCAAATGATCTACTTAGAAAGAGCCTTCCATTAAGTTAAATCTCCCAAACTAAGATACGATTATAATAGGATTAGATACCATTTCTCCCCCTATCATTCTCCCCCTTTTTGTTCAGATCAAGGCTAAAGAATAAAAAATTAACTTATCTCCCCCAATTAAAGCCTATACACCCTCTAAACTAAACAAGGGATAAATAGAATGGGATAACAAGCTAAACATGCAATAGTGCATAAAGTGATGAGAACATTTAAGCACATGGGCAACTCAAATTCAACTAATCCACATTAAGATATGAATATCAACTATGATGCAATAACAAAAGATATCAATTGATTGTAGTAATCTAAGCATGTGATATCGAAACAAAATTCGCAACAAGATAGATACTAAAAGAGAATTACAAGCATAAATGAACTGGCTAATCATGGCAAAGACTCAAAAACAAAAAAAATATCATATATATGTATACACAATAGATTCAAACTAAGCATAAGTACACACAATATATAGATATAAACACCAAAATGACACAAAACTAAATAACATAAGTTTTTCCACACTCTTATAGCATAAATGTGTCATATGGATATGTAAGTGAAGGGGTGTGAACTAGATACTAATGAATATAAAACCCAATCACTTAAACATGCTCACGGAGTTCACATTTGATTGAAAAATTTATCACATTTGAATATAACCTCATGTGACAATATAAATTGAACTCAATGAACAAACAAACACAATGCATACAAGCCTAACATGTTGATGATTATACAAACCAATATAGTCATGACATTGATAGCGCAACTAGGATAAACGAACATTGTGAAAATCGTTGATATACCATCCAAAATCCCTCAAAATATGCAAATTAATTCTTGTGAATGAATATATCAAACTAAACAAAATAGGCCTTGGCAAATATTTTCTTTTAATGCCATTATTCTTTTAGGCCTTTGGACCACGTATTTCTTTTAGGTCCAAGCAAACGGTGGCGTACTCACAAAGGATGACATTTCCTTTCGTATCCCTTCCCCGTGCACATTTATATATAATATTTTTATATCTCACACAAATCTCATGTGCAACGTATTTTAACATGCACTAGTCCTCCTAGGTCACATAACATGTAAATGACAAGATTGGTAGGAGAACACCTGACAAAGCTCAAATATACATATGAAGTTTAAATTTCAAGAGAGCTCGTGCATGTGTGAATTGTGGCATATAAAAATAGAATCCATTATATCAACACAAAATTCAACTACTCCATGTAATCATGGTAAAGAACATTTCAAGGATTGACAATCTACACCAAAAGTTCTAGCCACATGAAAGCAAAAAAGAAGGGATTCGAACACAAGTGTATGCCACATAGAGTATGTCAAACTAAAATACACACAAAAATAATCTTTTTGAGTTTTTTTAAAAAATTTAACCAAAAAATAAAAATATTTACTCAAAAGACACACAAAAATCATTTGTATTTTTCATTAATCTGAAATTACTAAAAAGATAAAACACAAATGATAAACAACATCTTTTTGTATTTTTCATTTAATGCAAACAAAAATGAAATAAGTATAATACAAAAGATAAACGAAAATCTTAATTCTAGCATGTGATAAAGCATGAAGTATAGAATAGAACAATGATTAAGAAGCATACAATTAACATGATAATATAGCATGAAGCACAAAAGCTAAATTATGCAAAAAACTAACACATTCAACCTTTAGATTTAACAAGGGAGGTATCGTGTGAAAGTAAATGAGAATAAAATATCCTATCTTGTAAAGTTACCAAGTCAGATCTCCTAACCCAAACTAATGATGAATAATGATCTCGAGGTGTAGGAATCTTGGCTACCTCGGTTGCCTTACGTAGGGATTTTCTAGGACCTCTTTTAAGATCAAAACAAAATTTCTTAAGATGACCTTTTCGACCACAATGAGAGCACCTAAATACTCGGCGAAAAGACTTACCTAAGGAATGCTCTATAACATTGTTCCTAGAGGATTCTCCTAAAATATTGGTTTTGTCTTTATGAGTTGATTCATTACAAGTATCGAAGCCTAAACCACAAGTGCCATTTTTAATTTGGACCGTTCCTAATATTTTATCTAATTTCTCCGAACTACACTCCAAATCAAATTTGACTTTACTAGAGTCTTTTAATTTATTTTCTAATTCTAAAATGTTAGACTCTAATAAAACATTGCGCTCTTCAAATGCGAGAAGCTCCTTTTTCTAGGCTTCCATTAAACCTTTAAGGCTATCTCTCTCGCCTTCTATATATTCAATATTCTCACGAAGAGCTCTCTCACGTGTTCTAAGATCTTCCACTAACGCACTCTCATCAATGACCTTAACACGCTCTCTTAAACTATCTTCTAACTTCAAATTTGTTCTTTTTAATTTAATAGATTCTTCAAATAATTCTTGAAACGCAATTTGAAGTTCACTCACATCAACCTCATTTTCACTTTCACTCTCTCTTTCTTCTCCACTCTCACTACTATAAAAAATAAGGCAATCATAAACTTTGACCTTGGAAGTGTCATGTGTTAAAATCTCATCAATAGAAGAGTGCTCACTATCACTCACATGACTAGCCATAAACGCCACAAAGTTCGGCTCAGTGGGGGAATCGGGTCCCTCTTCATTATCACTATCACTAAGGGTTGCGTTAAAAGAAATTGGTTGCTTACCCTCTCTCCTTAGTTTAGTGTGGAACTCTTTTGCCCTATGTCCATACCCTTCATAACCATAACACCTATTTGACTCGTCCCTATTTAAATTTTTTCATTAAAAATTTTAGGGATCTTCTCGGCTTTGTCATGCTTAGATTTTTCAAATTTCTTAAAATCATTTTTAAATCTATCTTTGTTAAATTTAAGAAATTTTTGAAACTTCCTAGAAAACATAGCCATATCTTCCGAGTCACTATCACTTTCACTCTCTACTACTTGTTTTTCCTCCTTTAGGGATTTCAAACCTACGCCCTTATCTATTTTCTTTTCAGTTTTAGAGGGAAACATGTTTAGTTCATAGGTTTGTAAATCACCTACGAGCTCTTCTAATTTCGTAGAGGCTGAAGTTGGTAAATAATTTAACACGGTCACCTTAGGAATAAATCTATCAGGTAGGGACCTTAAAATTTTCTTTACTACTCGGTTGTCGGGTATTTTATCTCCCAAGTTAAAAGATGAATTAACTATATCAGAAAGTCTAGCATAAAATTCATCAAAAGTTTCTTTTTCATTCATTTTGATGGTTTCAAATTGAGTGGTGAGATTTTGGAGTTTAGAAGCTTTTACGACACTAGTTCCTTCATGAGTGAGTTGTAAAATATCCCAAGCTTCTTTAGCGGTTTCACACGTCATAATGCCACGGAATTCATCCGGTGTGACCGCACTAAACAAGGCATTTAAAACTCGGGAATTAAAATTAGTAAGTTTAAATTGATTCTCACTCCATCTATCGGCGGGTTTGGGAACACGCTTATTATCTACTAAATGTGTAGGTGGGGACCACCCATTAACGATTGACAACCAAACCCTCTCATAGATAGAAATAAGTGCTGATTTCATATACGCTTTCCAACACGCGTAATTGGAACCATCGAAAATAGGAAATTTTGAAAACGAGGAAAATTCCATTTTTGTCAAAAATATTTAAAGGATCTTAAACACAATAATTTAGCGATCCCGCTCTGACACCACTTGTAGGGGATGATATTTTAGAATCTTACCAAAAGTAATCTCAATTTCCTTTTAGATGCGGAATAGAAATGGTTCAATTAAACAACAACATAAATCAAATTTTAATTTCTTTCAAATTAAAATTAAACTTAACACAAAGTGAAATTAAATTAAACGACACATGGATTTTTCACTTTAAACCTAATTCATTCAACTTAAGTCCTAGAATTTGCCTAAACCATATTTTCAATATTACCAAGATATGCAAAACCAATTTCAACAATTTAAATGATGACTTGAATTAAACTAATATCAATTTTACCCAAAATATTATTTAGCACCAAATTAAACAAGAGTAGTGATTTAAACCAATTTGATCTTTTTACCTAATCATGCATCTAATGTGAGTTTTGCAAAAGATAAAATAAACAAATAACCACTACGCCGCGATGTACGAGGAAAAACCCACAACGAAAAAAAACCTCGGACGACCCTAGCCTCAAATCCACTAACTACGATATCACAAATACAAGACAGTAAGACTTACAACACTCGACTTGACTCCGTCCATGACCCGATGCTTCTTATTGTACACACCTTTGCCAAGCAAATAACCACGGAGGTCCACCGCGATCTCGAAATCCACCGATCAGACTTTTTCTGCTCACCGCCACCCGAATAAGGAACCTTTCTCCAAGTGAGTATGTCACATCAAACAAACTCTTCTTCTTTGTGGGATGTAGAAGCAAACCCAAACTCCCTTTTACGGTAGAGATGAATCCGTTGCCAAACAAACTCTCCAAGCAAGATGTATATATATATAGATAGAAAATTGGATTAAAACAAACAATTCGGTGTAAATTTGGTTTCGTTCTTTGAATAAATCAATTTGAATAATAAACACCAAGGGAACTTTTTATGAAAGAATTAAGCTCACAAAACATCTCTAGGAGATAGAAAAAATTCTTTTAAAAATTCTAGTCCCGAAGTCATTAAATTATGTGAAAGAATAATGGGACAAAGTAGTGGGAAAGTTCCAAAAAAACTTCCATTCCCCCGAAATCTCGTTCGAACGAACTTTCGAGAGAAGTTCCAGTGGCAAGTCGTTGGCAAACCTCTTTCAAACGACATTCCCGTTTGAACGACAAACTCATTTGAACGACAATATAGAACGAACTATCAGAATGTCATTTTTCAATTTTAAGCCCCAAAACTTTTTATTTAAAAGTTCTAAAATAACTTTCTGAAAATAAAATTCATTTTAAATAAAATTACACCCTTTATAAAATTATTCCAAGTCTCCCTATATATATATATATATATATATATATATATATATATATATATATATATATATATATATATATATATATATATATATATATATATATATATATGCATTAATACCTTTTGGAGACTATGGAATATGATGTTGATGACGTAGAAACATGGAACTTTGAAACTCGGCAAATGATCAGGCTTTATATGTCTTGGCCGCTACGTCTTCAACTCTTGCATGTCATAGGCTTGGAGGATACTCACTCGATACTATCCTATGACACAAATGTTTTTGTTTGGAATTTAGCCAACACTACATTAAGACTCAATTGGAAATTTGTGCCCTTATATAAATCCATGCTCCGAATTGTACACTCCACTAATCCAAGATTAATATACAACTCCTCAAGTCCTTTAGGTCACCCCATCTATAATACAATAATTAAGAAGGCCCCTAAGCCCTGAACCCAAAAAGAAAAAGGAGTAGAAAAATCCTAATCTTGGGCAGAAAACAGAGTACCGTTCGACCGGTTCCTGACCCCCGATATGGGATTTTGCCTTGGGAGCCAACCAATTGCCTTTTTCCTTGACTCAGTCGACCGCCTATAAGGCCGCGGTCAATCGGTCACACCAGATGTGTCGTCCAACTCTTCATTTCTTACGAAACCTAAATCTCCAAAATACCAAATATCAACCCAACCTCCATTTTTATGGTTTCTAATCTCAACCAACAATACTATAAACATTTAATATATGCTTTTCAACTAAAAAATTAATTAATTTGTGGTATTAAACCATTTCTCTTAGATTTAAACCTTAAAACCATTTAAAACCCTAGTTTATCATTTCTACCATTTCTACCCATATCTACACACCATTAACGCAGATTTAACACTAGAAATCATTAAGAGTTTACAATACATCAATTTGTAAACTCATTCTCGAATTTCTCCAAATTTATTTTAAGGCTTCTAACCCAAAAATCATATAGTTTACCAACTATAACATGAGATACATTCTCAAAAGAATAAAGCAAGTAAACACTTGCCTCATGGATAAAATTCGACGACCTCGAGTCGAATCTCGCGGAGTTTAAGCCAGAATCCCCTTTCTCTTCCTTTTTTTCCTTCCTTTCTTCTCTTCTTTTTTCTCTCTCTATTATTTATTCTCTTTCTCTCTCTCTCATGCCTTTATAAAAGAGAATAAGGGTTTATCCCTTATAAACCCAAAAATGACTTGTTTACTCAATTGCGAGTCCCTACTAGTCCAAAAGTCATCGAAACCTAAACGCTACCCTTGGATACTCTATTCTGACTATCTCATCCATTTCGAAACCAATTGTGAACTCGAAATATTCATCCGAGTCAATTAACTAAAAATCATTAATTAAACCCAAAACATCTCACTACGTGTGTTTTCTAAATAAATATTATCCTTTGTCTCTTTACCCAACTGCGGCATGTAATTTAAATAATCCAACTTATTTACTTAGTACCAAAAGTAAATGTAGCATACATCGTAAACATCTAACAGTCATAAACTACAAAAATTATTATTCACTGTAATTTCTCAAATTTCTAAATTACGTCATTTATGTAATTTAAATATCTATAGAAGTACGGGGTATTACACAATCCCCCACATCACGAATGGCCATGGTGATGTGATCAACTTCAGCGGCGCCCCTGGTGTACGATGGATCTTGGCATAACTCTAGCATTTGTCGCACTTCCTTGTGTAGTCTGCACAGTCGGCCTTCATGGTAGGCCAGCAATATCTTTGGGATGGAATTCTCTTCACCAACGACCTTCGAACGGAGTGTTCTCTGCAACACCTTTTATGTACTTCTCTGGCCATCTAGTTGACTACTATGGGATGAACACATCTTAGTAGTAAGATGATATACCCCCTTCTGTGTAATACTCCTTCTTCTATTATGTAGTGGGCTGCCTTATAGCACAGCTTTTTGGATTTCTTTGGATCTAAAGGGAGTTTATCGATTTTAATATATGCTCGTATGGGATCCATCCATGATGGTCTCAGGTTTACTTCCATAATTTTTAGGCTTCCCTCTTCAGTTTTCTTGTGAGTTAGTATTTCAACTAGCAATGTTCTCCTCCAAGCAGTTCTGGTGGCTGAGGTCAATCTGACCAAGGCATCTTCTCGGACATTTTTTGATGTGGGACCCCTTACAACCTTCACTTCTGTGAATTTCTCCAACCACTGTCGTATAACGGCTAAGTACCTTTCCATAGACTCCTATCTTGCTTCGTAGACTCTTAGTATCGGGTTGACAACTAGTTAAGAATCGCTATGTGCCATAATATGGTAGTCCCCCGAGGATGAGGCTAGTCCAAACCCAACAATCAAAGCTTCATATTCTGCTTCATTATTCGAGGCTTCAAATTGAAAGCGCAAGGCATATTTCACATCTATCTCATCTAGTGTGGAAACGATAATGCCTACAACACTGGCCGTCGAACAAGACGGTCCATAAATGGACAGCCTGTAGATAACACTGTCCCGACTGAAGTCTGCTTCTTCAATTTTGCCAAACCTGAATAATTTTTTTATATCCGTCATATTAGAATTTTTCTTCTTTTGAGGAGCTCTCTCTGATGGGGGTCTGCTTTACTTTAGTAGGAACCAAGATCTTTCCCCGGGAGGTTTGCTTATCTTTAAAACTCGATCTTTCTCCCAAGGGAGCTATCTCTGATGGTTTCTCCTCGTAGGTGAACTCAATAATGAAATTTGCCAATGTTTGCCCTTTGATGGTTGTCAAAGGCTCGTACTATATGTCATACTCACCAAGCTCAACTTACCAGGCCATAAGTCGACCAGATTTCTCTGGTTTGTGCGAACCTGACTCAAAGGTAGATTAGTGTAGACCACAAGCATGGGCTTGAATATACGTCTTCATTCTTTTCAAATATTTCTTTAGTGCCAAGGCTAAGTTCTCCATTCGGGGATAAAAGATTTTGGCTCCTCGATATGCCTTGATAGTGTAGTAAACTCGATCTCTAGATTCCCTCCTCCTTCCTTATTAGTGTCTAACTGACGGTTAACTCATACACAATAAGGTATAAGTAGAGCTTTTCTCCAACAATAAGCCTTAATAACAAAGCAGGTGAGCCCAGGCAACGCTTTAATTCCAGGAAAATGTTTTTACATTCTTCGTTCCACTCAAAAGACTTTCTCAGTATCTTAAACAAGGCATGCACTTGTCTGTGGCTCTAGAGACGAGCCTGTTGAGTGCTTCCACTCACACTGTTAGCTTTTGCAGATCTTTTTTCATCATAGGGGACTGCATGTTGATCAGATCTTAAATCTTATTGTGTTTGGCTTTGATACCCCGTTGATTGACGATGAAACCCGGGAACATTTCCTCCTTCACTCTAAAAACACATTTTATTGGGTTCATTGTCATCTGGTTCTTATCTAACTGGTCAAAGGTTTGCCTTAGGTCCTTGATGTGGTGGGTGGATGTCTTGCTTTTTGTGAACATATCATCTAATTATACCTCCATGTTAACCAAAATCTGGTCCTCGAAGACTTTGTTTACTAACCACTGGTAAGTGGCTCCTGAGTAAGTACCTCTACTGGTTATGAAGGACATATTCTCTCTGTCGGAGGGCTTCATCTTGATCTAGTTGTAGCCAGAGTAAGCATCCATGATGCTGAGAAGTTCGTGGCCTGAGGTTGCATCCATCAGCTAATCGATCCAAGGCAATGGATAATGGTCCTTAGGGCATGACTTTTTTAGGTTGATGAAATCAACGCACATCCGCTATTTATCATTCTTCTTGAGCACTATTACTACATTATACAACCCTTCTACTTGACGGCATTGATGAAATTAGCCTTTTGGAACTTAAGAACCTCCTCTTGGATGACAAGGTTCTTCTTAGCATAAAAAAACCCTTTGTCTTTTCTTTAATGGTTTATCTCCTTTAACTATGCTCAACTCATGGCAAATGAAATCAGGATCTATACTGGGCATATCCTCGTGGCTCTATGGAAACAAGTTCTTGCGTTGTTATAAGAAGTTTATGAGCTCTTGTTTTAAACTTGGGTCTAGTGACGATCCGATTTGGACTGTCCGCTCTGGGTGGTCAGCATCAAGTGGAACTGTCTCAATTTCCTCAACGTCCTGCCTCTTGACCAGCTTTGCCTCATCTCACGGGTCAATGGTTTCAATCCAATAAGTGGTCGTCAACTTCTTCTACTCTTCCTGGTCGGCTGAGGTGAAATAGCACTCGCGTGCCTCCACCTGGTTGCCTTTGATGACCCCCATTTCATAGTGTATTGGAAACTTTAAGAATTGGTGCACTATATATGGGACGACCTCAAACTCTTTTAGCCCGATCCTGCCTAGTATCATATTGTAGTAAGATAATAAATTTTTCTCGGGATGAAGAAACGAGCATTTTCAGTTTGGTAAGTTGGCCAAGTACCCACTATAACCTTTAGCTCTACCATTCCCAGTGGATAGACCTTTTCTCCTGAGAAGATAATCAAGGGTCGGTGGTATGGCGTCAATTTTCTATTACGGAGTTTCAATCTTCTGAAATAGATTTAGAACATAATGTCCACGAAGCTGCCATTATCCACCAGTATTCTGGTAACCCTGCCTTCGTGGATCATTATGGTGACGATCAGAGGGTCATCGTGAGGGTACAACACTCTGGACAAGTCATCTTTGGAAAATTTGACAATTAGCTTATCCTTATTCACATTGTGAGGCTGTGTTTCCACACCAGCTATTAGGTTGATCTGCCTCACATGCGCATAATCTTTAGCCTTATTCAGTTAAGTATTCCTTTCTGTTGGGACTTCCCTCCACCTGCATCACCTCCGGTGATGAAATGACACCTAAAGGATATCATGTCGACGTCATGTACGTGGTCTTTGGTTTTATTTGGAAGGTGTGGATCATCCTTTGAGTCATTATCCCTTTCCCTCTTCTTGTCATCTGCCTTACGGTATGGTGACTCCGATCGTCGCCAAGCCTTGTGCTTTTTAGGATTTGGTCATCCATCCCTATCAACATACCTATACATCTTGCCCCTTCTGATCAGGCCCACAATTTCATTTGTCAAGGCGATGCAACTATCATTATTGTGACGATGATCTTTATAGAACTCACATTACTTGCTTTATCCCGCCTATTTGCTGGTGTTTTCTATTTTCCTAGCAATTTGAGGTCCTTGCTTTTACGAATTTCCTCTGGGATGTGGTGGATGCCAACCTTGAGTGGGGTGTACTCATTATACTTCTTTAGTTTCTCAATCTTCTGTTCTTTCTTATCCTTCTTGTCGATGGATTTTCTTGCCTGTGATTTAGCGTGGTCGGACTATTTGGCAACCATTGCTTCTTCGGCTTTCATAATTTTTCCCACTTTGGCCAACAGTTCTTTCATCGTACTAGGTGGTTCCTTTGCCAATGCCCAAAAAATTTTCCCTCGTCGTAATCCACTCATCAAAGAAGTTATGGTGGTCTACTCATTATAATCCACCACCTCCATCTTCTCAGTGTTAAATTTGGTCATATTATCACAAGTGCTTTTATCGGCCTTTTTCCAAACACCAAGTAAATGGGCCACTCTTTCCCAGTTTCGTGCCGAAGCAAAAGTTACTAACAAACAGGTCGGCCAACTACTGAAAATTGGCTATTTATCCTCTTGGTAGGCTATTATACCAAATCTGAGAAGAGCTAGTGATTGTGCTGGAGAAGGGTTTGCATCGCATCTCGTTAGGGATGGAATAAATGTTTGCAACACCTTGATACATCTCGATGTGAAAAATTGGATCTGCCTTTCCATCGTATTTTGGCGTGATAATTATCGGCTTGAATTCTGATAGAGTAGGGTACGCTACAACAGAAGAGATAAATGGTGACCCATTTTTAATAACCCTCTGCAAGGTATTCGTAGACTTATCCATCTCGCCAAGATGATCCTCTAAATATTGGATGGATCCCTTCCATGGTTGGTTATCGTCTTTGGTCTTACCTCCAGCTGACTTTGCAGTTCTCCCTTGGATTTCGATCGAGATATCTTCCTAGGAAGTCTGCTCAAGTTCAATCGATGCTCTAATAGATCAGTGGGAGCCTCTATTGATAGACCTGTCTGGACCATTTCTCACCCAATCATGATAGTGCAACGTCATTGCTTCCTGCCGGCGATTGCAATAGGGGCCCAACCGATCAAATGCTAACTTTATGCTCAGCCTTTTAAGTGCACTAGGATGATATTTAGAGTAATATTGATCATCAAAATGACTAGGTGGATGGATGGAGAACATGGCTCCAGGTCGATAGGATCGGTCTCGCTGCGATCAGGTTCGCCTGGAGGAGCTGGCATTTTCGTAAGATCTAAGGCCTAGCCTCTTAGGATTCTACAGACCCGCCTGTAATACTCGTGCCTCCTGTCTTTGTATGGATCTGGGGGAATCGTCCTCCTCTTTTTCATGAAACCCCCGATCCAGGAGTAAGAACATTCGAATTATGCTGCACTGGCCCAGCCTGAAGGGTGTGTGCCAATTGTTTGACACGCTCCTCCATAGCTTCCTGCCCATTGGCCAAGCTTATCAATAGATTGTATAAATCTCCCACCCCAGTGTGGGTGGGTGGTGTTTATACTTCCTCAATATGACTACTCTCAGGACTATCTGCCATTCTCAGGTATTTCAAGGAAGGTGTTTAACAAACGAATTCAGGTAAGGACCACAATGGCTAATCGTGTTCCCAAAGACAACGCCAATTTATTATCGTCCAAAAATGGAGATAGAAAATAATTGAACAATCAGTAAAAAGATGAATAATAATAGATAATGGGGATCAAGGACAATGAGAGTAAGATAGATTTATGTGGTTCGACCCCAGATGGAGACCTACGTTACGGAGTTACGCGTTCTTCTTTCACAATTTCTAGGGGTACAATTAGGGTTTCTTTGGTAGCTCAATGATTAAGAATGAGAGAGTCCCCTTTTCAGGTGGATTCATCCTCTATTTATAGGTAGTTGATGATAATATTTAGAGGATAAGTGGAATGCCTTTATAGGTCAAGCAGTTGCACCTATATAAACGTGCTAACAAATAGATATGTCTTGGATCACTTGCTGACATCCCTAAAATGCATGTAGGTAATAAACTCTTGACAACCACGTTCCCTTATTCCCTCATGACTAGTTAGGAGTATCTTGGGTTTATATGAGAATACACACATATGGTGTGAGCGAATATCCGCACTGAGTGGGACAACAGTCAATATAGTGAGCCGAGCAGATTAATACATGAGCCGACCTCCTGTTCGAAGTGAGGCCGAGCATATTATGAGTCCTCTTTTGGTATTATTTTGGACCCAATGTAGTTCGGACAATAAGGGTATAACATGTGTGAAATGTATATATGAACCGTAAGAATGATAAGAATGGTCGAATAATGTGAACATTTGATAAAATGTTAAAACACATTAATATGGACGCGGATGCAACCAAGATGGAAATAAGAAGGGTTCGGAGCCATGGGGTGAAAGACCCAAAATCACTGGCCAGAGCATATTGTAGTGCAGTCGATTGTGAGGAGACCATTAAAGTATGCGGTTATTTGGTAAATTTTGAGAAAAAGATAATGTTGATAACAAAATGATGGAAATGGAAATGGAAATAAATAAGGTTGTGCTTGGGAAATTTAGGAAAGATGACCTAAAGGAAATAGTAAAATGGAGACTAGTGGATAAAGATGATTAAATTATCTCTAATTATATGAAAAGTTTTTGTAAATTGGATAAGTGTGGGTATGAGCACTTCGCTCGGTTGCATTGAATGGTAATTGCACTTATACTCATCAAATGATAATGTTTTCAGAATTTTTAAAATAAACATTATATGTATAGCATTTTCTTATAAAATGTATTGCTTAGTAGTCCCCACCCTACTGAGCACTCGCTCACCCCTTACTTTTATGTTAAAACCCCCACCCCCAGGTACTTCTGATAGGGACGTTGGCAAGGACGTTGGTAATGACTCAAAGGGTACTAGTCATCGTTAGAGCTCTACCATGATAGTTTCAAAAATTGTGTTTTGAGACATTTTAATTTATAGCACTTTAAACAATCTTTTATGCGGGCCTTGGGCCATTTGTTGTAATAATACTTGAGCTTTATGTTTTGTTTCCCTTATTACTAGCATTGTTGGATTAACAAAATTTTTCTAAATAAATCTTTTTAATTAACTTAATTACTCAAAGCGGCGACCTATTTCTTAAATTAAAACTAGTTCAATTATATTTCGTTCCTTATAAATAGTGAAAATTAAACGATTTTGTTAAATAATAAAATTGTACTTTCACCCTCCCCCTTAACACCTTGACTCGGGTGTGGGTTGACCTAATGGTAGCCCAAATTCGGGCCGGGGCATTACAAATAAGGGAAAATAAATGGTTACCTCCACTTGGGTACCTAATAATGACAACAAAGTCCTTGTTGTTCACGTTTCTCTAAAGGTTCAAGATACATCACAATTGTCTTTTGATAGTGGGTGCTCTAAGCACATGACCGTTGATAGTGGGTGCTCTAGGCATATGATCGGTGACAAGTCATATTTTACCGACCTTGAGGATCGTAAGGAATGGAAACTCACCTTTGAAGATGGGAGTAGGTCTATCATTTTAAGAAGTGGTTTTGTTGAGACACCCAATTTTCCTAAGCTAGGCAATGTGTTGTACGTCGAAGTATTAAAAGAAAACTTAATTTCCATAAGTTGACTTTGCGACTCAAACTTTATGGTAGAGTTTAAACCGTTCGAGTGTAATATTTATGATCAATCTAGTGAAATTTTACTACTAAAAGTAGTGAGTACCGAAGATAATTGCTATGGGATTATTTCCATGTCCTCCTTTGTGTGCAATAATGTCATGGTTTCATCTATGAACCTTTGACATCAATTACTAGGCCATGTGAATTTTAGATATCTTGATAGATTAGTTAAGAAAGACTTAGTTCATGCTTTATCATCACTTAGAAAACCAACATCCTTATTTTATGGTCCTTTCAAACAAGGAAAGCAAATTTAAAGTCCCCTTCGAAAGTTTAATACCATTACCACCTCTCGTGTGTTTAAGTTAGTACACATGGATCTTATGGGTCCTACATGTACGGATAACATTAATGGAAAGAGATACATTCTTGTGATGGTCAATGACTTTTAGAAATATTCTACCATGGGGTTTCTTAAAGAAAAGTACGATGCGATTGAGTTTCTAACAACCAAGTGTCTCATCATACAAAACTAAAATGGTGTCACTATTAATTGAATGCTTAGTGACAATGACACTGAATTTAAATAATCAAAATGGATAGTTATTATGATGAAGTGGTAATCAAACGTGATTTTTCGACCTTTTGTACTCCTCAATAAAGTGGTCTTGTTGAGAGGAAGAATTGAATGATTAAAGATATGCCTAGATCAATGCTTCTTGAGAGAAAAGTGCCTAGACATTTTTAGGCAGAGGCAGTTAGTATCACATGTCATACGGTGAATAGGGTATATCTTCGTCCCCAAATTTTATAGACTCTATATGAGTTATGGATAGGGAAAAAATCCAACCTATCATATTTTTGTGGTTTGGGTAGTCATTTTGAGATATAGAGAGCAATTAGAAAAGTTTGACTCCTAAAGAGATAAGGGGATATTTTTAGGATATTCATAGTAGAGTAAGGTTTATAGGGTGTTTGACCTTGTAAGCTCTATTCTAGAATCAATAAACGTCAGAATTAGAGACGAGGAGACACCTACGTCTATTGATCCTGACCCTGAGTGTAAGGACGATGAACCCTTTAGTGACACATTCAGCGTTCCTCATACTACCCCGATGGACCTCACACTTGATTTACAGGATCCATCCTCTTGGGTTCAAAACATTCACGAGTATTCTGATATATGTAGTGATCATACACTAGGTGTCAAAACTCTCACTCAACTTAATAATGTGGTTAGCTACTTTTTCTACACCTCCTTAGTAGAGCCCAAGAATGTGAATGAAGCAATCAAGGACAAGCATTAGATATGTGCTATGCAAGATGAGCTGCTTTAGTTTTGCAAGAATGATGTCTGGGAGTTAGTCCCTCGACATAGCGAGACTAATTTGATTAGTTACAAGTGTATTTAGAAGAATAAAATGGATGAGAATAGTACCATAGTTAAAAATAAGTAGGTTTGTGGCTCAAGGCTGCACACAGATTATGGATGTAGACTTTGACAAGACATTCTCTCTTATTTCTAAGCTTGAGTTCTTCCTTTTACTATTCTCCATAGTATATCATCTATTGTTCAATTTATATCAAATTGATGTTAAGATTGTCTTCCTTAATGGCATTCTATAATAGGAATTGTACGTGGAATAACCAAAGGGGTTTGAAGACCCAAGTCACCTAGGATGCATCTTTTTCATAAGAAGGCCTTATATGGTTTGAAGCAAGAACCCCATGCTTGGTATGAGAGGCTCACTTATTATCTCTTAGCTCGCGGTTTTAAGAGAGGGGGTAGATATGACGTTATTTGTGAGGAGAGAGTGTGGTTTTATATTGGTTGTCCAAGTCTATGTGGACGATATAGTATTTGGATCCACGTGTTTTAAACATGATCACCCTCTTGAGGAAGAGATGAAGATTGAGTTTGATATGATCATGGTTGGTAAGCTTACGTTCTTCGTAGGTCTCTAAGTGCATCAATGTGCGGATGGGCTATTCATGTCTAAATTCAAATATGATAGAGATCTATTGAAGAAGTTTGGTTTATACTTAACTAAGCACTCACGCACCCCTATGAGAACATGGACTAAGCTTATAAAAGACACTTTAGGCAAGAATGTAGAGAAAACCCTTTATAAGAGCGTGATAGGTAGTCTTATCTACTTAATCGATAGTTGTCTCGACATAGCCTTTAGTGTTAGAGTTTGTGCGCATTACTAAGCATCCTCAAAATAGTCTCACTTGTTCGTACTTAAACATATCATCAAATACGTGAGTGGAACTCTTTCCCATGGTATTTGGCAATCCTTTAATATTGATGACCATTTTTTTGCCTATTCAGATGTTGTTTGGGCCGGGGATGTTGATGGTTATAGGATCATCTCTGGTGGATGCTTTTACTTTGGAAGTGCTCTTATCTATTAGCTGAGCATGAAGAAAAACTCCATTTTTTTTATCCATGGTGGAGGCCGAGTACATCGTCGTCGGGAGTTGTTGTACACAACTCTTATGGATGAAGCAAATGTTGGAACATTATGTGATTTCCCAAGGCACAATGGCCATTTCATAAGATAGTATGGGTGCAATTCATATACCCCATAATCCGATCCAACATTCTCACACAAAGCACATTAGGTTATGTGAGCAATTCATTCGTGATTTCGTTGAGGAGAAGGTCGTATCCTTGAGTTTTGTGATCACCGACCACTAATTAGCTGATATTTTCATGAAACCTTTAGATGCACTTAGTTACTAGAATCTTAGAAAGTCTTTAAGTATTTTTTCCATTGATTGGGCTCGGGTACTTTATCTAATGCAGGGTGATTATCATGTTTATATCATTTGTTCATGTTGCTAGATTTTATTTCTATTGTACTTTTATGTTTTTATATTCTTTATTTGAAAAACCTTGAAAAATTCGAAAATATTTTCGATTTTTAAGAAAAAGTTCAAAATTTTCCAAAAAGATTTTGTTTTTGATAAATTTTTTGAAAAAGAACAAAATAATTTTTGTTTTATTTTTCACCATATATAAATGTGCATTTAAGATGTTCAAATCACCACTATATTTCATCCCTTCATGTGACTTTTTTCATAGTTTTGATACATGGCCTTATTTCTTTAGTGTTATTAATAATGCGTGGCTAGAATTTCGTCATTTATTAGTGATTACTTTCTCCGTGTTAGACTTTTTATCACCTTTATTGCACACATGCATGGACTTTTTGAACTTTCTACGTACTTATCATATCTCATATATGGTGTTCTCATCTAAATAATATTTAATAATGAACCAAATATACTAGAGATAAGTTGTGAATGTAAGAACCATTACCCAAATTTTGTTTCCCGAATAATTCATCATATGTTAAATAATGGAAAGGGGTTACGAAAGGGTAAATTCTCTTTGTATTAAAAGCCATCATTTGCAAAAGAGCCTAAAAAATTAATGGCACACAAAAACAGAAGTTCCAAGGCCATTTTTTAATTAATATTTCGCTACATATGAGCATTATGATATTTTCAAATAAAATTGAGAGTGAATTCTTAAATATTTGATATTTTGAGGGTATTATAAATAGAAGATCAATAAATTTGCACATCGGACTCTTTTGAAAAATAATGAATAGTTTGGCATTATTGTTTTGAGAAGTATTTAAATTCATAGCATGTTGCATACGTCGAGTCCATTTTATTTTTTTCAATATTCTTACAACTAAAGTTGAAATTAAGTTCTTTGTATAGAAGCATCTCATAATTTCGTGTAACTTTGGTTCATATGCCTAAGATGATTTTCCTATGGAAATATTCACACAATTATATTTCGCTTTCATGATTTAGATATTTTAGTGTTATTTCATGGTGTGATGTATTTGAACTTATATGTAACTTTTATACATATATTTTTTATACTTGAGAAAATTGAAAATTTTCAAACATAGTTCGTATGATTATTCAAAACTTCATCGCATGTGCTCTATTGTTTATCTTTGTGATGTTATTTCATTTGGACTCGGGTGATACTAGTATTTCATACTTAGTTTCTTACCCTTGACAAAAGAGGGAGAACAAATTAAGGGGATTTTATTTACTTTAAACTCTCATATGAATCATGATATTCTTTTTCTTTCATATGTATATGTCTTTTTTTTCTTTGAGGAGGATCTTCCGAACCACACGAGATGAAGAATTTCAGTTGAATACAAAGTCTCCAATGTCTTTCCTTTTTTAGGTTTGGGATGGTATTAGTATTACATTGTGTTAGGGTTTTAGTTTGGTTCGTTTTTTATTTTCGTACCGGAATAGCCAAAGGGGGGGGGGTATAAGAGCTATATTTTATAATTGCTCATAGTTTAGATATTTTGATGTATCCCATTACAAACCGAACACTACATTTGCATATGCTTCCATGATCTTTGAAGACATGTTAGTAACCGAGCAATGTTCTAAAGTTCAAACCGTTGAAACCATTACGACACAATATGGAGGTATATTTCATTTAGGTTTTTGATTTAACTTAGTCAAATTTATTTTGGGACATTTTCTTTTAAAACAAGGCATTTTTGTGAAAGGATTTTAAAATAAAATAATTTTATTTTTCTGAGTTCGATAGAGTGAAAATACCACCTCGTTAGAACGAGGTTGGTATCTCGATAGAATAACTTATGTAGTTCGTTCGGATGAAATTAATTTTTCGTTAGAACAAATACTTTATGTTATCTGGAAAGAACTTCTAGCGAGATTCAAATGGGGTGTCTTTGTTTGATAGTGTTTCACCCATTGGAAGGTTGTTCGAATGGGCTAAGTACCTCGTTCGAACAAAAGGTAACCTTATTATAACGAAACTATGGTTTTAGTTCAAGCGAGGTCCTATTTTTGTTCGAACGAACTCTGTCCGCCTCGATTTTTATGTTTGCTATAAAATGAACTCTTGGGGATTGATTTTCTTATAATGTTTGACGAAAAATGATTTTGCATACCTATCCCAAAAGTCTTACAAGTTTAGTTTTCCAAAAACCCCTTTTATTTTTCAAATAACATTACCAGGGATGATTTATTGATTTTAGTCAAACCCTAGATACAGATACACATTCAAACCCTTGTAGAGTGCTTATTTACTATTGATCTTTAAAGAGACTTGATCTCTACTACAGAAAAAGAAAAGATTATGTATCTTGAGTTTAATCGGTGGATATCGAGGGAAGATCAACTTCATGTGGTTGGTGTTGGACTACATCACATTCTATTAAATATTTGAAGACCCTGTGCATTATACTTAGTGGATCTTTAAGTGTTCTGTAAGTCATTTAAGTATATCGAATTCTTAAACAATACTGAATATATGTTTTTCCTAAAAGGGATTTTTCCTCAATTCTTCTTCTGTTTGGTTTGATTGGGTTTGATTTCTTGGTTTGACATATTTATCTTGGACATTATCTTGCATGCTCACCTAATTCTAGATAAGAAAAAAATTGGCAAAAATTATATTTTTGTGTGTATGGCCTAAAGATAAAAGTGAATCCATATAACTCCTTACTTTCTCAACATCTAATCAATTTCCTTGATTTTCAAACTTAACTTATTTTTTACTCTAATATGTGGGGAACTATTAACTTGATATAATATCAGATCGAACCTATAGCAATCAAACTGGCATTTGAATAAGCATTACAATCCTCATAATTCTCTAGATTAAAAATATATGTAACCTTTTTAAATGGTGTGAGATTTATTGAGTTTAATCAAGATAGCCCTTTGACTCAAATTTCACAGGTGGACTTATTCAATACATTCCTGGCATGTAACGATCACAATTCTCTGTCTAACTATCAAACAAGTTCTCAAACTATCAAACAGTTCTTACAGTTTAATATAAACCACTAGGGATGTATTGTAACCATTTAGATTCGATGCCAGCTTCCTATCTATGTTGTAAATGTTTCAACAGTGCTATAATCGGATTTTCGATCTCCTTAGGATCATCTCGAAACTGACTCATTAAAATTAATACAGATCTCTATTGATCGACATGTCTACAATATATTTAAAACATATTCAAGGCATTCTCGCAACCATGATTATTATTTAAAAATAAACTAACTCACTTACTTGAAAGTAAACATCATACATGGTTTTAAGAATAAAATGCAACCAATATCCTACTTATTCTTAAGTTATGTATCTAGTCCATAACTTATCTACATGGGAATTTATTGCTTTTTGGTAAAAGGTCTAATCGGGTTGTTGTTCAATCTAACCTTGGTCAAAATCTTATCACCCACTATGTTTGATCTTTTAAACTGAGTGAAACTTACGCTCAATGTGCTTAACTCTTTTATGGGTTATAGGTTCTTTCAAACTTGCAATTGTACTGCTACAATCACTAAAATTTTAATACCTAATTGAGCTTTGAGTAACCTTAATCAAGTTACTTAGGATGTAAGCAAGCCATATAGCCTTTTTTGTTGCCTCTGAGGTGATAACAACTTCATCCTCCTTAGTGGAGTCCGCAATCTGAGATTTCTTCACACTCCTTTGATTTATAGCCCAACCTCCTTGGGTAAACACATATTTCAAAGCAAAAAACTTTGAATCCTTATATGATTGAAAATCTAGTCTTTGTGCCAAAAAAGTACAAGACTATTAGATTGAAATTTGCTGACCGTGCATAAGGCATAACAAATTTTGGTCATTCCACACAATATATAGAAGTCATAAGGCTTCCCATCACCGACGAATTGGGTATATTACTCATTCCCTCTATCTAATAAAATGTCCGAGGACATTGATTCCTACCTAAAACGATTCCATACTTGAAAATAATGGAATCTCGATGCTAAACTTACGCATAAGATATTAATATAATTGACTTAGGATAAGACCAACATCCTTTATATCCAATCTAGAGAGATCTTGATCATGAGGATGTACCTGACTTGTCCTAAGTTCTATATATCAAAATACTCGAACAAGCCCCCTCTTATGTAAGACAATACTCCAACCTTATTCCTGATTAGGAAAATATTATCCACAAATTGCATTTATAAATACCACAACATTTTCCTAATGCTCCGTATATAACAGGTGTTATTCTTGCCTTGATCAAAATCATAACATGACTACTTGATCAAATTGAATTACCTAATAGGTTGATGTTAGATTAAATCCATAAATGGATCTCTCAAGATTTTATCACTTTGCTTTCCCGACTTCTTACTATGTACGTGTCACGATGATCATTCAAGAATGCGGTTTGATTGTTAAAAGAATCCTGATAGACTTTTGCATGGCTATCTCAAGAAGGACTCCTCATAGTCAATCCATTTATTTCTAAGTAAACCCTTTTCACAAGCCTTTATTTGAAGGCTTCCCATCCATATATCTTGTAACTTTTTATAGGTCCACTTTTGTTCAATGGGTTTTACCCCATCAACAAGTCTACAAGTCCCAAAAATTTATTCGAATATATCGAATCCTTTGGTATCCATAGTCATAAATTAAAGCAAAAGTTATTGTCTTTGAATGCCTCATTGTAGTTCCTATGACCCGATTTTTATTTTTTGGGATTATATCAAAATTACCACCCAAAACACTAATCATTCAGGATGACTTGTGATTTTCCACTACAACGTTTCTCTACTTGCTATCTAGTATATAAGTGACATGTGCATCCTGATCATCAGTAATACTACCACAACCGGTAGTTAGTGTATTATTGATATTTGGTTGTATTTCATCGTATAAGGGTGGTATAGAAACATTGGTAATATGATGTTCCATTTAATCTTATTATTCTAACTTCCACTTGGACCCATAATTTATTACATAATCGTCTTACAAGAACTGGGCATTATTTTGATCAACGATCTTCTTGTACTTAGGTGAATGATATAAACTATCTTTATATCCTCTGGGCACCTTGGTCATTTTACCTTAATGTTTAATGGGAGTTGTGGAGACTGATTTAGAAAAAACTAAATTAGAATGTATATGTCATCCCTTAAGTAAAATTCTAATAAGAATGTTTCAGTCCTGAATAACTACCCATGTACCATATCTTAACCAAAAGGGTCGTATTCTTTATTATCCTCCATAATATTTTGAAGTTGAATACCAGGCGTAGACAACTGGAATAAAATCCCACACTTCAGATAATTAATCCCTTAACTATCCTATGAGGTGCACACCCTCATAATAAAATCGTAGAGTTTGGATTAGTTTACTTTACCCATGCTCCACATTATCCTTTCACACTTTGAACTAATAAAAATATTTAGACTTGTGGTGCATAAGATAAATATATCTATACCTTTGAATGGTTATCTATGAAATTGATGAAGCATTCAAAATCAATGATTCAAAGAATAGTCACTAAATTAAACTAATCAAAGCAAACCATTTCCACCACATATTTAGATCCTTAGCTTTAGGCCGTGAAGGGCACCTTGGTCATTTTATCTTCTAAATGGTATTCAAGACTAGAAGTGCCTCTACTTTTAATGAACTCAATTGTCCATTTAAATCGATCTTCAAATTACTTTCAAAATAAAGTAACCTAAGCGTAAGTGCCAAAATTGTGTTTGATTCTAGAAGGAAACATTCTCTTTAATGATCTGTCTGTTAATTATTTAAAATTGTATTAACAGTATTGGTGGGATAAACCTTATAGTGTATAAAGTATTTTCAATGTACCAAAGTAAATAAAAGATATCCTAATTTTGATAAAAATAATTTTATAAAAATAATCGAATATCTATTCAAAATCAATTTAAGAAATCGAAACCACAGGTACATTAATAATTTACCTACATTATCTTTATGCCTAAACCAAAATTCATAAGAATATTCCACCGCTAATACCTCCATGTTATTCTAATTGCCCATAGCTAGTAACATCTTTTTTTAAGAAATCCTCGATTACCTAAAACTTGTACAATGAGTTCAGTCATGATTTATGGTCCACATATGTACATACCAGGTTTGTATAGATCGAACCATAAATCATGCATTTACTTTTAATATATAAGTCATTACCTTATCCTTTTACTTATAGAGCAAGGAAAATTAGGACACCGTTTCTATACAAGTTCTAACTTGTTGTAGTGAAAATACCTATATTTTGGCTATTTCACTACTATGAAGGAATATGAACCTTTCTTAAGAAAAACATCCTTCTTAAGACTTATTCTTATCCTACTACTTTGCTTTTATTAGGGACTTAAAGCTCTTTTCAAAAAATAATCACCAACCTTTGGCTACTTATAATCCTCACTTCTGTATTACAAAGTGGTATCGGGTTTCTCCACAATGTCTAATACAAAGAATACTTACTTTAATCAATGATGGAGATTATTTCAAGAACATTATTCTTACTTGAGTCTCATCAATCGACATAGGTTCTAGCAAATTCTCATTGGTCAATTCTTTAAAATTAAAATGTTCATATAGAGCTTTCCCTCCCCCCAACATATAATACTTAATTTAAAAGAATTATCGTACATTTTAAAATAACATGATTCCATGATTAAATTTTTTTATGGGGGTATAGACTATTTGATGCGAGTATTTAATCACATCACAATTTTTAATTATTGGTGGGAATTGCGGGATAAATAAGTTTATTATTCCCTTAAGTTAGAACAATGTCCAATAATCATTTTCAGTCTTAGAAACATATTGCAGTTAAAACTTTAAGATTAAAACAATGAGAACATTTTGAATTCATTTTTGAAATATTATAAATCACAAAAAAAAAGATTCAATTTAGAAGTGAGAATTATCTGATTAAATTTTAAAGTGTCATCCCTCAACCCCCAATTAAAAAATTAATTATGTCCTCATGGGGAGCTTAAATCACCCCACTTTGAACCAGACAGTTCAGGACCCCTTTGTTCAACATAATTAATAACTAATAACTTCTGGTTCCACAATTGATGACAGTGACTCCGTGGGGAGGACATCATTAATTCCATCTAAATACATACCACCTATTCATTCCTTCAAATAGAACCCTCTCATGAAGGCCTTTTTTTTGGGGGGGGGGGGGGGGGGGGGGGGGGGGGGGGGGGACTCACTTACATTCTAATTCTCGAAATTATCAGTTAAGAGTTTTAACGAATCCTTGATGCCTTGATCAATTCCATCCAGGGGCAACCCAACTGACGCGAGAAATTAATCACATTTAATTCATAAAATACCGATGGAGACCATGGGATTAATGTTAAAATCCCTATTTCACTTAGTATTTTAAAACCTTAAGGGTTTTGAAAAACTATCCATTCATAACTAAAATACCAAATTTAAATCCTTAATAATTTTCAATTTACTTGCACATATTAAATTATCCAATCTCACTATTTTAGTTTTTAAAAAATAAAATCATTTTTAAATTAAAATAAAATTCATAGATCAAAATTTAATTTATACCTTAAACCCAAGTGTTCCTATTAACTTTAAAGATAACGGATTTTTTTAGAAAAAATCGTGATTTAGGCTGGTCTCGAAATTAAATTCATGTTGTTCATAAAATGGGTGTTCCCGATTAATCAATTAGCATGCTCAATTATTCAACAAAAAATAATGATGAGACATTAAAAATAAATAAATAATAAAAAAATAAAACATAAAAAGTTCTCATTTCCATCATGGCCTAAACTTCTCTTTGAAGTAAAACTCTTCAAGCCCAAGAATCCTTGTTGATGAAGACTTCATTATGATATAGATTTAAAATTGAATTATACTTCAGTGCAATTAGGATTTCTTGGTGATATTTCCAACTAAAACTACTCTATTTTGATCTAGGAAGAAATTAGAGGAAGATCCACCATGAAAAAATCCCAAAAAATACTAAGAAAAGTTCACAAAGAAAGTTGATTTTTGCCCTTCAGATTAATCTGAACTCCTTTTGAATTGATCCCCCTCCTTCCAGATCAATCCGGACCTGCTATGTTGACAGTTTCGTCTTCCTTATGGAATTTTCATGCAAAAATGTACGTAACTCATACAAAACTTCACAAAACTCCATGAAACTTTGTTAAACACCCAAAACCCCATAAATACATGCTTATAAGTGTAAAGAATCATTACATACCCTCACAATTGACTCCAAATATATCGATAAATCGATTATTATAAAAAATCAATTATTACATCAATATCGAATCTATAAGTGAAAAATAACTATAGAAAATCATTGTAGTATCCAATCACACAAAATAAGCATATGTGACCAAGATGGACATTATATAAATATAAAATCTCTACAAAACCATGTTAGTACGATATCATACACAAGATTTTATAATCATACAAGAAAAAACCAGGGTTTAACGGTGGAAAACATGGACCTTTCCAAAACATAATCAATCTCAATTTGGGCTCTAAAACGAAATATTGGGGAAAACAACTTTGGATTGCCATTTAAAATGCGAAAAAATTTCATCCCTAAAGATCTTTGACTAATCATGCATTGAAAAGAAACCACTAACTAGGTTTAAAAGATTAAACCTAAGGTTCAAGAATACAATACCATAGCGAATCATGTTGTGATTCGTTCTTACGAGGAGAAGAATATTTAAGTATATTTGCTTCCCTCCAAGGTCTCTACAAAATTGTTAAAAAACTTAATGCCTCGAAGATTCAAGCATATGATCCACCCAAAATAAGTCTTGTGTGTGGATACTCTTGGACATCACACCATAGTAAAATATGAGAGAATTGACCTTCTCTCCTCTTTCCCTTTCACAATAACATGAATAGTATTTTTTGTCTCTCTTTCTAACCCTCCATAATAGATCCTTAGCCTAAAACCCTAGCTTACATTAATATATATATATATATATATATATATAGGATTTAGTAAAACTCGACTTCCAGAGAGTTACAAACCTACTACTTGGGTAATTGACTATATTAAGATCCCAAGATAAATAATTAAATTCGCTTCAAATAAATGCTATAAAATCCAAAATTACATCCTAGTTATTATTTTCATCCTTTATCTCACCGCGATTAACTCCACTAAATAATAACGACCTCACTCCAATTTAAATACCTAAATCATTTGGATATAAAGATGTGTTATTTTAAAAGTTAATTATAGTACATAATATAATTCCACGCGTTAAATTTTTTATGCCCTCTTGGTATAATCTCAAAGGACAAATTTTCAATTGAATCATTTTGTATGTATTAGCTTAATTTCAGACAAAATGTTTTGATTCATAGGTTAGGCTTTGTATGTTCAACTTTTAAGCCCACGATGTGCTTAATTGAAGAAGTAGCAGCAAAGGTTCAGAGATTACTTATCGTGTCGTGTTTCGTGCCAAATTTAATCTTTGTGTTTCAGAGGATCTCTCAGGTATGAATGCATATGAATTTTTATCCTTGGAAATTTTATTTTTGGGTGTTTCTTTTTATAAATTGTTTGGAGGTGGTGTTAAAAGATTTTAAAAGAAAAATAATTTTTAAAGTCATTCACTTTATGGGTTTCGTTCAAACGAGTTTAGTAGTTCGTTCAAATCAACTTCAAATGAATATCAAATGGTTTTATATATTTACATATTTAATATCTTTTGAATCTCATTCAAAGAAGGTTCGAATGAGGTTTGATTTGGTTCGAACGAGTTTGCATCTTCATTTGAACAAGGTCTTATTTTCATTAGAATGAGCTTTCACGAAAATATGCCACCTCAAAAAACATGTTTTCTATATAAATGGTTCAGGCATTTACTTTTAAAGAGAGTTTTGACAAAAATAATTTTCCCATATATATCCAAATGCTGCCAAACCCTAGTTTTACCCAAAGATTTTAAGATCCAAGTTTCATTATTTTATATGCTTTGGGATATTATTTTGTGGGCACTAAGAAGTTTATTCTCTTCATCTTAATTAAGAATCGTTTCGTGTTGTGGACTCCGTGCATAGTTTGATATTTACACATGGCGGCCTCTGTGGTGTGGTGTTGGGGTGAAGAAATGGTGAATTCCTTGTTCCATATCCGTTGACGATAGCCGAGCCTATTCGTTGGATATTGAGGTATGTGTGAACTCACACATTATCGCATCTTGCGTGAGTAGATTCATACATTGTCACCATGGAGGAGAGGTTGAAGATCGAAGAAGCATTAAGACTTGTGATGGCATCGAGCCATTTATTAAGTCGTTTGTTGATTTTTGTAAAACCTTATCATAGTGAATTTGCATAGCTGGGCCTCCTAATATTTTTTCGTTGGATTTCCCTCTTACATCGGCGTGTTGTGGTGTGATTTATTTATTTATTTTATCTCCTATCACCTAGATGTATTTTTTACGTTAAGATAAAATTTGGTAAATCTTTTTCTCAGAAAAACTGAATGTAAATTATATTTTGGGTTAATTATGTTTAAATTTTATATATTTAATTTGAAAAAGAATTAAAAATTGACTTTTATTGATCATAACCTACCCTAGGACTTTAAATTGGTATCAGATCGAAAACACTAAATTTTTATGTCAAATTTGTGTTTTAAGCATAAATTATTGTGGTTTTTATTCGAAGGTTCATTCGATTTCTAGGACATCTATGTTTGATAGGTCTAATTTGCATACTAAAAATGCGTATGAAATCAGCACTCAAAGCAATAGATGAGCGTGTATGGCAAGCAGTTTTAATGGCTGGTCCCCCCCCCCCCCCCCCAACCTTAGCTGGTAAATATAGGATTCCCTAATTCGTAGAATAATGGAGTGAGGATTAGCGTAGGTTAGAAAATTATAACTCTCAAGATTTAAATTATCTATTTTATTCGGTCACACTGGAGGAGTTTCTCCATATTATTACATGTAAAACATCTAAAGCTTCTTGGGATGTAATCCAACTCACCTATGAAGGTTCAAGTGTTATTAAAGCTTCCAAACTCCAAAACCTCACCACTCCATTTGAAATCATTAAGGTCGAGAAAAGTGAAACCTTTAATGAGTTCAACACTAGACTGTCTGATATTGTGAACTCATCCTTTAAGTTAGGAGAGAGAATGCTAAAAAATTGAGTAATTAAGAAAATATTAAGGTACATTAAGTAACACCCCGTATTTTTAATTCTTTTTAAATATTGAATTAATTAAATTAAATATGGGAAAATTAATTTATAATTGATCCGGATTAAATAAATATTAACTAACGAGATAGGGGTTAGTATTTATTAACGAAAATTATATTGAATATCACTAAGAGAATAAAGTAATATATGATTGTGGATATGATTGTGAAATTAGGAGAATTATCGCGAGTGAGAAATACGACAATTGCAGTAATTAAGTCGGGACCTGCGTGTCAATCGTGTCGGGACTAATTTAATGGAATAACAAGGTACATTACTTATAAATAATCCAAATGGTCATTTTGAGTGTGTCAATGTGTCCGGAAAGGTCGAGATAGTCAGAAAAGTCTACCCGAGGATTTTAGTTTGGGTCCTGGGGCAATGTAAGCCAAACCGGCACCCCTGGAGGGTATTTTGGTAATTTCCATTTTTAGGATTTAATTAACAAAAAAATTAAGAGAGGGAATATAACTGATACATAAGGGAAGTTAGGGTACTCATTTACAAAACCCAAGAGAGAGTCACAGAGGGGGAAGGAGAGCCAATTCTAGGAGTCTAAGGCTAAGAACCACCATCTTACACCACCGAGACCACCACCACATAAATTGGATAACGAGGAACACAACCATACCAACTACACTAATGGATCAGACCTTTTTTATTGAGGAAAGTGTTTAAATATTGCTTAATTAGAGCAATAATATAACCCATGTTAGTGTTGGTTGAAATTGATTATGAATCATATGTGAAATTGATGAAATTGGAGAAATTAAATCATAATTGAAGATTGAAAATTATGTAGGATTGGTTCCCCGTGATAGGTAGATAATTACCCACGAAATTTGATCTAAATTGATGAACAAATCTGATTTTTATGGAAGTTATTGAAGAATATGACAACCTAGGTTTCATAATGATTATTCTTGAATTAAACCCAAATAAATTGATGTCTTTAATGAAATTGTGATCTGTAATCGTTAGAACTTGTGTACATATGTTAGTATAAAATGTTGAATTGGTGTATGGGATGATTATAATCAAGATTTGGAGTTGAAAATTGAAGAAACCCGTAAGAACATAAGTGCAGATTTTCCAGACCTGTAGGGGAGAATCGATTCGGTCAAAGTCGAATCGATTCGACAAGGAGAATCGATTCATTCCACGCTGAATCAATTCGGCTGTCTAGTTTTGCCCAGTTTTCTCCTTCTGTTAATTATAGTTGGAATATTCATTTAGAATTTATTATTGAGAATTATTTTAAATTACTTGGAAATATGTGAGAGGACCAGTAGGCCTAGGCTGGGTATTAGGCTTGATCTCACAATGGTGTATTTAGGATGAACGTAATTGGGTTAATGGGAGAGGATTACCTAATTTGGAGATAAATTCGAGTTACGAGAATTTGAGGACAACGATGATTTCGAGCAGTGGGACACAGTGAGTTACTTACTGACATTATGGGTAGAATAAAGGGTTCACTTTGAGTGGTGAGGAATACTCGAGAGCGTATGATAAATAGTGATACTGGTATCCAAGTAAAATTAGGATATTCGGGATAATAATATACTACGTATGAGAATTATGATATGGGACGTGAGTATACCTATATTCGTGTTATGAATATTTATATATAGGAGAGATGAATACCTATTATATGATTGATTTATTCTGTGTATGACATACTTACGATGCTTGCTATCACAAGAGGTTGTGAAGGTGACAATCTTATCTTGAGGAGCCTTCAGGGGGATTTAGACTTGTGCCTCAGAATATCGGACTTAGGTTGAATTGTCATTTGTGTAAACAATGGTATTCAAAGGTCGTTTGGGTGCATAGGTATGTGCATAACCCAAAGGATTAGGACTATGTTCGCCTCCAAATGTGTGTGATTTGTATTTATGGTTCATGAGAGATACCGAGCCTATTGTCCTTGATTAAGTACGAGATGTACCAAGACTCGATAATAGAGTATGCACGCACCACAACTGAGTCTACGGGGGCGGTATTAGTATATATAAAATATAGTGATGAATATATATATATATATATATATATATATATATATATATATATATATATATATATATATATATATACTTGTGATATTATCTACTGTGTGAAATTTGTAGATAAGAAAAATAATGAATTCTTAAGTAAATTAAGCATGTGAACACTTAACTTTATTGTGAAACTCTTATTTGGGATAATAAATACAAGAATATTGTATAATAACAGTATGCGGGGATTACGGGTTATTACTACGGTTGGTAAGCTAGAAGGATTATGTCTACAATCCAGTTAGATGATAACTATGCTTAGGACGATTTATAGGTACGTTATGCATGCACAATAGTTGAGAGGTGAGAGTCTCAAGAGAGTGCTCAAAAAGCTAACATGTGTATTATATTTTCTTTACTGCATCTTTAAATTCTTGCTAAACTGTTTTAAAATATTTTACACTCGGGCTCTCACCCGTCTCTTGCAAAATCTCTTTTTCTTGTGAAACTATTTTTAGGTGTCCAGTCAGAGGGACGCCAAGCTTAGACTATTGGATCTTTTAACATGTTGAAGCTATTGTGGGAGTTGCAGGTCCTCGTATTTAGACGTCTCCACATCTATGACTTCAGTTCTTTGATTTAGGCTTCTCAATTATGGCATGTGTCGCCCATACTCATTTTATTTATATTCGAGAGACATTGTACTCATTTCATTTTAGTATTTCAGTTTCAATTGGATTTAGTATTATTATGATTGATGGTTTGGATTTTGTTTAACTAGGATGATTATTCGAGTTTTATCATATTCAGTTAGATGGTGTTTTATTCATTATTTGTTTATCCATTAGAATGGTGAATGTGTTAAATGGTTTAAATTAATTGACATTAATTATTGGGTAAAATGTTTTGACACTAACTTAATTAATTATTAGGTGATTAATAAAAAAAAATATTTTTCAACAGTGATGCTAAGAATGAACCAACCGGACATTCTATTTTGAATTTTATAAATGACCGATCGCCCGGTATTTAATTGGGTGGGGTGTCACACTTTAGACTCTATGAAGCTCTAAGATCTTGTAGATGATCGTCAAACTTAAGAGCTCGACGTATTTTCTTCCAAAACTAAGAAGAAAGACAAGGGCATTACTTTGAAATCCCGAAAGGAGTAAACACTTATTTTGGATGATTAGTCTGAGATCGATTTTAATAATATATCCATATTTACGAAGAAGTTTAGAAAATTTCTCAAGATTAAAAAACAATCGAAATATGTAAAGAAGTTTGAGAAAAATAAGTAAAACAAGGATGATCAATTCCTTAAAAATGATAATGATAGTTTTAAGAGGGATGAGCCGGATAGATGTTTTGGTTGTGAGGGTTATGGACATAGAAAGGCTGAGTGCCCCACTAAACTAAGGAAGGAGGTAAGAAATCGAATGTTTACTGATAAACACCCAAAACTGTACAATTTATACCCCAAATAGATGTACTTTAGTTGCTAATTCTCGATAATATGGATCGTATGCGCTTAAATGTTTATCTTGCAGGCTTAATTACAGTTGCAGTGTCAAAAACTATAATTCGAGGCAACTTGTAGTAAAATGGAGCTCATTCCCTCTCCCATACCCTAACCCGAGCCTAAACCTAACCCAAACTTACCCCAAGCATGTGTGTGTTTAGTTTGTGTCTTTTTATATTTTTTATATTTTTAGTTTGAGTCATTTTTATTTTTAAGATTTATTTTTTATTTATTTAGGATTTTTAGGTTTTATTTACTATTTTTATATTTTATTAGTATAATTTAATTTTATTTTGATTTTTATTAATTTTTAGTGTAGTCTTATTTTATTAGGATTAGTTTTTCATTTTATTATATTTTATATTTTTTAGGACTTTAGTTTTCATTTAATTTTATGTTTTTACTTCTTTTCTTTTATTTTAGTTTTTATATAGCTTAGGATTTTATTTTTTTGATTTTAATATTTTGATTTTGATTTTTATTTTCTTTAGTTTGTTTTATTTTTAGTTAGATTTTATTTTTTATTTTAGTTGAGTCTTTTTATTATTTTAGTAGGATCCAAATTAAACGCACACACATCACGTAAGTCACTCACACCTTATTTCCTACACCACGAACACACCCAAATAACTTATCCTACGCTCTCTCCCACGCCCTAACAAGCCTACACCCTATCCTCACCACTTCATCTTCTCCCACCAAACCCTCTCTCTCCTCTAAACCACCATTAACCCACTTACCATCTCTCTCTTACACCTCCATCATCCAAGCCCCCACCTCCATTAAAATCCAACAAAAAAATCTTCTCCTCACCCTCAACCCGGCGATCGCTGCCGGCAGTAACTTTTCCGATCGAAACTGACGCCCAACTTCCCTGGCCGGTGTACGAACCACCTGCCATTTCCGCTGGCACCGCCCCCTCTAACCCCCGGCCGGAACCTCCAAGAGACCCCTCCGGCGACCATCTCAGGCGAGCTGGCGTGACCCAGCGGCGCTTACTTAACCCCATCACCTGTCCCTCACCCTCAAACCCGCGCCCAACAACCAAGCCCAGCCGCAGAGCTACCTACTGCCGACACCGCCCTTAGACCTCCTGTCGACGCCGGCGATGAACTCGTGCTGCCTAGTCCGGCGGCACTACACCCAGGGCACCGGCGACATCCATCCATACCCGAGCCACCATCTACCTGACCATCATCCAAATCAAACCGAGCAGACCCATTTACCTTGACCCATTACCCATGTCCAACCCACTTTCCTTTTTCAAAGCTAAATACCCATTTTCATATCTCCTCTTCTCACGATGTTAGCTGCCAAGTTCCCAAGCCAAACAAACCAAAAATAAAAATAAAAACCAACTAATACCCACATGCCACTTAAACCCACTAAGCTCCAATTCCCATTATACCCCCAACTACCTACTTATCCCCTTTTTCCCAAAACACCCCCATTAACCATATCAGATTTTTTATTCTCTCAATCCTCATTCATATGACCTCACACCATATCCACATGCACCCCTTAGTCATTTACCCAAAATACCCCTTAGCGCCATGTGTGTCATGTATCTACTATAAAAGAAGACGCAAGACCCCATTTGAAAAGAGGACTTATCATCAAATAGAGAAAGAAAATTCTAGAGAAAAGTAGAGAGTAAGGTTATAATAAATTAGGTAAAAATATTTGTAAATAGTTTATTTTCATTTTTTTTAGATATTTGTGAGTGATAATTGTGTGAGATTCAAATTGAGTAAATTTTTCATTTATATCTTTGTTGATTACTCACTTGGAGGGTTCTATGCTTCAATTTCAAGGATAGAATTCAAATTGTCAATTTCAAGGAGATTTCTTGAAGATTTGTTCTCTTTCTCTACTCTTTTATTATATTAAATGCTTATTGAATATTTGTTTATTATGTTTGATACCATGTTAGGCTAAATCCCCTTTCAAGGGGTGGGGTAAAACCCTTATTTGATGTTATTTTATTTTTATTAGTTTAATTACTTGAAAAGTCCCTTTGAATGTTAATTTTGATTTCTCACCCTTAAATTTACGCCTCGAGAGAGAGTAAATGATTTTCGAGAGAAAATCAAAATTCTAGTTATAATACCCATTTTAGATTCGAACTAGAGATAGGGGTTTCTTAAGTGGGGTATTATAACTTGAATTTCAACTCTAAATTTATTTTATAAGATTTACATAAATTCTAATTGATCGATCCTAGCAGGTGATTAATTAAAAGGAGTGTAGATTTATCTTTCTAGAGTTGTGGGGTGTTAAACTTAATTTTCTAAAAGATTACTATTATAATTACATTTGCAACGAGAATTGGTTTGTAATTTTGATATTAATTTGGGAGAATTCAAATAATTCAATTAATTAATTAGAATGACTAAAATTTGTGGTGTAATCCCACTCATTGATTGTTCTCTCAATTATTTACCTCACTTTATCTCTTATTTTAGTGTTAGACTTTGTTTTCATTTTAGTAATTTTCTAGTTAGTTGTTATCATATCACATTAAGTTTAGTTTAGTTTAAATCATCACCTCACCCTATTGTTTTAATATTGAAAAAGCTAAAAAAATTAGAAAAAGTGAAAAAGCACAAAAAGAAAATAAAAAGTGAATTACAATTGAATTTGTCTCTAGCTTACAACCTTGAAAGTGGATTGATACCCTTACTTACTTCTACACTTGAGTTTCATATATTTTGTAGGTATTTGAGGTTTTGATTAGAAGGACTTTTCAAGCAACGACAAAAGACAAAGAAATATATACGCAAAAGTTCTTTCTATCATTTACAATGCCACTCTTATTGATATTGATTCAATAGAGGGACCCCATTCCCCAATTAAGCGCAAATACACCGCGTTCACGGCTAGCCACAAGAGCTCAAATGAGAAATATTACCATAAAGATAATTTTGAACATGATACTTATGAGGCTATTGTGTTTGATTACCAAATTGGTGATGGTGAAAAGAGTGGAGAAGAAGATAAGGATGAAGAAGGGGAGGATGATAGTGAACTCCAAGTTGCCTTTCGTGAGTTGTATATGGAATCGTTGAAATTTAAAAAGGAAAACTTGAAGTTAGAAGATAGAATGAAATAAAGTGTCATATGTAATAATAATGCTAAATTGATTGAGGACCTTAGGTCACGTAAGAGAACTCTTAAGGAGAAGCTCGAGTATATTGAGGGTGAGAGAACTAGCATTTGAAGTTTAATGGAGGTTATGAAGAAGGAGCTTCTTATATTTTAAGAGTCAAGGCATTTGCCTGAGTATAGGATTGTTGAGTAAGAGGAGATATCGAGAGAATCAAGTAGTGTTAAATTTGATTTGGAGACTAAATCTGAAAAGTTGGATAAAATATTAGGCACCGTCTAAATCAACGATGACAAGTGTGGGATTTTCTTCGATGATACATATGTTTTCTCTTCGAAGTCCAAAACCATGTGTTTGAGAGAGTCAACCATTAATAAGAATGTTAGAAAAGTTCAATCCTTAGGTAACACCCCTTGCCGAGTCTATACATGCACATATTGTGGTAGGAAAGGTCACCTTAGGTATTTTTACTTTGATCTTAGACATGGTCCTAGAAAGTTTAAGTCTAGAGTCGCCGAGGTTCCAAAAACCCTAAAGCATCACGTCACACATATGTGGGTTAGGAAATCAGATTTGGGAGCTTTATATGTTAGACATGTTGATTCTCAAATGCTTCCACGTGATACTTCACACGATATATTTTATGGGTGATTGCTTGTATATTTGCATACACTAGATCTTGTACTTCATGATAAATGTGTTTGCTAGTTGTATGTGGTTTTAGTCTTTTATCTTTTGATTTTTCAATTGTTGGTTCTAATTAAAAAAAATTGTATGTGTTTTATGTTTTTTTTTAAATTGGTTACGTTCTTAAATCTGGTCATCTACATATTATACATGCACTCGAAATCAAACAAACTCAACCAATATAGTGCATGTGTGTCTTTTATGTTTTAATTACCATGACGTGCTTAAATCTGGTCATCTGCATATTATATTGCGCGTGAGTTTGCTTGATTTCTTTTGAATATACGAGGGTGCACGAGAAAGGGTTACGAAAGGAGAAAATATCATTTGTGGGAAAGCCACCGTTGGAAAGAGCCTGAAAACTGAGAGGTAATGGAAAAGATTAAAGGCCAACAAATTTTTTTATTTGATTCTCAAAAATGGTAGTCATTGTGAGAATAACATTTTAGATGTAAAGGGTCTCTTAGACACTGTGAAGAGTAAAAGTAGCCAATCAAAACTCTTTATCTCTCCACTTTGTCCACTACACCAAATCTGCACTATTGTCAAGGTCATTGACCCTGACAAATCCAACTTGTCAAGGTCAATGACCGTGACATTTCGAGGCGAGACAATTTTTTTTGTCACGGTCATTGACCTTGACACAAAACTCGCGTTTTGTGTCACGGTCGTGTCGCGGTCAATGACCGTGACACGTTTATCACGGTTATAAACCATGACAAAGCCGTGACCCTTTTTAAAAAAATTGTCGCGGTCATTGACCGTGACAATTCTGGGCAGAATTTAAAAAAAATCTGCTGGGCAGTATGGCCACTGCCACTGCCCAGCAGTATATTTGTACCTGTTATAGCAACGTTGTACCTGTTCCAAACATCATATATCCAAACAAACTAAAGATAATGCAAATATATATTCAAATAGAGACAATATGCATCACGATATAATTCAAATGTAACAACTTAAAACAATTCAATTCAAACTTATAACAATTCAATTCAAACTTATAACAATTCAATTCAAACTTAAAATAATGTCATGTCTGGTGTATTGTTAAAACTGAGGAGGTGAGTAGGCCACACGACATACGAATTGACGCACCCACTAATATACGTCGTGCCGCATTGTTCGCGCAACCACAATAGGGAGTTCTCCTTCCCGGGTATGACATGCGTGACGAGCACCCTGGACTCCATCTCTTGAAGCGCACGTCCATGAACTATTCCACCCTGGACGATATTCGGGTCCCTCAACCCCCGCCCTATCCGCTGGCCATCAAATACGTCCAATATGAACACGCTCGGCCAACCAAGTGTCGACATTGGTCTGTTGAAGGGCGCCAAATAGGGAAGTGGATCATCGAAGTACGAACGTGTCGGTGATGAAGCAGCGAGGTCCACATCCTCGTCATCCTACGCCTCGTCCTCCCGCACCTCCTCCTCCATCGCCTTCTCCTTCCCTTTCCCTTTACGGTCTCTGCCCAACGTATGCTTCATGAATGCGTACATATCTTGGACCGTCGCCTCCAAACGGGACAACTTCGTGTCGTGTGAATCCACCGTTCGAGCCAACCCGGTGTCGCTCGTTTCCAATCCGATGATCCTAGATTTGGCCACCCGCGAGCTCACCCCCCTTGTCCTCCCCTTGCGATCAGAGCCAAGCACTTAGCTGAGTGCATCTGTGGACAAAGATGCCTTGTCGGCATCAGACTGCGACTCATGCACTTCCTTAAGCTTTGCCTGAAACGACAAAAAGCACATAATTAGTAAAATAAGTAAACTAAAAAATTATAACGTAATTAACAAAAATTAAACTGTCGGGTTACTTACAATCGTGGCCACGACGCTCGGGGACACCTCCTTGTCCTTCCCCTTCTTCGTCCGAAGAGCCACATAAGTATCGAGCCTATGTGGCTTACCCCCTGAAATAAAATAAAGTAAAGTAAAATTAGTATCGTCCCCGCGAAGTAAAATAATGAAGAATAATATATTTCTGTAGTTATAGAAAAATTAAATCTTACCTGCATCCTATGCTCCACCTCGACGTAAGAGGTCCGGCCGGAGTAGTGCACGCCCGTCTTTTTTGCTCGATTTTCCCTCCCCGATTGGCGAGATACCAATTTTCGATCCTCGATCTCATTGTCAATGAACTTCTGCCATTGTGCCAATGAGATCGGCTCCTTTGGGGGGACGGATTCACGCCATTGGATAATCGACTCTCGTGTTTTTCCAAAGTACCATGCCCGCATATTTTTTTTCCACGACTTGAGTTGCTCCCTAATCTGCTCCAACACGGGATCGCGTAGCTTTGGATCCAAGTTGAATTGTTCCTGTCCAACAAATACAATGTTAGTTGCGAATAAATATAAATATAAATATAAATATAAATATAAATATAAATATAAATATAAATATAAATATAAATATAAATATAAATATAAATATAAAATCGAAATTGAAATTGAAATTGAAATTGAAATTGAAATTGAAATTGAAATTGAAATTGAAATTGAAATTGAAATTGAAATATAAATATATTACCTGTAGTGCCGCCCAAGCAGCTAACTTGAGCTCATATGGCACCTCCTTCCAACTCATAAATCCCGGGCCGATGACCGTCTTTAGCAGCTCGAGGGATCTCGCTAATAACTCCGACTTGTTCTCGATGGTAATCCCAAATTTTCCATATTTGGGGAGCCTAGGGGCCGAGGAGCCCTCGTCGCCTCCGCTACCACCGAGCCCAGATGACATCATCATAACCAGCATCATCATCCTCGCCTTAATACCTGAAGTAGATATTTTCTGTAAAAAAAATGTTATTAGTACAGATAAAAAAAATTAGAAGAAGACATGAAAATATGTACAATTACTACAAATAAAATGAGCATTAATTATTAGTTTATTTTCATACACCCCTACCCCACCACACACACGCACACACACACACCACACACAGTAGTGACTGTCTATTTAAAATAATCTCAATGTTAATTTCAGGTATTGAATTTCTACTATTGTTTTGTGCTTTTTATAAATCATACACCACCCCCACCCCACCCCCACCCCAACATGTTTACGGGCTTTCATCACCCGTCATAAATTTTTCGGTCCGTGACTTACTGGCCAGTTGTCTTGGGTCTTTTAGTCCCTTAACATTACTTTAAGAATTTTACCCAATCTAAATACCACATTTTCTTTCTTGTTATACACTTGAACACGTTTTGTTATTTAGTCCTTATTAATTTATCTTTGATGTATTACCAGCATCTTCACTTTTATAAACTTTATTTAATTTTCAATTTTAAGGACTATTTTCATCGCTTAGTGTTCATCTAAGTTCTAGTATAACAAGATCCCATAAAAATCTTTAATAAAATTCTCATATCTTCTTTCAATTTAAACACACACAGAGTAGTGACTGTCTATTTAAAATAATCTCAATGTTAATTTCAGGTATTGAATTTCTACTACTGTTTTGTACTTTTTATAAATCATACCCCACCCCCACCCCAACATGTTTACGGGCTTTCATCACCCGTCATAAATTTTTCGGTCCGTGACTTACTAGCCAATTGTCTTGGGTCTTTTAGTCCCTTAAAATTACTTTAAAAATTTTACCCAATCTAAATACCACATTTTCTTTCTTGTTATACACTTGAACACCTTTTGTTATTTAGTCCTTATTAATTTATCTTTGATGTATTACTAGCATCTTCACTTTTATAAACTTTATTTAATTTTCAATTTTAAGGACTATTTTCATCACTTAGTGTTCATCTAAGTTCTAGTATGACAAGATCCCATAAAAATCTTTAATAAAATTCTCATATCTTCTTTCAATTTAAACACACACAGAGTAGTGACTGTCTATTTAAAATAATCTCAATGTTAATTTCAGGTATTGAATTTCTACTATTGTTTTGTGCATTTTATAAATCATACCCCACCCCCACCCCAACATGTTTACGGGCTTTCATCACCCGTCATAAATTTTTCGGTCCGTGACTTACTGGCCAGTTGTCTTGGGTCTTTTAGTCCCTTAACATTACTTTAAGAATTTTACCCAATCTAAATACCACATTTTCTTTCTTGTTATACACTTGAACACGTTTTGTTATTTAGTCCTTATTAATTTATCTTTGATGTATTACCAGCATCTTCACTTTTATAAACTTTATTTAATTTTCAATTTTAAGGACTATTTTCATCACTTAGTGTTCATCTAAGTTCTAGTATAACAAGATCCCATAAAAATCTTTAATAAAATTCTCATATCTTCTTTCAATTTAAACACACACAGAGTAGTGACTGTCTATTTAAAATAATCTCAATGTTAATTTCAGGTATTGAATTTCTACTACTGTTTTGTACTTTTTATAAATCATACCCCACCCCCACCCCAACATGTTTACGGGCTTTCATCACCCGTCATAAATTTTTCGGTCCGTGACTTACTAGCCAATTGTCTTGGGTCTTTTAGTCCCTTAAAATTACTTTAAAAATTTTACCCAATCTAAATACCACATTTTCTTTCTTGTTATACACTTGAACACCTTTTGTTATTTAGTCCTTATTAATTTATCTTTGATGTATTACTAGCATCTTCACTTTTATAAACTTTATTTAATTTTCAATTTTAAGGACTATTTTCATCACTTAGTGTTCATTTAAGTTCTAGTATGACAAGATCCCATAAAAATCTTTAATAAAATTCTCATATCTTCTTTCAATTTAAACACACACAGAGTAGTGACTGTCTATTTAAAATAATCTCAATGTTAATTTCAGGTATTGAATTTCTACTATTGTTTTGTGCATTTTATAAATCATACCCCACCCCCACCCCAACATGTTTACGGGCTTTCATCACCCGTCATAAATTTTTCGGTCCGTGACTTACTAGCCAGTTGTCTTGGGTCTTTTAGTCCCTTAACATTACTTTAAGAATTTTACCCAATCTAAATACCACATTTTCTTTCTTGTTATACACTGAACACGTTTTGTTATTTAGTCCTTATTAATTTATCTTTGATGTATTACCAGCATCTTTACTTTTATAAACTTTATTTAGTTTTCAATTTTAAGGACTATTTTCATCACTTAGTGTTCATCTAAGTTCTAGTATAACAAGTTCCCATAAAAATCTTTAATAAAGTATTATCACAAATATAAACTAAGAGTGATAAAATAACTTTGAGGCATATAAATTAATTGTGACAAAGTAAGATTATGGAAACCCCACTTTTCTTTCTATAACTCCTATTTTATTAAACTTTAAATATATGGTTTTTTTCTCCATTAGTATAAGTATATAGCGATTATTTCACACTTAAATCACATATTAAGTCGACCTTCATTTTTTTATGAAATTTGTAGAAAATTACTTATTTATTTTGAATGAAAATAAATTGTTATCCAATATTTTTGGATATTATTTACATTTACATTTTTGGATATTATTTACATTTACATTTTTGGATATTATTTTTGGAAATTTATAGAAAATTACTTATTCATTTACATTTTTAACCCCCTACCCCCCACCCTGCCCCATCCCCTACCCCCCACCCTACCCCCACCTTGCCCCACCCCTACCCTCCACCTTGCCCCCACCCTACCCCCACCCTGCTCCACCCCTACCCCCACCCTACGCCACCCCCCACACACGCATACACACACGCACATATATACACACATACACACATATATATACACACAAACATATATATAAATGGAAGAGAGAGAGAGAGAGAGAGAGAGAGAATTAAACCTGAAAGGAGAGAGAGAGAGAGAGAGAGGGAGGGAGGGAACGACGGGAGGGAAAAAAGAAGGGGGAAAGGGTTTTTGCTGCAAACATTGTCACGATCGTGTCACGGTCATTGACCTTGACAATTATTTAAAGAATTCTCACGGTCATTGACCGTGACAATTCCTTGTCACGGTCGTGTCAAGGTCAATGCACTACACCAAATCTGCCCATTTGTCAAGGTCATTGACCTTGACAAATTCACCTTGTCAAGGTCAATGACCGTGACATTTCGAGGCGAGACAACTTTTTTTGTCACGGTCATTGACCTTGACACAAAACTCGCGTTTTGTGTCACGGTCGTGTCGCGGTCAATGACCGTGACACGTTTGTCACGGTTATAAACCGTGACAAAGCCGTGTCCCTTTTTAAAATGTTGTCACGGTTTTGTCACGGTCAATGACCGTGACAATTCTGGACAGAATTTAAAAAAAATCTGCTGGGCAGTATGGCCACCGCCACTGCCCAGCAGTATATTTGTACCTGTTATAGCAACGTTGTACCTGTTCCAAACATCATATATCCAACACAAACTAAAGATAATGCAAATATATATTCATGACAGTATAATCCAAATCTTCAAAGTAAAAATAATATACATGACGATATAATCCAAATATAATTAAAATGGACAAACTTAAAAATAATGTTACTACATGTCTTAGATAAAACTGAGGAGGTGAGTAGGCCACACGACATACGAATTGACGCACCCACTAATATACGTCGTGCCGCATTGTTCGCGCAACCACAATAGGGAGTTCTCCTTCCCGGGTATGACATGCGTGACGAGCACCCTGGACTCCATCTCTTGAAGCACACGTCCATGGACTAGTCCACCCTCGACGATGTTCGGGTCCCTCAATCCCCGCCCTATCCGCTGGCCATCAAATATGTCCAATATGAACACGCTCGGCCAACCAATTGTCGATAATGGTCTGTTGGAGGGCGTCAAATAGGGAAGTGGATCGTCGAAGTATGAACGTGTCGGTGATGAAGCAGCGAGGTCCACATCCTCGTCATCCTGCGCCTCGTCCTCCCGCACCTCCTCGTCCTCCCGCACCTCCTCCTCCACCGCCTTCTCCTTCCCTTTCCCTTTCCCTTTCTCTTTACGGTCTCCACCCAACGTACGCTTCATGAATGCGTACATATCTTGGACCGTCGCCTCCAAACGGGACAGCTTCGCGTCGTGTGAATCCACCGTTCGAGCCAACCCGGTGTCGCTCGTCTCCAATCCGATGATCCTAGATTTGGCCACCCGCGAGCTCACTCCCCTTGTCCTCCCCTTGCGATCAGAGCCAAGCACTTGGCTGAGTGCGTCTGTGGACAAAGATGCCTTGTCGGCATCAGACTGCGACTCATGCACTTCCTTAAGCTTTGCCTGAAACGACAAAAAGCACATGATTAGTAAAATAAGTAAACTAAAAAATTATAACGTAATTAACAATAATTAAACTGTCGGATTACTTACAATCGTGGCCGCGACGCTCGGGGACACCTCCTTGTCCTTCCCCTTCTTCGTCCGAAGAGCCACATAAGTATCGAGCCTATGTGGCTTACCCCCTGGCCCACTCCCTACCCCCTGAAATAAAATAAAGTAAAGTAAAATTAGTATCGGCCCCGCAAAGTAAAATAATATCCAATAATATATTTATGTAGTTATAGATAAATTAAATATTACCTTCATCCTATGCTCCACCTCAGCGTAAGAGGTCCGGCCGGAGTAGTGCACGTCCGTCTTTTTAGCCCGATTTTCCCTCCCCGATTGGCGAGATGCCAATTGTCGATCCTCGATCTCATTATCAATGAACTTTTGCCATTGTGCCAATGAGATCGGCTCCTTGGGCGGGACGGATCCGCGCCATTGTAAAATGGTCTCTCGTGTTTTTCCAAAGTACCGTGTCCGCATATTTTTTTTCCACGTCTTGTGTTGCTCCCTCAACTGCTCGAAGACGGAATCGCGTAGCTTTGGATCCAAGTTGAATTGTTCCTGTCCAACAAATACAATGTTAGTTGCGAATAAATATAAATATAAATATAAATATAAATATAAATATAAATATAAATATAAATATAAATATAAATATAAATATAAATTGAAATTGAAATATTCATATAAATATTACCTGTAGTGCCGCCCAAACAGCTAACTTGAGCTCATACGGCACCTCCTTCCAACTCATAAACCCCGGGCCGATGACCGTCTTTAGCAGCTCGAGGGATCTCGCTAAAAGCTCCGACTTGTTTTCGACGGTAATCCCAAATTTTCCATATTTGGGGAGCCTAGGGGCGGAGGAGCCCTCGTCGCCTCCGCTACCACCGAACCCAGACGACGACATCATCATAAACAACATCATCATCTTCGCCCTAACATCTGAAGGAGACATTTTTGCTGTAAAAAAAATGTTATTAGTACAGATAGAAAAAATGTTATTAGTACAGATAAAAAAATGTTTCGTCTATATTATAACGTATGTGTAAGTTCCGTCAATACCACCCCCGCCACACGCACACACACACACACACCACCCCTACCCACCCCACCCCACCCCCGCCACACGCACACACACACACGCACACACACACACACACACACACACACATATTTTGAATGAAAATATCAATTATTTATAAAATTGATGTCTACTTTTAGTGTTGTGTATATATGTTAGTCTACTTTTGCTTTTTTTTTTAAATAATCAATTAACCAAATTTCATAATAGTGAATAAGGGTTAATCCTAGCCATTGATTAAGTGTATTATTAGTAAGTACAAAAAATAAATATGGACTCTTAATCTAGGATATAAGGAGTATTTGTTAGTGAAATAATAATTTAGTGATAAAAACACACTCGAACACTACCAAGTTTTGACGACACGGGTCTCTAGAAAGAAAAACAAGCATTTCCAAATTACACGTCGAAATAATACAAGTGCATGCTTTGCAATCAAAGGTATTTATCTTTAGGGGTTTGTAAATTTAGGATTTATTGTAATATGTATTTTGAAAATAGGACAACAAACATTTTATTTATGATTTTAGTCCCTATTTTTTAATAAAACCGCTGGCGCGGACCCATATTCATAAAACGTTAACCAATCATAACATGCCACGTGTCCCTTTAATTTGAAAATAGGGACAAAAAATGGAAACAAAATGTTTGTTGTCCTATATCCATAATCAATATTATTTTAAGTCCTAAAATTACATAATCTATTATCTTTATAAGGATAAAATTATCTTAAAATGATTGGTAGGGAATGTCTATGAGATGGATGATAATTTATTTGATATTTTATTTTATTTCTTTTGGTTAGGTTATTAAGACTTTATTTGAATTGATATCTTAGTAATTATTATTTAATATTTATTTTGAGCAATTATCTTATAGTAGGATTATTATCCTAGAAACAATTCTATCAATTCAAATAAATAGATATCAATTCAAATACATGTCTTGGATATCAATTCCCACTAGGGGTGGCAATTCGTGTGCGTCGTGTCGTGTTCGGGTCGTGTCATGTCGGGTTCGTGTTAAGTATTAGTCAACCCTAACCCGACCCATTTAACTAATCGTGTCAGATGAGCAAACACTAACCCGACCTATTTATTATCGTGTCGTGTTCGGGTTGACCCGCATAACCCATTAAGTAAAATATAAAATAATTTTTTTCTTCTCTCTTAACCAATCATAGCACTCATACGCCTACAATAACTTAATTTAATTAATTTCAAATTCTTGCAACACATAAATAATTTATCATCCGAGTTCGTGTCGAGTTCGTGTCGGGTATCGTGTCGTGTCAAAAATTGCCACCCCACCCCACCCCTGCCCCCCTCCACCACCACACACCACCACACACACACACACACACACCCCATCCCACCCCACCCCCTCCCCCACCACACACCACCACACACACACACACACCCCACCCCTAACCACCCCCTGCCCCACCCCTCCACCACCCCCTCCCCCACCACACACCACCACACACACACACACACACCCCACCCCACCCCCTCCCCCACCACACACCACCACACACACACACACCCCACCCCTAACCACCCCCTGCCCCACCCCTCCACCACCCCCTCCCCCACCACACACCACCACACACACACACACACACCCCACCCCACCCCACCCCACCCCCTCCCCCACCACACACCACACACACACACACACACACACACACACACACACACCCCACCCCACCCTCCACCACCCCCTCCCCCACCCTGCCCCACCCCCTGCCCCCCTCCACCGTCCCCACTCCCTCCCCCACCCTGCCCCACCCCGCCCCACCCCCCACCCCCTGCCCCCCTCCACGCACACACATACACACATATATATATACACATACACACAAATATACACACAAATATATATATAAATGAAAGAGAGAGAGAGAGAGAGAGAGAGAGAACAGCGTCGAGAGAGAGAGAGAGAGAAATGGAGGGAACGGCGCGGGAGGGAAAAAAGAAGGGGGGGTAGGGTTTTTGCTGAGAATATTGTCACTGTCGTGTCAAGGTCTTTGACCGTGACAAGAATTTAAATAATTGTCACGGTCAATGACCGTGACAAGTAAATTTGTCACGGGCTTGTCACGGTCATTGACCGTGACAATTCGTTGTCACGGTCGTGTCAAGGTCAATGACCGTGACATAAAACGCGTGTTTTTTTGTCACGGTCAATGACCTTGACAAGGCTGGCCGGCTGAAAGGTGACAATTTGCCCATTTTGGTGTAGTGATGATCGTGACATAAAACATGTGTTTTTTGTCACGGTCAATGACCTTGACAAGGGTGGCCGGCTGAAAGGTGACATTTTGGCCATTTTGGTGTAGTGGTCTTTTTCACTCTCTCTCTCTATAATTCACTAAAGAAGCCAATCTTTTACACGTGTCATCCAAGTTCACTTACAGACTTTTGCATTGGAGATGGTTTTCCATATTAATTGTTTATAAAATATATTTTTATGCCACCTAAGATACATATTGTCTTATTTACACACCCACATAAGAACAATTCACACTTGCATTGTAGATACTTTAAGGATTCATTTAAAAAAGTGTCAACAACTTTTTAACGACCTTATTCTCAGAATTTTCTCACCAAGATAAATAACGAATTGACTACCTCGATCAACCTAGTGTAGTAATCATTAAAGCTTTCATTTTCATTCATTATCGTGGTCTCAAATATAGTCGTAATGTATTTCAACTTAGCTCTCTTAACTCTAGACCTTATATGTTACTCTTAAAATGTCCCAAGCTTCATTCACCATTTCACAATTGAGTATATGGTTATTCTTTTGTATACTCACATATGTAAATAATGAATTCAATATAATTGAGTTGTGATTACAATCTACAAACTCGGCATCAGACCACAAAGCACCTAGTTTCTTCACTCTCACTCTATCTCCCTCTATCATAGTATAACTCCTTCTATCCCCAATACTCATATCCACACTCTCTTGTTCTTTGACTTCAAATGTGCACACATTTTCACTTTCCAATAGACATAATTTGAACCATCAAAATACGGTGGATGATTTGTGGAGCTACTATCACAATATTGATACATTCTAAACATAAGATCTAAACATAAACCAAACTACATCTGTGAGTAACTAACAAGATAAGAAACACATGAACAAGCAAGATATAATCTAAAACGTTAGTACTTAAAAGAGAAACTTGTAACAACCCCCATTTTTTCATGTAAAGGCTGACCAGGCTTAATACACCGACGATGGAGCTTATCAACAATTGATACCATTCTCAGCACTGAAGGAATAAAAAATTCTTTATTGTATATCAAAATCCACAATAAATAAAAGCATCTGAATAAAACTGATTTAATACATGAATAATAAAAACTGAATCATCATACAATGTCCATAATGTAAATCTAAGTACAACTGCTGTAAATAAATAATTGAACTTATGCCCGTACAAATCCCAGTATAAAATAAAATGACAAAATACAAAAGTACAACCTATAATAGATTTAATAGAGCAAAATCCACTATGTCCAATCCAATTGCAAGCCTAGTCCATCGTTAGTCTTGTAATCCCTGTCATTTAGAATACCTGGGGGGTGGGAAACATTTATAATTTGGGTCAGAGCCCTAGAGTTGCAATGATTCTTCACCAGTAAATATGAAAAATATTGCTAACTCATACTTCACATCTCTCCATAGACGCTCACATATAAAGAGTACCCCACGTCTCATCTAGAAGCAATGTTACTCGTATCCTCAAATGAAATTCCGATTGTAAATTCAAGTGTTTAATCTAACATGTAATTAATAATCCATCTAGCTATGCGTTAACTAAAAGTGGGTATTTAAACTTAACACTCCAGTCCCTTAATATATATCATTACTTAATTTGATATAAACTCAGTGCGTATTTTATATCATATAATATTTCATAATCTTAGTCTATCTCTTCAGAATATTTCATATTTAATTCACACTCTTATCGTTTACCCCATTGGATTATAGGTTTCATTCTCTTAGATTACCAAATTATTAATTTCATAAATAATTTTCTAAGACATTATTCATTCTCTTTAATTACTGTCTACATTCTTAGAATGCCCAATTATTATTCTCATTAATAATTGTCTATCAAATTATTCATTAGGACTCCTTTTCGTCCTTAATTATCCACATCATTATATTAACCTGACTTTGTTATCATTAGGCATTGTCTACATATATAGGTTGAGAGGGCACATTCCCATACAAGGCACACCACCATGTGTAAATGGAGAATATATATATATAGGGAAATGATCAAGTGAGGTCCGAGTTTGAGGACCCTGAATGAGGACCATTTTTTTAAAATAGTAAAAAAAATATTTTTTGGCTGATTTTTTTTTTATTTCAATAGGACCATAAAAAAATAATCAGCTCAAAATGAATTTTTTTGCTATTTTAAAAAAATCGGTCAAACTTTGTCAGTTTTTAAGTTGTTAAAAACTGACAAAGTTTGACTGATTTTTTTAAAATAGTAAAAATAATTATTTTGAATTGATTTTTTTTATATGGACCTACTGAAATGTTTAAAAAACGTATAAAAAGAATTAGCTCAATTTTTTTTCTTCTATTTTATCAAAATTGGTCCGCGCCAGCGGTATGTAAAGAGAGGTCCTCATGAGATCCTCTCTCTCTCTCTCTCTCTCTCTCTCTCTCTCTATATATATATATATATATATATATATATATATATATATATATATATATATATATGCACACACACACACACGAAACGCGAAGGCATCTATCTTTGGCGTCCTGTTCGTACTCTATTGGTACTACCCGGAGGAGTCCCTTAAGCAAGTGGAGCGGTACCTACGCAGTACACCAGTTTATGACCCATACCCAGTGGTGACAAAGGACCCCAGCATCAACACATACCATCTAGTAAGTGGCGCTACTACGTAGTACCTAAATGATCTCCACAACGTCTAGCCCGCCTGTGCCGACGTGAGCTACGCAGTCCCAATCGCACTCAAACCCCAACCGATAGGACGGTCCACGAACCCAGGTATGTTCACACACTAAATATAATACATATTACTTTATAGATACTTTAAACTAAGGAATCCTCATCCATACAAATATAGCCCTTCCGACTTAACCATAGAATTTTAGCCCATTATTACACATCACATTTTGAGTTAATATCCTACGACCACTTCCCGATTAAATATTAAGTCCCACACATTGCCTTTTAAACTCAAAATCACATTTACTTCATCATTTATATCTCTTTAAATATATAGGTACAGTTATTCCCAAAACATTATAGGTATAGTTATTCCCAAACTACCCTTCCAAAGCATTATAGGTATAGTTATTCCCAAACTAACCTTACCAATATAATTATAGGTGTAGTTATCCCTAAACTAACCTTACCAATACAATCATAGGTATATTTATCCCCAACTACGCTTCCACTACATTTAATGATTTTAGCATGTTGTCCTCATGACTTAGACTTAAATCATTCTCGATTATTAATAGTTATTCTCTTCTTGTTACCTTTTCAATAAGGTTTATATGTACATATATAAGGAGCCAACTAAATGGAATAAGGATTATATGTACATATATAATAAATCCTCTAATATGGATAAGTAGTCTCACTCGACCTTCCATCACAACGATTGTTAACCATTTAGACTTAGCCCGCTAGGCTTAAGATACATTACTACTTTGCCTCGTTATCCGGTAATAATTTGAGGAAATTAATTATCAATTATAACATCATGCATTCAACTTATCTCAAATAAGTATTTCTTTTTAATTTAATTCACCTCAAATTATTCATAATATTACTACCGTATCTTTTATGGTACCGTACTCTATGTGCCCCTACCAAACTTACCCAAATCATCTAGGTGCATCCCTTCCCTCTAATACATTTATCTCATATGGCTTCATTAGAAAATTGTTCATAAATCGTCTTATCCATATAGTTTACTTGTACTTTAAGTCACCACGTATGCACTATATTTTCACGAACCCTTCTCGATTTAACTACATTTATAAGTCCATCATAATATCCCTTATATGTTTTACCAATCATCACCCATCATTCGGATCAAAGACTAAAGCTTAAACCATAAAAAATGAACGAAACTGGGTTTCTGGGCAAAACTGAACCGATATTCCTTTCGGCCGAATCGATTTGCCTAGCAACCGAATCGATTCGCCTTGAGGCCGAATCGATTCGGACCTGGGCTGAAGCGCAAATTTGTTACGAAATTTTACACGAGAGTTCTATAACCAAAACTTCTTTCCTCAAAGATTATCAGAACGATTGAACAACTTAAAATATGATATGGGTATGGTTTCTAAAACATTATAGGATCATTATACACATAAATAATCATCAAATTCAACCCTAGATCGTCATTAAATTATCAAGATTCTTTCAAGAATCTCATGAACATGAAATTTCCAGATTTTATCTTACACAACCACGATGATTTTCAGATTATTATAGAGGGTTCGAAAACATGTTCTCTATGATGAATCTTCAATTAAAACTTCATGACTACGGATTTAATATGAGGGTTTACGGATCTAAGCATGAATCATACGATTATCATCAATTTATGCACAAATCAAAGAATCTATAAGTGTACAGTCCCAACACATGATTAAATCTTAGTCTAAGCATGGAATTGACATTAATACAAGATTAGTACAATTTGAATAAGAATGGCAAGATAATCTTTGCCTGAAAATAGCAAAGAACCTCCTTTTTTCTTCCTTCTAGGGTGGTTCTTCCTCCTCCTCTTGGGTGGGTGTGTCTAGGGTTCCTAGATATAACTCCCAATGAATGGTTTAACCCTTAATAAACATTATTCATCTTAAAATCCCGAGCTAGGCCTTAGGACACAACTTTGGACCCAAAAATGAGCCCAAATACATTATTTAATTAGCCCAATCATTACTCAACTCATATATATATATATATATATATATATATATATATATATATATATATATATATATATATATATATATATATATATATATATATATATATATATATATATATACCCCGGGACCATTCCTAAGGTTCTAGAATGCTTGAACGAGCCCGTAATACCTCTCAAAGTCAGTCCCGAATATATTTGTTCAAAAATATATTTTAATTGTGACGTGACACACCCAAATACTTTTTTTATTCAAAATTAAATTCCTTTTGATTTATTCCAAATCATTAAAGTCCAACTCTAAAAATTTATAAATAATACTGAGTTTAATTTCTCACAACCTTGATAAATTAATTTCACCAAATTATATTAATCCCTATTAAATTTTATTTTATTCCAAAAATATACGGGGTATTACAAAACTTCTCTGTACTAATTGAGGGTGGTGTAATCTACACAATGTGTTTTACTCGAATAAACCTGGAGAGGGTGAATAAGTTTTAATGACATTTTTTACAAATTTTTCAAATTCGCTCGATTAAATTTTAGATCGACCTAACTAATATGCATCTAGGTGTCAAATCTAATAAATCTAAGAAAATTAAAGAAATTAGGATCTAATCAAGGTTAATTATGTGAATTAATCAGACACGAACCCTAAGTCAATTTAGCAATGGGTCATTTTGGATTTGAACTTGATATAAATGCATGTGTGTGTGCAATCAAATGTGTAATCAAGCAATAATCAACCACACAATAAGGCACAATACATGATCTACAAGGAAAAAATCCCTACGCTGGGTAAAAAAAATCGGTTCATCCTAGTCTCTCATTAGATTTGAAAATTAAGTTTACATAAGGAAATAAGGTACCTCTCTATTATTACCTAACAAGTAGTTACCTCTGAACGTTGAAACTCCGTCGTGTTCCAATGAGTAATCCATTCAAAGCTCCCTTGATCGCATATGAAATTCAGATTCTCCATCCTCGGGTCACACCATGCTTGACCTCTTCAATAGATTAAACACCACCTTATAAATCTTGGAATCTAGATCTTCAAATTGAGATTTATAATAAGTATAATTGAATCTAGGTTATGTGGTGTTTAATTTCAAATCACACTCAAATATCACAATTCATGAATGTAGGGTTGATTCAAGTTTTTCTATTTATTCTGTAAGATTAAGTGAATATGATAATTGACGTGTTTAAATTTGGTCACTTGCCTCAAAAATACTATTTTTAGGTGTGAGAAGTCTGAGGGAAAAGATCTCTCAAAATTGGAGGGAAATTACTCCTATTTGTAGAAATTTTCAATATCACAGTAATATTATACGCATGGGTACAATTAAGCACTGTGTGCACGATATAGGGACTAAGCCTTGTCACATTGAAAATGTTAGAGCCATGCACACGATACCAAATTGACTCTGTACGATCACTTTTAAGCTGTGAAAACACTAAATCCAAAATGTGTCGGGTCGTGCGCACAGTGGTGATTTGTACTCACCCGCATGAATATAGGTTGAAGATTTTCTAAGCCTATTTTATGAAGCCGTAAGTATGGGTAAAAACCCATCCATGCGCATGCTTGTAGGAAGAATAAAAAATTCACCAAGCTTAGCATGAGTATAATTTTCAAAAACATTTCACCTGGTCAACGTAAAAAATATTTTATAAAGGAAAAACGTGAATGTGTATGATTGCATTGGACGATTCAATCAAAATTACTTCAAAAGGATATGATTCTTGAAATCTTCAAAGTTATGTTTGCAAAAGCTTTGGATTAGAGAGGTTGTAAGACCTTAAATTTAGTGTTCATATGTTTTAATGAACCAGTCTCTTTCGAGCTATCATCTCACCTATGAATGAAACTTTTTCCCTTGATTTTGGTCATGACTCAAATGCTTTGACACGAAATCAAACCTCCAAACTAAATATACAAATGTTTACATTTTTAGAACTGGTGATTATATCTTGTTGACCCAGTATCATAGGGAGGTTGGCCCTGGGTATTATGCTAGATCTGTACCAACTGCATGGGGTAATTTTTTTTTAATATTTGTTGTTTTGATATTTATTAACTTATTTTGTTACTATATAATGAATACCATAAGCATTTGTGTAACGAGGTCCTAAGAAGTCATAGTCAGATAATGGCATTGTACCTCCTCTAAATGAGGGATCGACACCACCATCTACGGTGGACGCATGGTACGTTAAGACTGCAATGCAATACGAATGGAGCGTGATGTCCTACAACAGATGCTTGATGTAAAAGATGACACCCAAAATGAGTTTGATTCATTATCCCTAAGACAACCTAGATTGCGCCACAGTACTCGTATTATTTTTTTTATTTTTCCTTTTTATATCAATGTTGTGTCCTGAACATTAATTTTATATGCTTCATGTAAGTGCTATGGTTTTAATGCATGCGTATGTTTTCATATACTATTATGATTTCATTTCACTAACGTTAATTTAATTGAATGTAATCCAAAAAAGAATTGAGTTGAATTTAACTTAAAATAGAATGGAAGTTAAACTATATAAACTTTTTAAAAAAATAGGTGTATTTCCCGTGGCATGTCATTTCTGCACATGCCATTCCCCCGGTGGTTATGCTTCTGAATTTGCATATTTTTAGTGACTTTATTTTTTTTGGTCAATGCCCTCGAGAGTCCAAATCAACAAATTGATGTAGCAAAATAGCTCATGCATTGACGATGTCTTAATAGGTTTGTGAGACATTCTCAAGCGTATCCTGGTGCATGCCATTAACTAGCTAATATAAGGGAACTAAACGTGTGTTTTATTTAGTAGTGAACGCAATCCTTCATACTCTTTTGACGAGAGAATAAAATGTGTAAGCCCCTAAAAAATATATAACTATTTTTTTATTTTAGACTTTAGTTCAAATTAATCAATTTATTAGACTACAGAACATCACTTATACTATTTAGTTGTTGTGCTAAAAACTAGGCTTGTGTTTAGGGCTGTAAATCGGGGTGGATGAGCCGAGCTTGGGATTGCTCAGGTTCGGTTCGAACTATCTTAACCCCGCTCAAGCCCAAGCTCGGCTCGAACTAAAATTTTCCACCGAAGGCCGAATTCGACTCATAAATATTACGAGCTTTGAGCCCGATTTCATCCAAGCCCGATTTCAATTTTTTTGTTAAAAAAGTTTGAATTCGTGTTATAAAATAAAATAAATGTATTAAATTTTAAAAAAAAGTGAAAACCTACAAAGGCCAATTAAATTTTATACATATAGCATTATTTGATCATTAACAAAGGCCTATTATGGTATGAGCAATTAATAAATCAATTGGCCACAATGAGATTAATAATAAAATCACAAAATTGAAAACCACTTGTAATCTAATGGATTATGACAATTGAACCTTTTTTTTTTAAAAAGTAGTAAATGAAATAAAACAGTCATACATAATTAAACAATGTTAACACAAATATGTTACATTGTATAAAATTATATTTATTTATTTATATATTCAAATTTCGGACTTCGGGATCAATTCGGGTTGACAAGGTTTGACTCAAACTCAGCCCGAAATTCATTCGGACTTGAAATTTTGGCTTAGGATCGATTCTATTCAAACTTGAATAAAGCTCGACTTGAAAATATCAGATCAACCAAACAGACAGGCTTTGGACCTGCCCGACTCAATTTACGGCCTACTTGTGCTTTCTTGTAAAAGGTTACGTGAACCTTGTTAGCATCTAATCCAGTGTGTACAAAATCAGGGAGTTTCAGTCGCAAAGAATCAAATGCTTCAACCTTCACCTCCCTTTTTTAATATTACATACTATGAACAAACAATTTAACTTAGAAGGATTAACGTATCGTTCAAATTACAATTACGATTCTTACACTGGCCGCGGCATCATATCAAACCTCATTATTACCAAGCACAATGATTCAGGATCCAACTTGACACTAAAAAACGTTCAAATTTGTTAACTCTCACTTTGTGACGGTTCACATGATCCTCGAGTACTATTGGATGAAGCATTTATATTTTAACAATGTAACCTTCGATTTTTATTTATTTTTTTCGGTCCAGTAGGCACTTCAATTTTTAATAAGTCATTCAACAATAACATTTGAGGATTATGTATATTAAACCACTAATATAGGTTGGCTAATTTAAATCTCCTCCAAAAACTCTCATCCGCAATCAACCATGTTCCACGAAACAGGTATCATGATGATCATTATTCAACCCAAGATATAAAGACATTTAAGAGTACACAAATTTACTAAAAAGTAATATTAATGGGAAAAATTAATTTTCGCATACATGTGCATTCTTCGAATGTGAAAAAATGACGGACATCGGGAGGAACAGGAAACGAAAAAGACTAAAAATACAGAAATGCATTTAGAGTAACAAGAACCAAAAAAGAACGAAAATAAAGAGATGCAAAGTAGCATATTCTGCAATAATGTGATCCGAGACCTCTTTCCATGCTATAGAATAATGTATAAATCTCTTCAACCACCTCATTTGTAGCATCAGCAAATTAGAAGCATTTCCTGTGAACAATGGATGGCCCGGATTCGTCATACTCTGCCTTTGCTATCCACATCTGCAGGCAAAAATAAAACAAATTCTCCCATCAGCTACTAAGATTTTTAGTTATTTGTGTCCATGTGCCTGAACAAATAAGCAATCAGTTTTGATAAGATGGGACAGTAAGGTTAATTCTCAGCATTCAAAACCACACCTTCCAGCTATAAAAATGGTGTGATGGCTAATTTTTTAACAAAATTAAGGTTAAATCAAATATTATATTATCAAACTGGGGCTTTGTGAGATTGACCCTTTAAAGTATGACAAAAATTTCACCATAAAATATGTTAGAGATTTTGGCGTGCTAATTTTAGGTAGCATATAAAGGTAATCTAGTGGAATTGTAGACAGCATACTAATGCAAACAATTAATAAAAACAATGCAAACATGCTTTTGGGTATGGTAAAACATTGACAACAGTACCTGCTGGAATGTGCTGAGGGATGCCAAAATGGATCCTCCGATCCATACACTGTACTTTCTTTCAGGTGGAGCCACCACCTTAATCTTCATGCTACTAGGAGCTAATGCAGTAATCTCTTTACTCATCCTGTCAGCAATGCCGGGGAACATGGTGGACCCACCGCTGAGAACAATATTTCCGTAAAGGTCCTTCCTAATATCAACATCGCACTTCATGATAGAGTTATACGTGGTCTCGTGAATACCAGCAGCTTCCATCCCAATCATTGATGGTTGGAAGAGGACTTCTGGGCAGCGGAATCTCTCGGCCCCAATAGTGATGACCTGCCCATCAGGCAGCTCGTAGCTCTTCTCAACAGAGGAGCTGGTGTTTGCTGTTTGTAGCTCTTGTTCATAGTCGAGGGCTATGTAGGCTAGTTTCTCCTTCATGTCCCTCACGATTTCACGCTCGGCAGTAGTGGTGAAAGAGTAACCACGCTCGGTCAGTATCTTCATGAGGGAGTCTGTGAGGTCGCGACCTGCCAGGTCTAGACGAAGGATTGCGTGTGGGAGGGCATACCCCTCATAGATGGGGACTGTGTGGCTCACACCATCTCCAGAGTCGAGAACAATTCCTACATAAAAAACACATTCTATTTATACAGAGAAAGAAGCAAATGAGAAATGGAAACTTAAGAACATGGTTCAATCCCTACCCATCAATTTCATCATGGGTGGGTGACATACAGATAACGTATAGCCCAAAGAGTGGCATAATTACTAAGCTCCTGTGAACTAAAGAACTCTTTGTTCATTTTTTTGTCCTCCATTTTTTTTTATAAAGGAACAAAATCCAATAATTATTTTACATGTTGAGGATGATTACTCAATTGAATTCCTGTCCATTCAATCAGTGGTGAGAAGAAAATGACAATGCTGGAGACGCATAAGATTTAGAAAAAACTTGTAAATAAAACCATGTGTGTGTCCATGATTTGGTTGGAAGGTAATGAGTTAGCGACCCGCCACTTGCAAGTAAGACCCATTGTCTGACTAAACTGATACATTATCTTCTGTAATAACTTTGATTGTAAATTTCGTGTTTAACCATTTTAGGATAGAAAGAAGTATGGTTGAACCACACAAGTGTCCATTAGTGACCTATGAGGCTATGACATTCTCTATTTTATTTTTAACTATTTGGTTGATTTATATTACTTCAATAACAGTGAAATACATATTTTATTTCGTTCTTCATGCCAATATTGAGATTTGTGTTTGTTAATTTACAAGATGAAGATGGAATGGACAGCACCACCATCCTATGAATTTGATATTATCCATCAACATCTTGATATTTTTATTCCATAATTTTACTCTACCAGTCTCTAGGCCTTTGAAGAAAGTAATGAGAATATTGGATACTTGGGACAATTGCTTACCAGTAGTACGGCCACTGGCATAAAGGGAAAGAACGGCCTGGATAGCAACATACATGGCAGGAGTATTGAAGGTTTCAAACATAATCTGTGTCATCTTTTCACGATTAGCCTTGGGGTTAAGAGGAGCTTCTGTAAGGAGAACAGGGTGCTCCTCTGGAGCCACACGGAGCTCATTGTAGAAGGTGTGATGCCATATTTTCTCCATGTCGTCCCAATTGCTTACGATCCCATGCTCGATTGGGTATTTTAGAGTCAAAATACCTCTCTTGGATTGAGCCTCATCCCCAACATAGGCATCTTTCTGTCCCATACCAACCATCACACCGGTGTGACGAGGGCGACCAACAATGCTAGGGAAGACAGCTCTTGGAGCATCATCTCCAGCAAAACCAGCCTAAAAAATTTAGAGATCAATATCGATGGTCATCACACGGGCTTCAATATCAATAGTAAGGAAAATTACACTCTTACAAACATTTAATACAAACAATTGGGCCATTGATGATAGCCATCAAGTATTATGAATCCATACTTAAGATAACAGTATCACAATTTCCCAAATACCAAATTTCAGGATTGTTACCTTGACCATTCCCGTCCCATTGTCACAGACAAGAGGCTGAATATCATCTGCTTCTGCCATTTTCTAATGTTATCTGTAGAAAAACAACTTTATCATTATAATGAATACTTCACCATCGACGATCTATGCATCTGATCTTACATCATAAAATAATGAATACTTCAACATTGTTCTTTTTTTCTTTTTTTTTTTTGGGAAAACGGATTAACTATATGGCAGTGTCGATTATGTTGTGATATCAAGAACCCAATTCACAAAAAATGTTACGTTAATATAAATGGTTAAACAACCACAGTTACAATTGACACATACTTATAACACAATAGATAAAACAGCTAAATTATTCTAATGGGTCATTAAAATGAGAACCCAGATACACATAAATTGAAAATAAAGAAAACTTGTCATACATATATTGGTCTTAAAATTTGAAATCAATTGGAGATAGCAATAAACAGATCCATATATGAATCGGGCAAGAATAATAGAATATAATGAAATGGAATGGATAGAATGTGAATAGGGTACCTTGGAGAAGGCTGGTATTGGTTTGTGTTTGTGTGTTGTGGCTGAGGTGGCCTGGCCGCCTTGTTGTTTAAAAACGAGAAATGAAAGTTAAGCCTCAGATGAGATTCAACTTAAATCAACCTCAACTTATTCTTCATTCATCGTGACCGCTCGTTCACAATATATCTATAACTGTGGGCCCCACACCCATCATGTTGGTGGTGGATTTAGCTGGCTCACCCGTCACAGTGTCGTTCGTAAGGACTCATATACCCCCCTACTTTATCAATTTTTTTATCATCATCAATTAACATTTACGACAATGTTATCCCTTAAATGTTCCATCTTTACGACCTTACCATCCAAATTTAATAGTTAAAAAGTAAATAGTTTGATAAATCAATCATATATACATAAAAAAAATAATTAATTTTACTATAAAAAAAATTAATAAATCATATTACAAAATTTACACATAAAAATACTATTGCATTTCATATTTATTATGTGCTTAGCATAAATTGCACATGTTTTTAGGGCTGTAAATTGGATTGGATGAGTCGAGCCTGGGTTGCTCACGCTCGGCCCGAATTAATTTTTTTCACTCAAATCCGAACTCGGCTCATAAATATTACGGGCTTCAGCCCCGATTTCAAACGGGCCCGATTTCATTTTTTTGTCAAAAAAGTTCGAATTAGTGTTTTTCTTGAATTTTCATTATGGAGAAAAAAGTACACACTAAAATCTAATAGATATTTCATAAAATAAAGTATATTATTATGAAATATATTAAATTAAAAAAGGAAAATAAGAGCGAAAACCTACAAAGGACCATTAAATTTCATGCATATTGTATTATTTAATCATTAGCAAACTCCTATTGTGACTTTAGCAATTAATAAATCAAATGCTCACAATAAGATTAACGAAAAATGACAAAATTAAAAATTACTTGTAATTTAATAGATTATGGCAAATGAACCTTTTTTAAAGAAAAAAAAGTAGTAAATGAAATAAAATAGTAAAGCCTAATTAAATTTTTTTAACATAAATATGTTATATCATATAAAATTATTTATTTACTTATTTATATATTCATAGTTCATGCTCAATTTGGGTTGACAACGTTTGGCTCAAGCTCGATCAAAATTTATTCGGGCTTAAAATTTTGACTCGGAATTCGCTCGGCTAAAACTCAAATAAAACTCAGTACGAAAATAGAGAACCCAATGGGCAGACTTCGGCCTGTCCGACTCAATTTACAGTCCTACATGTTTTCAATGGGACATATTAAAACAAAATAGTTTTAATAGGAGTAAGTGGGAAAGAAAAAAGTAAGATCTAGTTGACTACAAACTTAATCAATGAGGTCTACCGTTTAAAATCCCTAAAAAATAAAAATAAAAAAACATAATAGTTTCTCTTAATAATGAATGGTAACCAATTTAAATTAAAATTGATAACAACCACCACAAAAATAGGTGTATAAAATGGTAACAATGCATAGAATAAGAGATGTCAGTTGTATCTTTACCCATTTGAAATTATTATTTATAATGACATTTTTAACAATTTCTTTAAGTAAATAAATTTAATAGTGGAATGGGTCCTGATAGTATGATCGAGTTGGCCAATCAAGGTCGACCATGAGATTTTGAGTGTCCTGTGCGAAACTGAGCTTAGAGCCCCCTCTCTCGAAAAAAATATTATACAAAGGTACTGAATACCTAAAAAAATCATTGAAAAATAGTTCTTCTAGCATTTCTACTTGCAAAATTACTAATTAAACTTTTACGATCAAGTTTATCTAGCAATTCATGTTCAATTAAACACAATTTTGTTGTTCTTTGATAATAAATTTACCAAGACCTCCCTTAAAAGATTGTGCCACCTCTTCTATTCTTTTTAGTTTTTTCCATTTTTGATATCCCAATGCTTATTTTTTGGTAACATTTGTAAAAAATTATAAATTTATAAATAAAAATAGAACACACAATTAACAACGAATCTAATAGAAATTTTTAGTCCAGAAATATCTCAATTGATTGAATATAAAATAAATATAGAAAAATGTCATCTGATTTGAACCTTCTATTCCCTCTCCAATTTAATCTATCTGGTTAAAGTAGAAAGTAAGAATCTGGTAACAAAAAAAATAATTACAAAAAAAATAATTACATAAAAAAATAGATTAATAAGACCTTGATGAATTAAAAAAATCAAATTAATAAAAAAATAGTAATAATAACTTTAAAAAGACAAAAAAGATTAATAGAAAATCAATAGTTGGAAGGAATGAGAGTAGTTTACCTTTTTCAACAACAACAAAAAAAGGAACGGGGAGCCTGCCTAAAATAGACCCTATGGCACTGTCCACTTGGCACATGATTAGGGACGGCTCTTTAACCAATTATTAAGGTCGATTTTCAATATAAGGTTACGTGCAAGAAATGTAAAATAGACTCATTTTGAGTGTATAGATATAAAATATCGAGTCCTTATATAGTATATAACAAATAGATTAACGGGGTCATGTGCGCACTTGACACATGCTCTGTTTTGTCAATTATATTTTTTGTTAGTTAAATTTGGAGAAATTATGATAATTTTCCATCTTATTAAGTATAGTTACAACTTACAAGCAATTCTTTAATACTTAAAATAATACTGTAATTTTTTTATTTCAGATATCAAATATTTATATCTATTATTTATTTTGTTTAAAATTCCGTACTCTTGTCATAAACCGTTACAAAAACAAACAGAGTAGTTCTCAAATTTTGACAGCATTTTTATAGACAAATTGATGTGGTAAGATTTTATTGATTGATTTCTAAGTTTCACTAGCGTGAACCCTAAAAACCAATTAATAAAACTTACCACGTTAATTTATCCATTAAAATTCAATCAAAAATTCGGGCACAATATCATTTTTGAAACAAATAACAGGAAAGCTCTCAGTACAGACTTTTGAACAAAAAGAGAAGCTACCTCAATAGTTTCTTAGCAAGAGTGGAATATTTGTAAATTTATCCTTAAATGTTCTCTAATTTAGGAGAAAGACCTCGAGGAGTGTAGCTGTCAAACATGGAACAAGCAAGCAGTGGCAAATTTGTCTAAAGAAAATATAAAGGGCAGATTCAAAGGTGTAGTAATGTGCTTTTAGCTTTATTTTCAAAGTTAGTGGGTTGGGTGTAAGTGATGATAGATAACACATGGTGGATAATGGAAAAAGTGGACAGTGCCAACTCAGCATTCTGTTTCCAACAAGCTGGCGATCATGTCGGCCTGTGCGGTGGTTGCCGCTTACCACCTTTCTCCGCCACGCTTCAACCCACTTTTTTTTTTTTTTTTCAATTTTAAAGAAATCTTGTAAGGTTTTGCCTTCCCATTGTTGCTAATATAATTTACATTTCATTAAAAAAAAAAAAAACACTTCTCCGTCATGGTAACAACTAGTTAATTAATTATGTAGAAAAAGGATTATTAATTTAAAACTTAAAAATCAAAATAACCTCAATAATAAAAAATATTTAATTCATAGTCTTTCATATTTGAAAATCAAAACACTATTTCACTAGCTTGCTACATGTGTGATGCGGCAAACTTTTGAAATTTTTATTTTTAATATGTAATTACAAACGGTATTAAAATTCATCTCACTTCTCTTTAAATTATAAAGTTAAATTCAAAACTTTATTAAGAAAATATTAATATGTGATTTAAGTCTATGTTATAAAATACACAACTTTAAATAAACTTGATTACTAGCATATTTTTATTCTTCAATAGCTATTATACCTCTAAAGTAGTACTAGAGGTATTAATATAGAATCTTTACAATTAATGTAAAAAGCCCTCGTAACAAAACAAAACCTAGAAACCCAAAATGTTAATACCCATATAGACCTCTCCTCTACTAAGTTTCTTTGACTTCTTTAACATTTATCACATCAACTCTCACCATCTCACCACGATCACGCCAAATACACCCTTTGGAATTCATCCATATAAATGTATATGCTTGTTTCTTCTCCTTAACACAATCTGCAAACTCTCTCCACCCCCCCCCCCCCCTCTCTCTCTCTCTATGAGAACATCCCTTTTCGACTTTGTATGGTGGATTTTGGAGTGTTTCATTGGATCGTGGTTGGTGGTGGTGTTTGTGCTGGACTCTAAGCCCAACCTCCTTCAATTCCTCTTACCCCTTGCAATCTTGGAATTTGTTGTTGGCATTCACTTCTACAACTGATCATCAACCTTCATAATATAAAATAAATAAATAAACTCACTTCACTACAACTCTGGAAATATTGTGCTTGTCATGTTCATCCCTCCTCACAATTTATAACTCTCACTTTCTATGCACCTCGCAATTTATAACTCTCACTTTCTACGCATATGTGTAAACTCATTAAAATTATTTGAGTTTGTATTTACACTTCAGACTACAAATGAAGCTTAGACTATTTTTTATTTTATGTGAATAAAACATATGACCCCTCTGACTGCTGAAGTGTTATTTTGTAACTCTTATAGGCCTACAAACTTATCCATTTATTTCACATTTTGCCTCACTTCTAGGAAATGTCCAAAAGGACAGGTCTTGAGTTACGCGTTAAACCTCAAACAGTTCAAACTTTGATCACAGATATTAACAGGTAAGAAAATAATTTTATACTTCTGTTATTTGTTTCAATTGAATTAAATTGTTTGAATTGTTTCAATTGAATTTTATACTTACAATCATTCCAATTGCCACTGAATTTTTTGAGGGCCAAGAATTAATTTTCTCTCATATATGCAGATACCTTACAGATCCAACCCCTAGAGTCATCCCCTATCCGTCTCTCCATATAGCTTCCTCCAGGTGCATGTAACACCCCGCCTAATTAGATACCGAGTGGCCAGTCCCATACCAAATTAAAACAGAATATACAGCTGACTCATTTTTAGCATCACTGTCGAAAACATTTACAACTCACCCAATACCCAATTAAGCCAGTGTTAAAAACTTTCCAAATTTTAATTTCAACAAAAACCATTTTTAGTTTAAGAATACCATAACACATTTTATTCTACAACACAGATAACCGAACAGATAACACAAACGAATTTAAATGATATTGGAATAAATATTCCCAAATACTATTAATCCATTACAGTAATCCCAATAATAACAAATGTATTAAAATAACACGAACACAATAGTATTTGACTCCGATAGAAAAGAGATAACTGAGTTCCTTTGGACGACATGCCCTAACTAAGAGAATACTGTGAATCAAAAGAAGATAAGCGTCTAAGCAATACTCCATAGCTCGTCATAATCAATTAAGGTTGACGTCTTTGCTGCTGGACACCTGATATAGAAGATACAATAGAAAAGAAAATATGCAAGAAAATGGGTCAGAGCCCGATTGTGAAAATGATTTTTAAAACAGCAAGTATTTAACAAGTGCAATAAAGCATTTATTATGTACATGTTAGTATCCAATAGGGGTGGCAATTCGGGTCAACGGGCCGTGTTTTGGCCCGACACGACACGACATGACAAGGTTTTTTCGGACACGAACACGACACGACACGAATTCGTGTTTTTTTTAGCTGGCACGAACACGACCCGAATAAAAAATAACACGGCACGACACGACACGACAATCATAATTTCTTAAATTTCAGGCTTAAAAAACACGATAACACGATAACACGACACGACTCATAATTAAGGCACGAACACGACACGACACGACTTCGTGTTAAAAAAACACGACACGAACACGACACGGACACGAAATATCGTGTCAATTTCGGGTCAATTTCGTGTCGTTCCGTGTCGTTTTTTCGTGTCGTTTCTAAAATTGTCACCCCTAGTATCCAACTATCACTTGCTATTCTCACCTCTCATATAAAGTGCACACTTAACATTTCCTATTAACCTCCTAGCTAATGGTTCCTCTTCACCGATTCCGTAATATGATTCCATTCCCATATCATAACCCCGTATGTACCATACCATACGCCATATAATCATTCTTATACATTTCTCATTTATATGAATCGTTTCTCATTAACATGAATCATTTCTCATTAATATGAATTAAGCTCTTCAATAAATATTCATTAACTTATTTCAATTCTTTTCTCAATTCACCGTTATCTACAATTATCACACAGTAGATGATTTAACCACAATATAACCATTCATTCATTAAATTCATTAATTATAAATATACATATATAATACAGCACCCCGAGTCAAAGCTGCGGTGCAATGCATTACTCTGCTATCATGTCCCATCATCGCTGGTTGCCGAATAGGGGACTAAAGGTTCGGTAAGGATTCCCCTAACCATAAACAACAACATACAAATTAGAGGTGAACCTAGTTCTCGTATCCATGGGTCACACACATACCTACGTTCTCACAGTCAACGAACTTATTAACTCCCTGATAAGTCTTTCATAGACCTATGTTCTTGAGCGACAAATCAAAGATCCCGTGGATTTATCAGGATATGACTGCCCTCACGCATAAACCTCCCGTCGATAGCAAGTAAACTAGGTATGTCATACACACAATCATCAATCAATCAAATAGGCATTATCATACCTATAATATACTATCAACAAGGTACTCACATTACCCTTAGACTATTCCCATACGTAGCATTATATCTCTTTAAATTCTACGTATTAAAATATCATAACTTTACTTCTTAATTTAGTTATCCCCGAGCCTCACTCAATACTCAAGGTTCAAATAGGTTTTTCCTCGACATATATTCAGTAAGAAGTCACTAATACCCTACTGGTCCATATCGTCATATCTCCCGAATTATTACGAATTAAACTCTCCCTTTAATTAGGGTTAAAACCAATAGTTTCAAATCTCTTATAAACACATCTCCTTTCACTTAGGATTAAACCCTCTTGTAAACTTAAGGATTCCCAGGTGTTATATTCAATGACCCCTACCAGTCCTATCTTTAATCCTCATGCATACCAATTAGAATCCAATAAATGAATCTAGCAACCGAAATTCCTTTAAATGAATTATCATTATTCTCATCAATGAAATCCCAATCAAATTAATTCAAATCTTATCTAGCGGTTACTGATCTTCTCTAAGTCCCATAATATCCAATTAATAATCACCAAAGATCTAAAAAAAGTTTGGGATAAGAACCAACATTAAAAAGAAACAACTTTAAAATTTCTGGGGAGGTCGATCGATCGAAGGCAGGGGGTCGATCGATTGATATCCCAGGTAACAACCCAGTTTTTTCTACATTTCTTCTACTACGGGTTTAACCATTTTTTATCATTCAAACCTTCATATTAACAACCCAAATGACTTATAATCCTTACTACATGATATATCAACACATATAAATGATTTCTAATGCTCTAAACATCCTAGAATCATCAAGAGATTGAATTAAAAGCATGTTTATATCCTCTCTTTTTTTCCAGAAAATTATCAACATAATATCTTCAAGAACACATCAATGGTTTTTCAGAATTTCTTCAACAGATTTATGATTATTTCGTGGATTACTATCTACCTATAACATGAGTTTGATTCCTATATATGTTCATATTTCCAGAAATCCATTTCAACTCCATCTTTATCTTCCAAACATGAAAAATCATCTCTTTTTTTTACAACTATTCTAACATGGACAATATACAAACTTAGATTGCCATTATCAAACACTTGCCTCTAATGAAGGTCTGATCCTTTGGTGTAGTATATCATAGGTGGTTCTCCCTTCTCCGACCAACTTCCGGTGGTGGTTTGTGGTGGTGACCTTTGGTTTTAGTTCTTCTCCTTCCCAAGTAATCTTTTCTCTTCCCAAGCAACCTTTCACTCTTTCTCACAAAGTGTCCTCTCAAGTTTTGTGTAGAAGAGATGAATGAACCCACGTATAATTAATCTCCAAATAATTATAATAGGACAAAATCCAAAATCACTAATCATCCCCCTTGTAAAAATGACCAAAATGCCCTTTTGAGTTGTATATTCATTTTCAAATGACCCGAGACCCAAATTCAACATCCAAATAGACTTTTTTGACTATTTCAAACCTTCCAGACGCAACGACGCAGTCAAAATGATTATAAGATTGATATAAAAATAAGTTTCTTATTGAATCTCACAATTTAGTCTCAACACGTCCCATACCGCGTCCGACTAAAAATTCAAATTACCGAATTAATATCACACAGTCATATCAATAACATCACATTCATATATTACCTAAATATCTTTAAGTAATATACAGAATCATTCATTTTAATATCCACAATTCGGATAAAACCCAAATGAATTAATTAATAATAAAATCTAATTAATCCATTAAGTTAAAATATAACCCATTTTAAAAATCATTAAAAATCATGGGGTATTACATACTTCCCCCCTTATATCAAAATTTTGTCCTGAAATTCAGGAATATAAATCATACCGATAAGGTCAACTCTGAGTATAAATCTCACATCGCAAGAAATCTAAGACGTACCGTCCATACAGTACATTATCAAAAATCCCTATTGATATTATACGCCCAGCCTCACCATATATTTCAACTGAATCGAATATAAACTTTACCCAATCTTCCCTATACCATCCTTGTGAAAAAGTTTGAGAAAAAAATGAGCCTCACGTATTTAAACAAATAATTCCTGAAGTCACAACTACGTACTGTGTCACAATTATGAAAATTACTACCATTCAACCATCCAGGGCGCCCATACACCCTATCGTACTACTTTCATTATAATATTTATTGCAAAGATTATAAACTCATATCCTAAAGACCTAACTTATTTCGACTCCCAACGGTTATTAGTTTCATGCGTGGGGCGTCTCGCAAGCGAAATCCAAAAAAGGAACCCCCCCGATACACTACTATATAAAGTAGTCGGTCATCGAAACTCCTCAGGTCCTTAGTCAATAATATATAACCTCTCTACAGGTTTTATCGCTGACAAATAAAGTCTACTCATCTACTCTCTTATTAAAGACAAGATGCTGGATAGTAGTAGTACATACGCTCTCATATACCACAAGTCAATACATATCGATAGTCACATCATGCTCGGACATGCCTAAAGTAAGTAATCCCATGATAAAAATCAAACCCACGTGATGACATAAAAAATATAGGTGTCCCCAACCCCTCGGTGAGTCTACGTAAATAATAATGCTATAGGCTAAGTTTAGCAACCCTTTTGCCGCTACAAAAATCAATATACGCCTCATAACTCCTTAGATAGAAAACATACCCTCATTCGCGGGTGGTGGTTGTTGATTCGCTTCCTGATGGACGTTATATACACACCCGTACTGACCCTGCTGTGCGGGTGCTGCTGGAATGGGAGGTAGTGCTAGCACCAGAGCTGGAGCTGGAAGAGCAGCTGGTGGAAATACTGGTGTCTGTGGCTCCTGTCGAGCATTTTGTTGCTGAGGGAATTTGTCTTTATCAAGAAAATCTTATCATTTATGGCCATACTTGCCACACACGAAACATTTTTCCGCAAACTTCCCACCACTTTTCTCCTGTTGACCCCGACCCTGCTGGCCATTACCTCCTTTCCTTTGGCCCTGATGAGTCTGTCTCTCGCCCTGATGGCCCTGTTGTCCTTGCCCATTACCTTTATCCTCAAATTGAGAATCTCCAGATCGCAAACGCTTAGAATAATCCCATGTCTGGGAACCCTGCTCACCTTGATGCTGATGACTCTGTCCTGGCTGAGTCCCACTAGAACTTCCCCTAGTAGTCTTGCCTTGCAGGCTTGACCCAAACCCCCGCTTGACACCCTGAGTATGAAAGCGATTATCCTGGCAGTGTAGCATTGCAGCATTAAGAACATCTGCATACGTACGTAGTGAAAGAGTTTCCAATAAATGCTGGCGAATCGTATAGTTCAACCCATCAGTGAACATTAGAATTCTCCTCTCCTTAGTGGGTACTTCTGCTGGTACCAAATTAGTTCATCTTGTAAATTCTTCCTCGTATTCCGCCACTGTCTTCTCTCCCTATTTCAAATCAAGTAGTTTCTGCCTCATCTCTGTTTGGATGGCGGAAGGAAAGTACTTCCCATCAAACCGTATCCAAAAGTCTTGGATAGTCATTGTGTCTCTCTCCTCCATAGTGGTCGTAGCTTCTTACCATTGCAAAGCTTCCCCTACTAGCTTGAATGTGGATAGTATTTGACGTTGAACCTCAGTGCATTCGATCATTCTCAAGTGCCATTGGATATCTTTCTTCCATTGGCTAGCAGTCACAACATCAGATCCTCCCTAAAACTCAAGTGGGTGTGCCTTTTGAAAGGCATCCCTCGCTCGTTCCCATGCAGTAGGAAACAATTTCCCTTGCGCGAGTGGAACAACTGGTGCCTGTGCTGGAGCCTGCTAAACAGCAGCTACAGCTGCATTGACTGTCTGCATGACGATTGCAGCAACTTCGGCCGCAGTCATTGTACCTTGAGCTGGGGCGGGCTGAGGTGCACGTCGAGGAGGCATCTGAAAAGAGAGTATACTATCAATATTTGATATAACACAATAGCTGAAGAGCGTAAGCGTAAATAGAAAAGAAATAATCCTACTCATAGGGCTCTACATCAAAGAACGCTAAGCTGAAAACACAATAAGCCGTACAGACCCAAAAAGACACTAGAACCTGATGCTCTGATACCACCTGTAATACCGGGTGGACAGTCCCATACCAAATTAAAACAGAATATACAGTTGGCTCATTCTTAGCATCACTATCGAAAATATTTACAACTCACCCAATACCCAATTAAGCTGGTGTTAAAAACTTTCCAAATTTTAATTTCAATAAAAACCATTTTTAGTTTAAGAATACCACAACACATTTTATTCTACAACACTGATAACCGAACAGATAACACAAACGAATTTAAATGCAATTGGAATAAACATTCCCAAATACTATTAATCCATTACAGTAATCCCAGTAATAACAAATATATTAAAATGACACGAACACAGTAGTATTTGACTCGATAGAAAAGAGATAACTGAGTTCCTTTGGGCGACATGCCCTAACTAAGAGAATACTGTGAATCAAAAGAAGATAAGCGTCTAAGCAATACTCCATAGCTCCATAGCTCGTCATAATCAACTAAGGTTGGCGTCCCTACTGCTGGACACCCGATATAGAAGATACAATAGAAAAGAAAATATGCAAGGAAACGGGTCAGAGCCCGATTGTGAAAATAATTTTTAAAACAACAAGTATTTAATAAGTGCAATAAAGCATTTATTATGTACATGTTAGTATCCAACTCTCACTTGCTATTCTCACCTCTCATCTAAAGTGCACACTTAACGTTTCCTATTAACCTCCTAGTTAATGGTTCCTCTTCACCGATTCCGTAATATGATTCCATTCCCATATCATAACCCCGTATGTCCCATACCATACATCATATAATCATTTTTATACATTTCTCATTTATATGAATCGTTTCTCATTAACATGAATCATTTCAAATTAATATGAATTAAGCTCTTCAATAAATATTCATTAACTTATTTCAATTCTTTTCTCAATTCATCGTTATCTACAATTATCACGCAGTAGATAATTTAACCACAATATAACCATACATTCATATAATTCATTAATTATATATATACATATATAATACGGAACCCTGAGTCACAGCTGCGGTGCAATGCATTACTCTGCTATCATGTCCCATCATCGCTGGTCGCCGAATAAAGGACTATAGGTTCGGTAAGGATTCCTCAAACCACAAACAACAACATACAAATTGGAGGCGAACATAGTTCTCGTATCCAAGGGTCACGCACATACCTACGTTCCCACAGTCAGTGGACTTATCAACTCCCCGATAAGTATTTTATAGACCTATGTTCTTGAGCGACAAATCAAAGATCCCATGGATTCATCAGGATATGACTGCCCTCACGCGCAAACTCCCGTCGATAGCAAGTAAGCTAGGTATGGCATACAGACAATCATCAATCAATCAAATAGGCATTATCATACCTATAATATACTATCAACAAGGTACTCACATTGCCCTTAGATTATTCCCATACGTAGCATTTTATCTCTTTAAATCCCACGTATTAAAATATCATAACTTTACTTCTTAATTTAATTATCCCCGAGCCTTACTCAATACTCAAGGTTCAAATAGGTTTTTCCTCGACATATATTCAGTAAGAAGTCACTAATACCCTACTGGTCCATATATTCATATCTCTCGAATTATTATGAATTAAACTCTCCCTTTAATTAGGGTTAAAACCAATAGTTTCAAATCTCTTATAAACACATCTTCTTTCACTTAGGATTAAACCCTCTTGTAAACTTAAGGATACCTAGGTGTTATATTCAATGACCCCTATTGGTCCTATCTTTAATCCTCATACATACCAATTAGAAACCAACAAATGAATCTAGCAACCGAAATTCCTTTAAATGAATTATCATTATTCTCATCAATTAAATCCCAATCAAATTAATTCGAATCTTATCTAGGGCTTACTGATCTTCTCTATGTCCCATAATATCCAATTAATAATCACTAAAGATCTACAAAAAAATTGGGATAAGAACCAACATTAAAAAGAAACAACTTTAACAATTCTGGGGAGGTCGATCGATCGAAGGTAGGGGGTCGATCGATCGATCTCCCAGGTAACAACCCAGTTTTTTTCTGCATTTCTTCTACTACGGGTTTTACCATTTTTGATCATTCAAACCTTCATATTAAAATCCCAAATGACTTATAATCCTTACTACATGATATATCAACATATATAAATGATTTCTAATGCTCTAAACATCCTATAATCATCAAGAGATTGAATTAAAAGCATGTTTATATCCTCTTTTTTTTCCAGAAAATTATCAACATAATATCTTCAAGAATACATCAATGGTTTTTCAGAATTTCTTCAACAGATTTATGATTATTTCTTGGATTACTATCTACCTACAACATGAGTTTGATTCCTATATATGTTCATATTTCAAAAAATCCATTTAAACTCCATCTTTATCTTCCAAACATGAAAAATCATCTCTTTTTTTTATAACTATTCTAACATGGATAATATACAAACTTAGATTGCCATTATCAAACGCTTGCCTTTAATGAAGATCTGATCCTTTGGTGTAGTATATCACAGGTGGTTCTCACTTCTCCGACCAACTTCCGGTGGTGGTGACCTTTGGTTTTGTTCTTCTCCTTCCCAAGTAAGCTTTTCTCTTCCTATGCAACCTTTCACTCTTTCTCCCAAGGTGTCCTCTCAAGTTTTGTGTATAGAGATGAATGAACCCACGTATAATTAATCTCCAAATACTTATAATAGGACAAAATCCGAAATCACTATTCACCCCTTGTAAAAATGACAAAAATGCCTTTTTGGGTTGTCTATTCATTTTCAAATGACCCGAGACCCAAATTCAACATCCAGATAGACTTATTTGACTATTTCAAACCTTCCGGACGCAACGACGCAGTCAAAATGACTATAAGGTCGATATAAAAATAAGTTTCTTATTTAATCTCACAATTTAATTTTGACACGTCCCATATCGCGTCCGACTAAAAATTCAAATTATGGAATTAATATCACACAGCCATATCAATAACATCACATTCATATATTACCTAAATATCTTTAATTAATATACATAATCATTCATTTTAATAACCACAATTCGAATAAAACTCAAATGAATTAACTAATAATAAAATCCAATTAATCCATTAATTTAAAATAAAACCTATTTTAAAAATCATTAAAAATCACGGGGTATTACAGTGCACCTCCCGTGGATTTTGGTATGTTTGCCATTGAATTCATGTTGATTTGATGTTATTTAAATGCTTAAAAAAATAAATGGGAAATACAAGTGATCTAGAGTTTAGCTTGAAGAAGGTGATTTTATACTAACCTTTCCCAAACAAGATTTTCCATTGGTTTGATATAAGGATGTTTCCTATTCAATTATGTTTTTTTTTAAATTTGAAATGGATATATAATTTGAGTTTTGTCTTTTTTTTGTTTAATTCCTGCGTTTGGTTTTTATTCTATTTGAATGTTTGGATTTTATTAATTACCTTTTTTTCTTTAATTCATAAATTTGTTGCCGATTAATATACATTTTCCCTTTCTTGGATATTTTTGTTTATTATCCATGATCTTTTTGGTGGAAATGGAAGGATTGCTAAAGCTTTGTGACACTGGTGCTTCATTGCATTTGTCTTTAACTTCAAATGGGATTCGGGAATTCATATTACGAATTTGATAAAAGTTTCATACATTTATGATTTGGGTAATGGTTATGGATTTTTGTATTGAAAATAATTTACACATTTATATCCAGTCATTTATGTTTAGTTGTTAACTAAACGTCAATTGTGATCATATGTATATTGATATTCTTGGAAAACTTATTTGGTTGTTATATAGTTAAGACAACAGATTTTGAAAATTTAACGTTTTTTTTGTACAGCAGGTACTCAATAAAATGCCCAATATAGATAGCATGAATGAAACTATATCTGTCAACAATATTTGTACTATATATTTGCGTCTGCACATCGCGCGGGATACATGCTAGTAAAATTAAAAATTACAACAGTAACTATAATTACAACATAGTAAAATGCTAATAGAATTAAAGAAAATGTCGCAAATCTTTGGCATAATTCCGGAAAAGGTAGCTAAAATTGTATAGCGTTTGAGATTTTTAGTGAGATAAACACTCCACTTCAGTAGTTGATGTCAAATGGCCAAATGAGTTTCAAATAAAAAAAAATTATTCAGAATCTGTAGCAGCTTGGGACTCAGAGAAATATAGTACAACTTAAACTCTTAACATAATCTTTCAAGCAACAAACTCTTCATGTCCTTTGATTGTGATATTTATTTTTCTTTTTCTTTCTTTTATGACCATTAAATCTTTGATTACATGCATGTCAAAATTTATATATATGATAACTCTATATTTTCCAAATCAAGCAAAAAGAAGATTAGTTACCAATGGTTTATCCCCTATGAAAAAGCAACCTTCTAAAAATATATTAGCAACATATGATAAATATACTCATTTTTACAAACACAAAATGCGCAAAACCCCACAAGAAATTGAATATGTATCAGTACGTTGCATACCCACAAACCCTTTTATTGCACTCAATTAGAAAATTAAAATAATAATCAACAGTAAACGGTTGTTGCCAGTGTAACGTGTTTATTCAATCATTGATTGAAATTAGGAAAACTTATTCCGATTTCAAAAGAGAATTTAAAAATTATGTAAAGGAAGGTTTGAGGTGTTATTGTAGTGTAGTTGCTAGAGGTAGTTGCAAAGACTCGATATGGTGTGGGTTCGAGGATGCAGAGTAGATGCATTATGAAATTATTTGTACGGACGTTAGTGGCGATCAATTTATATATAAGAGAGAGAGGGAGAGAGAGAGAGAGAGAGAGAGAGAGAAGGAGAAATGAAGGAGAAAATGCGTGAAAGGAGAATTAATAAATATAAAATAAACATTTCAATAAAAGAGAAAGGATACTTAATGTAATAGTCCTTTTTATAAGATTATAATAAATTACATTTCCTCTCAAAACCTCAATTACTAACATTATCTTCCTTGCTTGCAATCCTCGTCACGCGATCTTTACATCTAACTTTTTTCAAAGAATACCACCATTGTCACCAATGACTTTGCATGGCCAAGCTCATCTATCTACCATTAAAGAAAAATTAAAAAAAAAGGATGATATTAGCTAAACCATCATTGGCTTATATTCTCAAACAACAAAACCACTATATCTATCACCTTTATTCCAACGCATCTTCTATAAATACTCCACAACAATCACGAGCGATCTCAACTACCATAGAATGCAAACAACAAAAAGAGGTTTCTCCTAATAGAATAAACATGACTCTAAACTTCACTAATAAAATTCCGTACAATGAGAGACATTTCATAGCGTGAAATTTCAATGTAATTATTAGCTGTAATTTTCAATAATTTGCATTTGTCTAAATTGTATGTGATAGTGAAAGTGCTGGATATACAAATGTTCTAAATAAAGCCATTTTTTTAATTAAATATTAAACTTAAACAATTTAACCCAAAATAAGACATTGCACCAATTTTGAACAAGTTGTGATTAAACAGATTAACTAATTTTATCTTAACCTAAATATATATCTAGGTGAGTGCAGGATAAAACAAGTAAATCAGACATAACACAAGAAACCAAAATCAGAAAAATCTTGGATGACTCAGCCATGCAAAATCCACTAAGTATGGAATTACAAAAGACACGACATAAGACAAACAACACACACTCGATGCCCTCGCAAGCCTTAATGCTCTTAGTTCCTCAACCTTTGTCTAGTGTCATACAAGAGTTCACTCACAAACTGTCACAAAGTGTGAGTCCATGTACGCCTCGGTATCCACTGAACAACTTCAATTACCGTCTATGGATCAAAAAACGAAATCCACCGCTTCTTCATCGCAACATTAAACCACAAAGTCCAATGTCTGTAAACAACAATTTCGGAGTTCACCGTATGAAACAATTCCTAACAAATGTAGAGAATGAACCAAAGGTTCCCCAAAAAGATCTTAAAGCATAATGTGATGAGCACATTGATCCTAAATAACTTGGGTGTAAACTAGAATTTTGGAGATTTTTTTTATAGAGTTTGAGGACTAAAAATATAAATTTTTACCTCAAATAAATATGCTACTACACACACCCATTTATAGGAGGTTTTCAAAAAGGAGATAAGAATGAAAACTAATTTGGAAAATCTTACAATTATAAAAAATATGCCAACTCGTTTCAATGATTTTTAACCTCGTTCGGAAGAAGTATGGGATCTCGATCGAACTCGTATCTAATGAGCTATCAAACGAGATTCTAGTGTAGGCCAAAGGTAGTTCGTTCGAAATTCGTTTGAACCTATTTTAATAAAGTACTTAGGCTCATTCGACGACATAACCAATGTCATTCTAATGACCTTAAGAAAAAATAGTTTTCTCCTAAAAAATATCAAAAAGGACAAAATCATTTTAAAAACAATTTTACAAAACCCCACACCAAAATATAAAATATTCAAGGATCAAAATATTTGCGAATCAATACTTGAAAGATTCGTGAAATATGAAGATGAAAATGAGAATGAAACAAGATGCGATGTTATAGATCTTCTAACTTGGTGCTACTTCTTTAAGAAACCACGTCATAGGCTTAAAAGGTCAACATACTCAAGTTTTAACCTATGACTCAAAGAGTTTTGTCCAAACATGAATAAGGCAAGACATACAAATTGACTATGTTCGAGAATGAGTCCTTACTAATATCCCCCTTAGGTATTCCAGGACAAAATCAAAAATAAAAATTCTTATGGGTCATCAAACTCATCGATCTAAGACTCAATATCTAACCCTAAAAGGAAAAAGTACAACTTGATGGATACAAAAATCTTGAGAAGTTTTGTAGGCTTGTAACTTTATTGCATGCTTCAGACATAAATACAGCTTTAAATGCAAAGAGAATATAACAATATATAAAATATTTATAAGAATAAAACTCCTCATATGTTAAATGAACCCCACCTAGGTAAGACATATCCTCATAATTTAAAGATCTCCTCATATAACTAAAATGAAAGATACCATTTTTATTCCTTTTTGTTTAGGAAGAGACAAAGAAAGAATGCATAATAAATCATTTCTCCCCTATAAATCATTTTCCTCCAATATGTGAGAACATATGATACCAATTGTAAATATAAAGGAAAGAATAATATCATGTAATGGTGTAAAGTTGAACAAGCACAACATGAAAACCCAAGCATAAATAATCCAAATAATGATCAATCCATACCAATATTAATGCAATAAATGATACCAATTTAAATACAAAATGAAGCATGATATACTAACGTAAACAAACAAAATGAGATACCAATATGATTATATGTAAGGACACATATTTTCAATTGAGTCCTGTGTAGTTTTGGCTTAATTCCGGAAAAAAACGTTTGAGTCATAGGATAGAGTGTATTGATCATCCTTCAAGCCTATGACATTTTTGTTGAAGACGTAGAGGCCAAGTATATAAAGCTTCATCAAAATGCCGAGTTTAAATGCCTCATTTCTACGTCATCAATAATGGTTCCATGCTCCCAAGGTATGAATTCATATATATATATATATATATATATATATATATATATATATATATATATATATATATATATATAGGAGCTTGGAACATGTTTAAATGGGTGTTAGATTTTAAAACCGCGTTTTATTTTCATAAATATTTTCTATTAAAACTTATATATAATATAATGTTTCTCGGCTAAAAATGAAATTTTGGAACTTTCTGTAAGTTCGTTCGAAGTATCGTTCGAATGAGATTGTCGTTCGAACCACAAGTCGTTCGAACGAGATTGCCAACGACTTCCCATATTGGCCACTGGAACTTCATTCGAAATGTCGTTCGAATGAGATGGCTGTTCGAACGAGATTTCCAACGAGCTTCTAACGAGTTCACACTGGAACTTCGTTAGAAGACTCGTTCGAATGAGATTTCGTTCGAACGAAAATATCATTCGAACGAGATGTCAGGCGGGAACAGTTTTTGACAGTTTTTACCCATGTTCTCCACTTCTTTCTCTACTATCTTTTCACAGCATAACTATGTGCGGGAATCATTTTTGAAAAAAAATCTTTTTCATATCCTTCCATCTCTAAGAGAGAGTTTGAGAGCAAAATTGTTTAAAAGAAAAAGATCAAGTTTTGAGTGTTAAAATTCAAAGAATAATTCATTTACCACTCTAGTTTTCACCCATAGTTTATGTTTCCCAAGCTTCCATATATGTATACTTTGCTAGGAGTGTTTGGCACCGGTTTATCTCTACATTAGTTTGAAGAGAAGTTTGGGTTTTATCTACATCCCATAAAGAAGAAGAGTTCATTTTTCCGCGGCATTCTCATGTGGTAAAAGACATCACGTGTGGTTGACGGTGTACCTATTTTCCAATTGGTGAGTCCAAGATCGCAGTGGAGCTCCGTGGTTATCCGCTAGGAAGAGGTGGTTACAAGTAGACGCTTCAAGTCTTGAGAGGGTTCGAGTTTAGGAAGTAAGTCATCTGTCTTATAAATGTAAATTCCGTACTTAGTGGATTTGAGGCGAGGGTCGTCCGAGGTTTTTTCCCGTTGTGGGTTTTTCCTCGTACATCATGGCATAGTGGATTAATTGTTTATTTTATCTTCTGCTATATCACCTAGAACGCATGCTTAGGTAAAAAGATAAAATTGGTTTAATTTAATCACTACTTGTTTAATTTGGTGCTAATTAAATATTGGGTAATGTTTCGTTAATTTAATTCAAGTCATTTAATTTAATTTGATAAAATTTAGTTTGGCCTAACTTGGTAAAATTGCAAAATATGACTTAGGCAAATTCTCTAGGACTTGGTTTGAATTAAGTGTGTTTAAGTGAAATTAGCATAAGTGTGTGTGTTAATTATTTTCACTTGGTTTGATTTTAATTTGTTAAGAAATTAAAATGTGGTATCAAGTTGAACCATCACATCTTCCGCATCTATTTCATAAAAAGGAAATATATTTTTATAAGAATTTTAAAATTGGGGCCTCTCATTACAACAAGAGGTATCAGAGCCAAAAACGATAATTTACTTTGTTAAAGATCTTTTAACTATTTTTGGCTAAATGGGAATTTTCCCCATTTTCAAAATTTCCTATTTTCGATGGTTCTAATTACGCGTACTGGAAAGCGCGAATGAAATTGGCACTAAAATCTATCGACGAGAGAGTTTGGTTATCTGTAGTTAACGGGTGGTCTCCACCAACTCATTTAGTAGAATATGAACGTGTTCCCAAACCGGCCGATAGATGGACTGAAAATGAGTTTAAACTTTCAAATTTTAATTCCCAAGGTTTAAATGTCTTGTTTAGCGCAGTCACCCAGGAAGAATTTAAACGTATTATGACGTGTGAAACCGCTAAATAAGCTTGGGATATTTTACAATTAACTCATGAAGGAACTAGTGTCGTTAATGCTTCGAAACTTCAAAACCTCACCACTCAATTTGAAACTATCAAAATGAACGATAAAGAAATTTTTGATGAATTTTATGCTAGACTTTCCGATATTGTTAATTCATCTTTTAAGTTGGGAGATAAAATACCTGACAACTGTGTAGTAAAGAAAATTTTAAGGTCCCTACCCGATAGATTTATTCCAAAAGTAACCGTTTTAAATTCTTTACCAACTTTAGCCTCTACGAAATTAAAAGAGCTCGTAGGTGATTTACAAACCTATGAACTAGACATGTTTCCCTCTAAAACTGAAAAGAAAATAGAAAAGGGCATTGCTTTAAAAGCCCGAAAAGAGGCCAAACAAGTAGTAGAGAGCGAGAGTGATAGTGACTCGGAAGACATAGCCTTGTTTGCTCGGAAATTTAGAAAATTTCTTAAATTTAACAAAGATAAATTTAAAAATGATTTTAAAAAATTTGAAACTTCTAAGTATGACAAAACCGAAAGGATCCTTAAATCTTCTAATGAAAATTTAAATAGGGACGAGTCAAATAGGTGTTTTGGTTGTGAAGGATAAGGCCATAGGGATTCTGAATGCCCCACTAAACTAAGGAGAGAGGGTAAGCGACCCATTTCATATAATGCGACCCTTAGTGATAGTGATAAGGAAGAGGGACCCGATTCCCCCACTAAGCCTAACTTTGTGGCTTTTATGGCTAGTCATGTGAGTGATAGTGAGAACTCATCTATTGATGAAATTTTAACACATGACACTCCCTTGGTCAAAGTTTATGAATCCCCTATTTTTATGGTAGTGAGAGTGAAGAAGAAAGAGAGAGTGAAAATGAAGAAGAGGTTAATGTGAGTGAACCTCAAAATGCTTTTCAAGAATTATATGAAGAATCTATTAAATTAAAAAGAGCTAATTTGAAGTTAGAAGCTAGTTTAAGAGAGCGTGTCAAGGTCGTTGATGATAGTATATTGGTTGAAGACCTTAGGACACGAGAGAAATCTCTTCTAGAGAAGCTTCAATATATAGAAGACTAGAGAGATAGCCTTAGAGGTTTAATGGAATCCTTGAAAAAGGAGCTTCTTGATTTTGAAGAGCGAAATATTTTATTAGAGTCTAACATTTTAGAATTGCAAAATAAATTAAAAGACTCTAGTAATGTCAAATTTGATTTGGAGTGTCGTTCAAAAAAATTAGATAAAATCTTAGGAACAGTCCAAATTAAAAATGACATGTGTGGTTTAGGATTTAATACTTGTAATGAATCTACTCATAAAGCCAAAACCAATGTTTTAGGAGAATCTACTAGGAAATCCTTTAGAGATCATTCCTTAGGTACCAAATCTCGACGTAATTTTACTTGTACACATTGTGGTAAAAAAGGACATCTTAAGAAATTTTGTTTTGATCTTAAACGAATTCCTAGAAAATCCCAACGTAAAGCAACCAAGGTAGTTAAAATTCCTACACCCCAAGATAGTCATTCTTCATTAATTTGGGTTAGGAAATCCGACTTGGTTGCCTTGCAAAATAGGACGTTTGATTCTCATTTACTTTCACATGCTTCCTCTCTTTCTAAATCTAAAGGATGAATGTGTTAGTGTTTGCATACTTTAGCTTTTGTGCTTCATGCTATATTATCGTGCTAAATGTATGCTTATTTAATCATTTTCTAGTCATTGCTTCATCACATATCTCATGCTAGAATAATGATTTTTGTTTATCTTTTGTATTATATTTCTTTTGTTTGCATTAAATAAAAATACAAAAAGATTTTTTTCATTTGGGTATCTCTTAGTAATTTAAGCTTAATGAAAAATTCAAATGATTTATGGTTTGTCTTTTGAGTATATATTTTTATTTTTGGTTAAAAAGTTCAAAAACTCAAAAAGATTTTATTTTTTGTGTATTTTGGTTTGACACACTTTAAGTGGCATATACTTGTGTTTGAATCCCTCCTTTAACGCTCCCATGTGGCTAGAACTTTTGGTTTAGATTGTCAATCCTTAAAATATTCTTTACCATATTTTTATGGAGTAGTTGGATTTTGTATTGATTAAATGGATTCTATTTTTATATGCCTCTATTCACACATGCACGAGCTCTTTTGAAATTTTAATGTCACATGTTATATTTGAGCTTTGTGAGGTGTTCTCCTACCAATCTAGTCATCTACATATTTATGACCTAGGACGACTAGTGCATGTCAAAATTTGTTATATGTGAGATTTGTGAGAAATAAAAATGATAAATAAATGTGCACGGGGAAGGGCTCTGAAAGGAATAATAATCCTTTGCGATTGTAAGCCACCATTTGAAATGGACCTAAAAGAAATACGTGGTCCAAAGGTCTAAAAACCAAAAATATGGCATTAAAAAGAAAAATAATTGCCAAGGCCTATGTTTGATTGATATATTCATTCGAAAATATATATGCTTATTGAGGGAGTTTGGATGGTATATCAAAGGTTTGCACAATGTCCGTTTATCCTAGTGATCTTTATTGTCATGACTCTATTTGGTTTGTAGAATCATCAAAACTCTAGGCTTGTATGCATTGTGTATGTTTGTTCATTGAGTTCAATTTATATTGTCACATGAGGTTATATTCAAATGTGATGAAGTTTGCAATCAATTGAGAACTCCGTGAACGTGTTTTAAGTGTTTGGGTCTAAATTAAATCGTTTCTTGTTCACACCCCAACACTTCCGTTTCCATATGACACATTTTTACCTCACTAGTGCGAAAAGCTTATCTTATTTTGTGTCATTTGTGTGTTTATATCTATATATGTGTACTTGAGTATTTTTTATATATATCATGTATACATATATTTGATATGTTTTTATTTGGTCTTTGCCTTGCGTTCTAGTCCATCTATGCTTTAATTCATAATTTTTAGTCATCTTGTTGCATTCTTTGTTTGATATCACCTGCTTAATACTTATGTATTATATTGGTATCTGTTTCTTGCATCTTAGTTGGTATCCATCAGTATTTGTTGAATTAGTTATGACTTTGTTGCCTATGTGCTTTAATGTTCTCATCACTTTATGCGCAATTGCATGGTTTTAGCTTATTATCCCATTCTATTTATCCCTTTCTTAGTTTAGAGGGTGCATATGCTTTAATTGGGGAAGATGAGTTAATGCCTTGATTCTTTAGCCTTTGCCTATTCCTGAACAAAAAGGGGGAGAATGATAGGGGGAGAAATGATATCTATTCCTATTATAATCGTATCTTAGTTTGGGGGAGATTTAACTTAGGAGGAGTTGAGTCGCGACCTTCTTAGGTAGATCATAGTTGATAAAGGGGAGAATTAATTTAGGGGGAGTACATACTTTAATTGCATTAAATATTTTAATATTCCCTATATGTGTAATGTGTTTTCTTAAGTGTGCAGGAATTATATTATAAGTGGCAACTTTCACCGGCAAAGATTGTGATCCTTTGGGTTGTTTTAGTCAAGCATTATACTTTTATTTTGGGTGGGACTGCTTGTCAGTCTAGTAGAGCTTGACGGCCCTTTAGTATTTTTTTTTTTTGGTTTTTGTCCCGGAATAGCCAAAGGGGGAGATTTGTAAGGACACAAATTTCCAATTGAGTCCTGTGTAGTTTTGGCTCAATTCCAGACAAAAACGTTTGAGTCATAGGATAGAGTATATTGATCATCCTTCAAGCTTATGACATATTTGTTGAAGACGTAGCGGCCAAGTATATACAGCTTCATCAAAATGCCGAGTTTAAGTGCCTCGTTTCTACGTCATTAATAATGGTTCCATGCTCCCAAGGTATGAATGCATTAATATATATATATATAGGAGCTTGGAACATGTTTAAATGGGTGTTAGGTTTTAAAACTGTATTTTGTTTTCAGAAATGTTTTCTATTAAAACTTATATATAAAGTATATAATGTTTCTGGGCTAAAAATGAAATTTTGGAACTTTCTATATGTTCGTTCGAAGTGTCGTTCGAACGAGATTGTCGTTCGAACCACAAGTCGTTCGAACGAGATTTCCAACACCTCCCCCGTCATATTGGTATCTGTTTCTTGCATCTTAGTTGGTATCCATTCGTATTTGTTGAATTAGTTTTGACTTTGTTTCCTATGTGCTTTAATATTTTAATCACTTTATGCGTAATTGCATGGTTTTAGCTTGTTATCCCATTCTATTTATCCCTTGCTTAGTTTAGAGGGTGTATATGATTTAATTGGGGAAGATAAGTTAATGTCTTGATTTTTTAGCCTTTGCCTATTCCTGAACAAAAAGGGGGAGAATGATAGGGGGAGAAATGGTATCTATTCCTATTATAATCGTATCTTAGTTTGGGGGAGATTTAACTTAGGGGGAGTCGCGACCTTCTTAGGTAGATCATAGTTGATAAAGGGGAGAATTAATTTAGGGGGAGTACTTACTTTAATTGCATTAAATATTTTAATATTCCCTATGGGTGTAATGTGTTTGCTTAAGTGTGCAGGAATTATATTATAAGTGGCAACTTTCACCGGCAAAGATTGTGATCCTTTGGGTTGTTTGAGTCAAGCATTATACTTTTATTTTGGGTGGGACTTCTTGTCAGTCTAATAGAGCTTGACGACCCTTTAGAATTTTTTTTGTTTGGTTTTTTTTCCGGAATAGCCAAAGGGGGAGATTCGTAAGGACACAAATTTCCAATTGAGTCCTGTGTAGTTTTGGCTCAATTCCAGACAAAAACGTTTGAGTCATAGGATAGAGTATATTGATCATCCTTCAAGCCTATGAAATATTTGTTGAAGACGTAGCGACCAAGTATATAAAGCTTCATCAAAATGCAGAGTTTAAGTGCCTCGTTTCTACGTCATTAATAATGGTTCCATGCTCCCAAGGTATGAATGCATTAATATATATATATAGGAGCTTGGAACATGTTTAAATGGGTGTTAGGTTTTAAAACAACATTTTGTTTTAAAAAATGTTTTCTATTAAAACTTATATATAAAGTATATAATGTTTCTGGGCTAAAAATGAAATTTTGGAACTTTCTGTAAGTTCGTTCGAAGTGTCGTTCGAACGAGATTGTCGTTCGAACCACAAGTCGTTCGAACCACAAGTCGTTCGAACGAGATTGCCAACGCCTTCCCCGTCATATTGGTATCTGTTTCTTGAATCTTAGTTGGTATCCATTCGTATTTGTTGAATTAGTTATGACTTTGTTTCCTATGTGCTTTAATATTCTCATCACTTTATGCGCAATTGCATGGTTTTAGCTTGTTATCCCATTATATTTATCCTTTGCTTAGTTTAGAGGGTGTATATGATTTAATTGGGGAAGATAAGTTAATGTCTTGATTTTTTAACCTTTGCCTATTCTTGAACAAAAGGGGGGATAATGATAGGGGGAGAAATGGTATCTATTCCTATTATAACCGTATCTTAGTTTGGGGGAGATTTAACTTAGGGGGAGTCGCGACCTTCTTAGGTAGATCATAGTTGATAAAGGGGAGAATTAATTTAGGGGGAGTACTTACTTTAATTGCATTAAATATTTTAATATTCCCTATGCGTGTAATGTGTTTGCTTAAGTGAGCAGGAATTATATTATAAGTGGCAACTTTCACCGGCAAAAATTGTGATCCTTTGGGTTGTTTGAGTCAAGAATTATACTTTTATTTTGGGTGGGACTTCTTGTCAGTCTAATAGAGCTTGACGACCCTTTAGAATTTTTTTGTTTGGTTTTTGTCCCGGAATAGCCAAAGGGTGAGATTTGTAAGGACACAAATTTCCAATTGAGTCCTGTGTAGTTTTGGCTCAATTCCAGACAAAAACGTTTGAGTTATAGGATAAAGTATATTGATCATCCTTCAAGCCTATGACATGTTTGTTGAAGACGTAGCGGCCAAGTATATAAAGCTTCATCAAAATGCCGAGTTTAAGTGACTCGTTTCTACGTCATCAATAATGGTTCCATGCTCCCAAGGTATGAATGCATTAATATATATATATATATATATATATATATATATATATATATATATATATATATATATATATATATATATATATATATATATATATATATATATATATGAGCTTGGAACATGTTTAAATGGGTGTTAGGTTTTAAAACCGCATTTTGTTTTCAGAAATGTTTTCTATTAAAACTTATATATAAAGTATATAATGTTTCTGGGCTAAAAATTAAATTTTAGAACTTTCAGTAAGTTCGTTCGAAGTGTCGTTCGAACGAGATTATCGTTCGAACCACAAGTCGTTCGAACGAGATTGCCAACGACTTCCCATATTGGCCACTGGAACTTCGTTTGAAATGTCGTTCGAATGAGATGGCTGTTCGAACGAGATTTCCATCGAGTTTCTAACGAGTTCACACTAGAACTTTGTTAGAATACTCGTTCGAACGAGATTTCGTTAGAACGAAAATGTCGTTCGAACGAGATGTCAGGCGAGAACAGTTTTTGAAAGTTTTTACCCATGTTCTCCATTTCTTTCCCCACTATCTTTTCACAGCATAACTATGTGCGGGAATCATTTTTGAAAAAAAATCTTTTTCATATCATTCCATCTCTAAGAGAGAGTTTGAGAGCAAAATTGTTTAGAAGAAAAAGATCAAGTTTTGAGTGTTAATTTTCAAAGAAAAATTCATTTACCACTCTAGTTTTCACCCATAGTTTATGTTTTCCAAGCTTCCATATATGTATACTTTGCTAGGAGCGTTTGGCACCGGTTTATCTCTACATTAGTTTGAAGAGAAGTTTGGGTTTTCTTCTACATCCCATAAAGAAGAAGAGTTCGTTTTGCTGCGGCATTCTCATGTGGTAAAAGACACCACGTGTGGTTGACGGTGTACCTATTGTCCAATTGGCGAGTCCAAGATCGCTCTGTGGTTATTCTCTAGGAAGAGGTGGTTATAATAAGACGCGTCAAGGCTTGAGAGGGTTCGAGTTGAGTAAGTAAGTCATCTGTCTTGTAAATTAAATTCTGTACTTAGTGGATTTGAGGCTAGGGCCGTCCGAGGTTTTTTTCCGTTGTGAGTTTTTCCTCGTACATCGTGGCGTAGTGGATTAATTATTTATTTTATCTTTTGCCATATCACCTAGAACGCATGCTTAGGTAAAAAGATAAAATTGGTTTAATTTAATCACTACTTATTTAATTTGGGCTAATTAAATATTGGGTAATGTTTCGTTAATTTAATTCAAGTCATTTAATTTAATTTGATAAAATTTAGTTTGGCCTAACTTGGTGAAATTGCAAAATATGACTTAGGCAAATTCTCTAGGACTTGATTTGAATTAAGTGTGTTTAAGTGAAATTAACATAAGTGTGTGTGTTAATTATTTTCACTTGGTTTAATTTTAATTTGTTAAGAAATTAAAATGTGGTATCAAGTTGAACCATCACATCGCTTCCGCATCTATTTCATAAAAAGGAAATATATTTTTGTAAGAATTTTGAAATTGGGGCCTCTCATTACAACATCATATAGCATGTGTAATACCCTTCCCTAATGTTCTATCTAAATTATGTACAAATTGTACAGAAAGGGGGTTTGATGATAATTTTTGTATATAGCATGTTGTATATGAGGGTTCGAAAGAAAGTAATGTCATTTGAACGAGATTTGGATCTCGTTAAAAGTGAGGATCAAGAGAGCTTCAAATGAGAGCCCGATGTACCACTTTCAAGGGTCGTTTGAAGGTCGGTAGAAGCCATGGATCAAATGAGATTCATTTGTCATTCGGACGAGGCTCAATGTCGTTCGAACGATGTACTTCAAAAATGTTACATCAGATTGCCCTTGTGTGCTGTCACCATTCTGGTCCTTAGATCATTGAGATGTCCAAATCTGGTGAGCCCAAATGGGTAGAAATGGGATTTTTGGTGTTTAATTGGTTTGTTTGTGGTTCATTTGGTTCATTTGAAGTTAGAAGGATAGGGAGAGAGGGAGAGAGGTGGTCTTCCACCATGTTTGTACATCTCTCTCTACCATTCTACCATACCACCATAAAACAACCTTATTCTTCTAATATTCCACTACATTCAAGCTTAAAACACCCATTTCCTCCATATATGAACAAAGCTATGTATTTTGGAGTCTTTGGAGAAGATGATTGGGGTGTTTGATGGAGCTTGAAGAGGGTTTTGATGGAGATTTCATGGATACAATCTTGATGAAACTAGGCAACCTCCTTGAGGCCACCTTACGAGGTGGGAGGTCGCCATCTTCTTAGACATTTCATGCCTTCTATTATTAGAGCTTCATTTGAGGTGAGAAAATCTATCCTTAGTATTTAAGACTCCAATTGCATTATTAGTAGTCTTATTGTCAGATTACATAAGTAGAATGCATATGAATAAATGATGGTATCTAGTTTAATAATATTAAACATTTATATGAAATAAAAATGTTGGTAAATGTTATTTTGTTGGAAGCAAAGCATGAACAATTATTTCAAAGTTTTGAAATATAAAAAATGGTATTTTATGAAAATGGTGTATTTTCTAGAAAATTGATGCTAAACATTTTACGAAATAAAATGTTTGAAAATGATGATTGATTTCGCTAAAATATTTGTGAAATAATGTTTCAAAGTTTCTTGTACAAATGTATATTTTATGAAAGAAGGACATTTGTTGAGTTTGAAGAAGTAAAAATATCTTTTGACTTGAAGGTATTATAAATTTCTAGAATGAAAGGTATATCTAACCCATTTGATAGGATTTTTGGAGTAAAATCCATATTCTCATGCATATAAACTTGTAGTATTTTGATAATAAAGGTGCGAAAAAGTTTAAAGGAGATTTTGTTGAGTTTAAATAAGAAATAAGAAAAGTAGGAATTCTAATCTTCAAAGTATGTAAAAAAGAGGTTAAGGGTGTGATGAATATAAGGTTGTAAGAATACATATATTGATAAAAAGGAAATACTATTTTCTTATAAAATTAGTCTTTACGAGTAATTATATTTCTTGAATAAGGAAAGTAAAGAAATATCTAATTTAAAAATATGGTTAACAAAGGTGTTGGATAGTTTATTAATGGTTAAACATTGTGAAGTTGGTGTGTGTAACTTAAAAATAATTTGAAAGATTAACACTTATGAATTTGAAAAGGAAATAGAGCAATAAATAGGTTTCCAACTTGAGAAGAATGATACTCCAAATATTAAAAATGTGTTAAAGTGTTGAAAGAACTGAAAAAGTAGTATGAGTAGCTTAAAGGTATTTTGAAAAAACTACACTTGTAAAAAGAAGGAAAATGACAAGCTTGGAAACAAATGGGTAAAATGATAATTTTACTTAAAGTTGAACATTTTTATGAACTAAAAATATTGGAAAGGGGGTTACATAAATTGGTCATAAATGAATATGATTTGGAACAGAATCAAAGTTACAGTGTAAAGGACATGCAATGATATTTTCAATGTGTAACACAAATTATGATGAAACCATGGGTTCGACTTCGACCAAGTAAAAAGGGAAATAAGGGATAATGTGGAAATTTGTAAAATGTTAAAATACATAAAGGAAACTCGGATGACATCGGGATAATTAAGGAGGGCTCGAAGCCCTAGGTGCGAGGTAGTCTTAGTGTGAGTGTCCATAAGACTAATCGTGTGTGGTGTCATTGGGGATAGAAATCGATATTTATGACGTCTTGAGGTGTTTAATAGTTACGGTGTGCTGGGTATAGAAGCTCGTGGACCAGTGTCCTTGCAAGCGCCTAGTGATCATGATGAGGGTATTGAAAGGTTTGTGGAGCGCACCCACAATAACTAAGGCATGTGTGATAAAATCTTGTTGGGTTGGCGATTTTTACATGGAATATGTTTGGTGTTCTTAGGAAACCAGTGAATTTCGACAGGAAGAAACATTATAATACTAGTAAAGATTGTTTTGAGGGTCAGATGATGATCCTAAGTTATTGTTCAAGGTTTAGAAGGGTCAAATAGCATGCTTGTTTAGTGTAGTTTCCTGAATCGGCACAGATGGGTAGTGTATCCTCCAAAGAGGAGTAATAAGCTTATGTAGTTTATAGGGTGTAGTGCTCAAGTGCCATGGAATGACTAGTATTGGTGATGTGACACCTTCTTTTGAGGAGTATTGGGAAATGTACTTAAAACTTAGATTGATGATGATATGTGGAGACTTAAAATGGCAATCGAAGTGGGGTAGTATCGAAGCATGATTATAATGTTAGCGTGTGTCGACAGTATGCTAGGATTAGTTCTTGAAACTTCCTACCAAGCCGGTACGAACTAGAAAACATAGCTATGTGTGATACTTACTACCCTTAGAATTCCAATAATGGTCGGTGTGGTCGACATGTAAATTCAGTTTGGGTAGATACCAAATGTAAACTTAGAGATAGTCTCGCATTGTCAATGGACATGGTAAGGTGAATGCCTCTTTTGAACTCAGTAATGTCTATAGAAATTTAGGATTTTGATCACGATACGAGAAGGTAGACAATAATCTAGGTGTAGTAAGTTGGTGACATCATCACCAATAAATGCATTAGGTCAGAGTGAATAAGGGCATTAGGTATTCTCCAATCGGAGTAGTTCACGTGTGCTAAATATGTGAGGGGTATGGCCTTACTCCCAAGGAAAAAAGTTGAGCGTTGATTTCCTAAAGAACTATAGGTTCGTATATTATCTTTATATTATGAGAATGAATGATTGTGATTCTATTTGTCACAACTGGTGACCCAAGCCAGGGTATATGGCTAGGGTTAGTACCCGACGAGAACGTTAGGGATGAGTGATATGACTACAAGCATGTGGTGTAGGCTCGCTTTCATGAATCATAGTCGGATGTGTATGGGTGAGATTTCTCGGGATAATTGGTGGTTTCTTCTGACTCTCGTGTGTCCCTTTCGATTTTGGTAATCGTGGATCGATATTCTCAGGTATGTGGTAGCTCAGATTGGTACCGTGTCATGGTACAACTTGGCTGGGCCTAGTAGAGTGAAGTGGATTGAGTATGGTCAATGCATCTCAATAACTGAGTGCACCCTATCTAAGGTATTTTTGCAATTGCATAAGTTTTGTGTACGGGTGGTTGTGTTTCTGGCCACACGATTTGCTCATAGTATTGTCTTTTCTTAGGATTAATGGCCTTTCGACTAGATGACATGGCAGTGAGAGGCTTTGGTTTTAAAGAGAGGTATGATTGCTTGAGGATATTGTATAGCATTAGAAATCAAGGAAACTTATCATACTTTGTTTCTTTTTCACGGTGAGTGAATTAGATCGAGGCTCAAGTGAGTAATCAAAGGTGAGACGCTTAGAGTAATACTAGGGTCATCAGAGTGATGCAACGAAAGGTGTCAGGTAAATGCATAATGATGACTTGGTAAGTATATTACTCTTTAGAGTGAGAAATTAGCTTAGTATTGTTATTGGCAAGGTCATACGAGTTTTACAGTCAGGATAGCCTGAAAATTTATGGGACGTAGGATGTGCAGTTATAAGATGGATTTAATTTTGATGATGAATACGATGAATGGTTATATTACGATTCACATTGGGTGAGTGTTGATCGAGTTGCCCGTGGAGGTACCGGTATTCCTTGGGTACTAGCATATGTAGTACTAGAAATGGTTTGAACATAATCATCAAGCAAGTGGAGACTCAAAGTCGGTTATGCGAAGCTCATGGTTAGTGAAGTGGTAAGTGTTAGAGCGTGTCGCATGTCGATTGTTTGGTAATAAACCCCATGTGGAGGCAAGTAGTGTGACCTTAGTATTGAGGACTTTGATGATTTTGTCTTGGAGGATTTATTTAGCTCGGGATAGAAGTTAGTGAACCCTATAAGTTTAAGGATTGATAAGTCAAGATTTTTGAGCATCAAATTCACTAAGGAGGGAAATTTGTAATACCTTGCCCTAATGTTCCGTCTAAATTCTGTACAAATTGTGCTGAAGGGTGTTAATAATTATGGGTAAAAACTGGATTTTGCAAAAAAAGAATAAGGAAGGAGTGTTCAAACAACAATAAGGTCAACTGAACGAGATTTATATCTTGATAGAAGCGAGGATCAAGCGAGCTTCAAACAAGAGCCCACTGTACCAGTTTAAAGGGTCGTTTGAAGGTCGTTAGGATCGATGGATCAAACGAGATGCACTTGTCGTTTGAATGAGGATCAATGTCATTTGAACAACGAACATAAAAAATTTAAGATGAGACTGCTCTTATGTGCCATCACATTTATGGCTCTTAGATCGTTGAGCTATCGAAATTTGGTTAGCCCATATAGGTAAAAATGGGATTTTTAGTGTTTAATGGGTTTTATAAGGGTTGGTTTGGGGCTCATTTGGGTCATTTGAAGTTCAAAGAAGAAGGATAAAGAGATGTGCTCTTCCACCATGTTTAGACACATCTCTTCACCATTCAACCATTCCACCGCCATAAAATAACATTATTCTCCTAATATTCCACAACATTCAAGCCTAAAACACCCATTTCCTCCATATATGAACAAATTTATGAATTTTGGAGTGTTGTTGGGGGTCTTTGGAGAAGATGATGGTGAATGTTTAATGGAGCTTTTATGGAGACAATCTGGTGGAGCTAGGCAACCTCCTTTTGGCCACCTTAGGAGGTGAGAGGTTGCCATAATCTTAGACATTCCATGCCTTCTATTGTTGGAGGTTCATTTGAAGTGAAAAAAATCCATCCTTAGTGTTTAAGACTCTGTTTACATTATTAGTAGTCTTGTTATTAGATTACATGAGTAGACTGCATATGAATAAATAATGGTTTCTAGTTTAATAATATTAAACATTTATATGGAATAAAAATTTTGGTAAATGTTATTTTGTTGGAAACAAAGCATGGACAAATATTTCAAAGTTTTTAAATATAAAAATTGGTATTTTATGAAAATGGTGTATTTTCTGGAAAATTGATGCTTAACTTTTTATGAAATAAAATGTTTTAAAATGATGATTGATTTTGCTAAAACATTGGTGAAATAATGTTTCAAAGTGTCTTGCAAAAATGTAAATTTTATGAAATATGGATATTTGTTGAGTTTGAAGAAGTGAAAATATCTTTTATGACTTCAATATGCATTTTTGAAAGTATTATGAATTTCTAGAATGAAATGTATGTCTAACCCATTTAATAGGATTTTTGGAGTAACATCCATATTCGCATGCATATATACTTGTAATATTTTGATAATGAATATGTGAACAAGTTTAAAGGTGGTTTTGTTGAGTTTAAATAAGAAACAAGAAAAGTAAGAATTTTAGTCTTGCATGTGTGTGAAAAGGGGGTTAAATATGTGATGAATATAAGGTTGTAAGACTACATGTATTGATAAAAAGGAAATGCTATTTTCATATAAAATTTGTCCTAAGAGTAATTAGATTTCTTAAATAAAGAAAGTAAAGAAATGTATAATTTGAAAATATAGTTAGTAATGGTGTTGGATAAGTGTTCACTACACCAAAAAGGCCATTTTATCACCTTTGGGCCTGCCATACTTGTCACGGTCATTGACCGTGACAAGTCCCTGACTACGGGCTACTGTGACAAGTGCAATTATCACGGACTTGTCACGGTAAATGATCGTGACAACTTAAGAAATTTGTCATGGTCAAAGACCTTGACAGGTCCGTGATAACTTTCTCAGTAAAAAAAACCTACCCCCTCTTTTTTTCCCACGGTTTTCATTCTCTCTCTCTCTCTCTCTCTCTCTCTCTCTCTCTCTCTCTCTCTACTTTGTATATGTGTGTGTGTAGAACTCTGTGTGTGTGTGTGTGATGGGTGTGCGTGTGTGTTTTGGGGGCAGGGGGCAGTGATGGGGCAAGGGGAGTGATGGGTGTATATGTGTATATGTGCGTGTGTGCTGGTGGGTGGGTGGTAGGGGGAGTGATGGGTGGCAGGGGGTGGATTTTGGGCGGGGGGTGAGGGTGGGGGTGGAAATGATGGGACAGGGGGGTGAGTGGGGTGTAAGAGAATTTAGTGTGTTATTTTCAATTTGGAGATGTCACATGTTCGTGTATGATTATGAAAATAGTGTCAATGTTGTTTGTGGAATTTATACTTTGACCAATTAGTGTTACCATCTCCCTTAGCTCCTTGTGAAATGGACTGAAACATATAAAATGTTCTAAACATTGTAATTCTATAGGACCCATTCCTCTAAATTGAAATTGAATTCTAATTTGTATTGATATTGGTATAAATTTAAATTGAAATTGAATTGGTATTGATATTGGTATAAGTTTTAGTTCTTATGCATACTTTAAATTAAATGAAACATACTTTAAACTACATAATTAAATGAACTCTCTCGAATTGTGATAAGACATAATTAAATGAAACATGCTTTAAATTTACATATAGTGTGCATAGATACTAGACTTCTGGTTCTTATGCGTACGCATTCAATAGACCTTTTACCCTTTCGAGAGACATTATCCCTGTAATGAGATCTCTTGAATTGTCTCGTTTGGACAGTTTGGGACTGCATAGTTTATGTATAATAATATTCTTAGTGGCTTAAACTTGTTAGTTTTGGGGAAGTTCTGCAGTCGCATCTTAATGTTCTCTTGGTACATACTAGATGATGCGATGTTAAGTGTTATTTCAATTGATAAATATAAATAGTGCTCACACTTGCGAATCTATGTCGTGTACTTGGAGAACTATGGGGATATGCTACCGAATTTTCCTCAAACTGGAACAATGTGCATGAGTTATTAAATATATTACATAAATACGCGGTCTTGAATGGGATGGGACCACTCACCCAGTATAGGAGATGGAGGAAAAAGGAAGCAATATTATAGATTGAACTTTAATTTCAATTTCAATTTCAAATTAAAATTGAATTTGAATTTGAATGCATGCATAAAATGATGTCATAAAAACTACATTTCTAGTTCTTATGCGTACGCATTCAATAGGTGATTGTTTATACTAATGAATTTATGAAATACACAAAGAGATTTCATGATAATGAAAAGTTTTCATGTCCGTGTTCTAGGTGTAAGGATGGTAAGGTGTTTGAGTGAAAAATAGTTGAACTACATTTGTTAAGATGGGGTTTGCAAGATAGTTATCGAATTTAGGTTTTTCACGGGGAACAAAAAGTTCCTTTTATCTCTGAGCAACCTGTGACACCCTGCCTAATTAAATACCGGGCAATCAATCCTTTATTAAATTAAAATCAAGGTGAACATTTGGTTCATTCATAGCATCACTGTCGCAAAATAAAATTTTCCAATTTAAACACCCTAAATAATTAAGCTAAGTGTCAAAACAATTTAAAACTTTATTTCCATCTTTATTAAATTCCAATTTGAAAACCTTTTAAATAGCCAACAGTTTAAGAATCACATAAGTGCTACGGATAGAAATCAACACAAAAGAATTAATCCATCCAGATTAACGAAACCAAATTTAAACTACAAATGAAATCATCCTGACAAGAGTTAATACCCAAAGAGTACCGAATACTGAAAATAAATGAACATACATCTCTGATAAATCTACATTGAATGGGAAATGGGAGACACATGCCCTAACTATGAAGAACTATAACAAGAACCGAATCAATGAAGAGGTCGTCTAAAACAAAGGCCTGCAACTCCCACATAAGCTACAGCGCGTCCAATCCAAAGAACCTATGTATGAGGCCCCTGTGGCTGGGTACCTGTAATATATACATATATTTACAAGAGAGAAGAGATAACAGAAAACGGGTCAGAGATCGATAGTAAAAAAGTTTTAAAAATAGTTTAGAAAGTATTTAAAATGCTTACCTGCTAATGAAACAACCATGTTAGTATGCGACACTCTCTTGAGAATTATCACATCTCATCTAGTGTGCACGTCTACCGTACTAATGAATCTCATAAGTCTCTCTAACTTATTCTCCATAAGGTTTTATCACTTGAAAATAAAGTTATGATATTCACTTTAGAAAACCAATCTCTTCAAGATTTATTACGTTATTTAGAATAACTCCGTACCATTATAAAGTTTCTGAATACTTATAGTGAAGTTGAAGAATTTATTCATTACTTAACTACTATTACGCACAGTAGAAAGTTCTCATATAGATATACGTATATATATTAGTTACACGTATAATATATATACAAACAACACCCCACATAAAATCTATGGTGCAAGGTTTTCATATATAAGTATATATATACTAATCACTCATATAATATATATACTATCTGCACCCCACATACAATATATGGTGCAAGGTTTTCATATATAAGTGTATATATACCAATCACTCATATAATATATATATACTATCTGCACCCCACATACAATCTATGGTGCTGGCATACTCTGCTATCAAGTCCTCGTATCACTCGTACTAAGGGAAACACTAGTTCGGAATCACTCTCGAACTGTATTAACACAAAAACACATATAAATAGAGGGGAAGCATAGTTCCAAGTCTCTAAGAGGTCAGCACATACACTCACGTCTCTTAGGACTGTCTGACTATCAATCAGATAGCCTGTACTAAGGAATCCTATGTTCTAGGGTACAAGTCAATATCCCCCATAAAGGCCCAATCGAGATAAGACCGTCCCGGCGCCAAAAACCCCCTAATAGCAAGTAGCCCGAGTATGATTTCTCTACAGATATAATATATGCACAATCACATAGTCATATACACACACACACACACACACACACACACACACATTGCTAAATTAGGTGCGCTCGCGACCCATAATTATAATTATCCGTTATTACACATTTTACTCGATTATTTCGTATAACGGACTCGTTATTTGTATTCTCATTTATTATTCACTTCATACCCACTTCTCCTCTCTCTAAGTATTCTAAGTAAAATTTCAGTACGCATTCACTCTTTTATGTTCTGGTTTAACTCCCTTACGAGTCTCGATCTTTTTATTAAATGTACGCATGATTTCTTCTACAAATGAATAATTCCTCGTTAACCCAAAATCACATCCTACACTAAAATGTTACTCAACGGGGTCTACCTAGGCTCTACTGGTCTTCTCTATATTCCATTATACTCCAACAACAACAATCAAGGGTTCCCATCATCTTAATCGGATTAAACTAAAGAATGAGAAATATGCCGTTTTCCAGGAGGGGTCGATCGATCGAAGAAAAGGGGTTGATCGATCAGTCGATCGATCGATGCTCTTGGGTCGATCGATTGATCAAGCAGTTCTTGCCCAGAAACTGAAAATTAAACCTACGGGTTTCATCTTCCAATTTCTCCAAAAATGTCATTAACCACTATAGAATTATCAAATAACAGTACTACAAGTTCTATATACATATATACAAGATTTATTACATGAAACATGTATAAATTCATCAACGACATCGAATTAATGGGGTAAAATTGACATAATCTTTAAGAAACCTAATTTTGGAAGAAATATACATTCCTCTAATTATTTCCCAGATTTCTTGTTTCTAAACTCATAATAATTCCTGGGTAATCCTCTACATATGATGGGTATATCTAGAATATATTGAATCTCTCTAAACATGCGATTTAAAGTCTCTAAATTAACAATTTATTTTATAAAACATAATCTTGGTAATCCTAAACTAACAAGGGTGATGCATTAACCAAAAACAAAGCAAGATAGATACTTACCTGGAATTCAAGGTTCTGATTTTGTGGATGAAATGGTATGGTTGCGTTCTTTGTCGCGCGATCTACGTTTTGGTGGTGGTGGTGGTGCAAACGGGTGAGTCCTTGGCCTTGAGTTGCTTGGAAAGCTCTCCAACTCCTTCTCTAATGGTCGTTCTTTGATTTTGTGTTTGCTGACCCTAAGAGACAACTCCAAATGGTTGATATAACCTAATTAAATTCGTGGGTTTAATTACCCAAAAATACAAGATGTCTATAATACCCTCCCGGGATGTCAATTAGGCCTAAAAATGCTCCGAGACCTAAACTAAACCCCCGGGTACACTTTTCTGACTATCTCAACCCTACCGGACACATTGGCGCATTCGAAATGACCCTACGGGCAACTTATAATTTATTCACTTAATATAATAATTAATCCTGACACGACACAGGCGCGTCCCGACTTAAATTTTTATAATTGCCATTTTATTTGCTCGTGACAATTTTAATAAAATCGATGTTACATATTACTTTACTCATCTGGTAATATTCAATAAATTTCTAGTAATTACTAACTCTCGTCACGCTAGTAAATATTTAAAACATATTTTCGGATTGATATTAAATTAATCTACCTCAATTAAATTTAATAAATCCCTAAATTTAAAAACCATAAAAATACGGGGTATTACATACTTCCCCCCTAATAACGGAATTTTGTCCCGAAATTCGGAAAAATCAGGCCTACCTAGTAAAACAAATTTTTGGATACCTTAACAGTACGCAACCTATCCACATAGTAAGGCACTCAATCACTGTAGCCCCCGCCTCACAGTAAGCTTGTTTAACACTCTTCATTAAAGATACTTCACATTGTTCTCCTATCCGACAACATTCGCATAAGACACGCATATACACTATTAATTCCCATTATTTTAATATCACTGGGAGGCCACACCTAGGGGTGGCAACGGGTCGTGTCGAGCCGGGTTCGGGTCGGGTGATAAAAGAATCGTGTCAAAAATTCATCCACCCAAACACGATTCATTTACTAAACGGGTGGAAAAATGAAATTCATACACGATTCATTTACTTAACGAATGACACGACATGACCCGTTTACACTCGTTAAATAAACGAATGGTTTTGACCCGATTCACCCGTATAACCCGGTTCACCCGTTTAACTCGGTTAATTTGTGTAACTCGGTTCACCTGTTTAACCCGATTCACTCGTTTAACACGATTCACCCGGTAACCCGGTTACTTTAAAAATCTAGAGAGGAAACAACTTACTTATACTTAGTCAAGGATGGAGAATTTTCATAACAAATCGATGTGGGATGCTTAGATTACGGGTTGTTAACGGGGTTAACGGGTTGTAAACGAGTTAACGGGTTACAAATGGGTCACGGGTTCTAAACGGGTGACGGGTTCTAAACGAGTGAAGGGTTATAAACGGGTGACGGGTTGTAAACGGGTAGCGGGTCACACGGGTTCTAAACGGGTGACGGGTCACTAACGGGTTTCGCGAATATACACGAACCGGATTCGTTTTCTTAACGGGTCTGGCGGGTCCACCCGTTTATGACCCGAACCCGTTAAGGCTATACCCAAACTCACTTAAAGCGTGTCGATTTCGTGTCGGGTTAACGGATCGTGTTGCAAATTGCCACCCCTAGCCACACCTCACTACATGACTACTACTCGGATTTATCAAAACACAAAACTCCCATTCTGAGAGAAACCATACGAACATCTGACCATTCTTGTTCACCTAAAACAATCGTGGAATTCCACCATAGTCATCGGATTTATTCTCGACCGATCAAAATTCTGATTATCCGCTCACCTCTAAACATACGCAGAGGGAGAATAGTTACGGTTTTTCCATACCAAAACTTCAATAAGCACCTCGTTCACAACAAAGAGGTACGAGTGCTTCCACGGAACTCTACCATTAGGTAATATCCTCCCCCAATTACCGTACTACTCCACTTCCTAGCTATAACCATTGTGGAAAAATGACACGATCATAATGAATTCAAAATTTACTTTCATTGCTCCACTAATGGTTAATCACCAAATGCCTACTCCTCGGATTATGGGTGGTACAACCTGCTCACTCGAAGTGTTATCCCCGCTGCTTCCTAAAATTCCATATTGAAGGTGGGATTTAAAAATCTCATCCCAAGGAGAACGATCATGTACCGGCGCAATTCTTCATTTCAAGGGAAGACTGGGGCATACTAGTAAATATTGTAAATCACCCCAAAGGAATGTCAATCACTTCCTTATTGTGCGACTTGTTACATATGTTTGAATGAACCCTTGATCTTGCCTTGAGGTTGGTAACCCATCAAAGAGACTTTACCTATTTTACTGGCCTCCTCCAAATTCTCTGGTTGATCCTCTTATTCCAACCCATCTCAATCTATGAGTGGTGCCCGCAGAGACTACTCACTATGTCCCGCTCAACATCGACTTTCCTTGAAATGTCTCGCCTTAATTTGACTAATTAATACTTCGTCTCGAGTGTTCTCCATATAGTTAAATTCTACCCTTATCAAGGAATACCCCTTTGTAAATGGCTTCCCACATCCTTCCAACCAGATTTGATGTGCTACTCTGATAGCACACGTATATATGGATTTATCATCTTTCACACGTTGCTTAATCCACTCTACCACTTTCACTTAGTTATGTTAGTCCCACAGATATATATTCCACACGTCTATTCCTACGTCCCTTCAACTCGGACGATTTTTAACATCAACTAACCAGGATGTCTACACACCCTATAAGCCCTGCATACTAGCGTAAGCATCACATACGCTTCACACCTAATAACCAATTCTTTATTTTCCTAGTGCTCACAATGTGATTGCAACACTTGGGTACTCTCACTCACCCTAGAAATCAAAATTCTAAATTCTCCTTATCATCGTTCTGCCCCTCAACTCGTGGTGGTAAAACAAAACTTTCAATGCTTTCTTACCACGCAACCGACTCTACTGGCCTGAAATCATAATTCAACTACCAACTTACAGATATAATTATCTACTCCTATTACGACCGAGGTACTGAACTCATGGACTAATGACCAAACATCTCCCTATTTCCAACCTTACGCTAAGTTTCATACGTGGGATGTCTCGCAAAGCGAAATCCAAATAAGGAACCCCCCCGATGCACTACTACCTAGCATTGTCGATTATCGAAATCCGTTAAGCCCTCCGTTCATAGCATGTACCCCTATTTTGCCGTTTCTTGGCAGAAAATTACATCTCCTCCTGAAATTACACTTAACAAAGAACATTTCGCCAATTGCACTATCGTACAGTACTGGTGGTGATTGCATTCCATAAACCTCGAATACATACAATCGGGATTTTCAAAATCCCTTTCCCCAATCAGAGGGGTATAAATCTTAACTCCCACATTTCTAAAGGATAGATATAACACTGCACTCTTTCTATCACCAAGTCCTGAGCACTAAATGTAATACTGAGTTAAATCTTTTTGCTCAACATTAAACTCGGAACATACTGAATCATAACAACAAAGTCCCTACACGCACCGATATCGAATATATCGAGCCCACTATCCCCTCTGAAGTCTCTAGGATAGATAATATAAGTGCGATTCCAACCTTCTTACAGGTGAGGCCTCGCCAGAACAAAACATGTTGCACTACTGCAACCACTCCGATGGCCTTGCAATAACTGCCTACTATCGTACTGACCATTTCTATAAAGTTGTAATCAATACCATATTATACTCGTATATCACATCACTCAAACGAGTAACCTCAATAAAGTATATAACACTATTAATATACTCGTTCATCCTCCGCGGATAGAACTAAGGAAAATCCGGTACACTAGGGAAAATACTCACATAATAATATCGTTTGTAGTTATACGCATTAAACTCGTCTCACATGCTAATCTAGAAATGAACAAAATATAATTACTCGCTCGTATCACATAAAGCACGCCTCATCCTCTGAGGATAAAACTTATACATCTACCTTGCTTATTGCCTTGATTGCACAAATGGTCTCCGGACGTAACACGCCTGCCCAACCAAAACAAACTACTTTAATCGTTGTCTTTTACTAGGCACCATACTCTTATCCCTGTACTCACTTCGGGAAAACATCAATGCGTGCGATTTCACTCTCCATAAAATACCTCTACACATAATCCACTTATCACCTGTCATACCAACCATATTAGGATTGTCCTTCTCTCGGAATTTGGTAGGCTCAATTCATGTTGGCTACCCCCCGTTGTTCCCTTAGCCTTATTGGCCCTAAAGAATATGCTACTGGATAAAAGAGTCCTTACTGAATTCGCCATCGCTTTGGTAAGAATTCAGCTATTTGAATCACTTAAATGGGTCCCCTGATGTGTATCCCCACCCCCTTGTGGTGCTACACTACCATTGTTGCATCCAGTCTTATTCTTGACTAACTTCTTCGATTCTTTTAGCTTCCCACATAAAGAAGCATTAACATCTCTATTATCAAAGCACGACATTGATAACTTCTGAATCGACCGTTGAGCAGAATTCCCTTTTTGGTGTTATTAGCTATTTTTACGAGTCGATCTCCCACTTGGAGTCCTCTCCTCAATTTGTATTTACATCCTCCAATACAAGATTCGCTAACGGATTAGATTCATATTCATAAATGGACCTCTGTTAGGTCATCATGTGATGAAGTCAGAACAACGTTCACTTCTTATCCTGAACATCTGATGAAGGAACATGCTGTCAAACTGTACCTAAGATTCTTCTATAGGCATAGCATTTAACTTCTAAAATGGTGGCTGACTCCCACCATTATAACTTCGTTCTCACAAGCCAAGAAAACTTCCACTTTCAGTTAGCCACACTCCGTCCTATGTCTACACCTTTGGATACTTTACCTCCTTTGGCTAACACACACAATTCCTGCATTTATAGAATTCCCACTGGCAGTTCTCTACAACGTTTCGTCTGAATTTTTTTTAGTCATACCACATTGAGTGAGTCTACTCTCGCACCTCTTTCGACTATAACAGCATTTGGGAATCATGGGTCGCGCCCTAATCGCCTTTACATTCCTGGCTTCTCGTACCATAATGGGGGTGACCTCGACTACGACCATCATCCTCGAATATACTTTACAACCTCAACTAAGCCCTGCCTCCAGGAGAACGAAATCTCATCGTAGAAATCAACAATCCTAAATATGGGGCTCTATATCAAACAAAGCAACGCTGGACGCATAATCAGCCGCACAGATCCTAAAGGACACTAGAACCTGATGCTCTGATACCACCTGTGACACCCCGCCTAATTAAATATCGGGCGATCAATCTTTAATTAAATTAAAATTAAGGTGAACAGTTGGTTCATTCTTAGCATCACTGTCGCAAAATAAAAATTTTCAATTTAAACACCCTAAATAATTAAGCTAAGTGTCAAAACAATTTAAAACTTTATTTCCATCTTTATTAAATTCCAATTTGAAAACCTTTTAAATAACCAATAGTTTAAGAATCACATAAGTGCTACGGATAGCAATAAACACAAAAGAATTAATCCATCTAGATTAACCAAACCAAATTTAAACTACAAAAAAAATCATCCTGACAAGAGTTAATACCCAAAGAGTACCGAATACTGAAAATAAATGAACATACATCTCTGACAAATCTACACTGAATGGTAAATGGGAGACACATGCCCTAACTATGAATAACTATAACAAGAACCGAATCAATAAAGAGGTCGTCTAAAATAAAGGCCTGCAACTCCCACATAAGCTACAACGCGTCCAATCCAAAGAACCTATGCATGACGCCCCTGTGGCTAGGCACCTGTAATATATACATATATATACAAGAGAGAAGAGATAACAGAAAATGGGTCCGAGCCCAATAGTAAAAAAATTTTGAAAATAGTTTAGCAAGTATTTAAAATGCATACCTGCTAATGCAACAACCATGTTAGAATGCGACACTCTCTTGAGAATTATCACCTCTTATCTAGTGTGCACGCCTACCGTACTAATGAATTATCACCTCTTATCGAAGTATTCTAAGTAAAATTTCTGTACGCATTCACTTTTTTATGTTCTGGTCTAACTCCCTTACGAGTCCCGATCTTTTTATTAAATGTACGCATGATTTCTTATACACATGAATAATTCCTCGTTAACCCAAAATACCATCCTACACTAAAATGTTACTCAACGGGGTCTACCTAGGCCCTACTGGTCTTCTCTATATCCCATTATATTCTAACAACAACAATCAAGGGTTCCCATAAATCTTAATCGGATTAAACTAACGAATGAGAAATATGCAGTTTTCCAGGAGGGGTCGATCGATCGAAGAAAAGGGGTCGAACGATCGATGCTCTTGGGTTGATCGATCGATCAAGCAGTTCATGCCCAAAAACTGTAAATTAAACCTACGGGTTTTATCTTCTAATTTCTCCAAAAATGTCATTAACCACTCTAGAATTCTCAAATAACAGTACTACAAGTTCTATATACATATATACAAGATTTCCTACGTGAAACATGTATAAATTCATCAACGACATCGAATTAATGGGGTAAAATTGACATAATCTTTAAGAACCCTAATTTTGGAAGAAATATATATTCCTCTAATTATTTCCCAGATTTCTTGTTTCTAAACTCATAATAATTCGTGGGTAATCCTCTACATATGATGGGTATATCTAGAATATATTGAATCTCTCTAAACATGCGATTTAAAGTCTCTAAATTAACAATTTCTCTCATAAAACTTGATCTTGGTAATCCTAAACTAACATGGGTGAGGCATTAACCAAAAACAAAGTAAGATAGATACTTTCCTGAAATTCAAGGTTCTGATTTCGTGGATGAAATTTTATGGTTGCGTTCTTCGTCGCGCGATCTACGTTTTGGTGGTGGTGGTGGTGCAAACGGGTGAGTCCTTGGCCTTGAGTTGCTTGAAAAGCTCTCCAACTCCTTCTCTAATGACCGTTATTTGATTTTTTGTTTGCTAACCCTAAGAGACAACTTCAAATGGCTGATATAACCTGATTAAATTCGTGGGTTTAATTACCCAAAAATACAAGATGTCTAAATACCCTCCCGGGATGTCAATTAGGCCTAAAAATGCCCCGAGACCCAAACTAAACCCCCTGGTACACTTTTCTGACTATCTCGACCCTACCGAACACATTGGCGCATTCGAAATGACCATACGGGCAACTTATAATTTATTCACTTAATATAATAATAATTTAGTCCTGACACGACACAAGCGCGTCCCGACTTAAATTTTTATAATTGCCATTTTATTTGATCGTGACAATTTTAATAAAATCGATCTTACTTATTACTTTACTCATCTATTAATATTCAACAAATCTCCAATAATTACTAACTCTTGTCATGCTAGTAAATATTTAAAACATATTTCCGGATTAATATTAAATTAATCTACCTCAATTAAATTTAATAAAATCCCTAAATTTAAAAGTCATAAAAATACGGGGTATTACACAACCTTCACAATAACCTTCAACAAGTAGGATATATGTATAAGGGGAGGATGACAATGTAGATCATAATATGTTTGGGAATTTAGTTGATGACGCATATGGAGTTCATGAAGTGGAAGAGAATGATGTCACTGACGATGTACAAGGTTCAGATGCTCATTAAGGTATGGGATAAACCTTGACGATGACTAACAAAGTTTGAAATTTAAGGAGAGTCAGCCGCTATACTCTGGTTGTGAGAAAGATCAAATAACTTTAACAACACCGAGTTTGGCCAGAGTGTGCGTAGAAATTGTTCTTACCAAAACTCTTACTGAGAGAGTTTGGATAGGATATGGTAATGAAGGTAAAGGTTTTTGGTAAAAATGTGTACGTGAAGAAATTTCCCTTTTTTGTAGTACATGCTCCAAGAAAGGCCATAAAGAGATGATATATATGTTGAAGAAGAACCAAGAAATCATTAAGACAAATGGCCATCGAGAGTATAAACAAAGAACTGAAGTGAGTAAAGATAATCAAGTCAAGGTAAAAGAGAAATTAACTACCAAAAGAATGGGTTATGAAGAATTTCACTAAGGAAAACCAAGTTGAGGCACATAAGAATGATAAAGAATACATTGAAGAGGGACAAATTATTCCAACCCAAGAAGAAGACATTAATAATAAGGAGGCAAGTAAAGAGATTGAGATAGCTGGACACAAGGAGCAGGATGTTATTGAAGAAGATGGTAGTTATAAGAACTTGAAAGAAGATGATATTTAGAAGGAGATACATATGCTAAGTAAAAAGATTGAGGTAGCTGGTGAGAAGGAACAGGATGCTATTAAAGAAGATGGTAGTGGTGAGAACTTAAAAGAAGATGAAGTAATCTATAATATCCACCTCTAACCTCGACTAATTTCTGATGACAAAGAATTTTAGATTCAACATGCCGAAGAATGGACACAAGTCTCTACTAAGAAGAAGAAGAAGAAGAAGCTGTAAAGGTCCATTGACTACACAGATAAGAAACTTTTAAGGTCCTCTTCTAAGACTATCCCTAAACATATATTTAAATGATTAAGCTAATTATTTGGAATTTTAGGAATTGGGAAAAAAAAGGTGTTGCTAGAAGAATTAAGAAGTTTATGGAACTGCTTCATTTGGTTATGTTAGTTTGCTTAGAGTCAAAAGTTGATCCTTCTAGATTGGAGGAATATCTAATTAAATTTTTCTTTCAATTTGCTATTGCAAATTAATTAAATTCTATTTGGATATTTTTATCTTATGAGATCCCTATAAACATTGTTTCCCAAATGACTTAATTCCTATATTTGAAGTTATCCCATCCTTTTTTGTCTAAAGATTTTCAAGTCTCTTTAGTCTATGCCAAATGTACTAAAAGAGAAAGACAAGACTTATGGGAGTACTTGAATTCCATTCAAACTTTCTATCTATGGTTTGTAGGGGGAGACTTTAATACTGTGTTTAGTTTATTGGATAAGGTTGGAGGTTTTCTTTATGATATAAATGCAGCAGAAGATTTCATTCAATGCATAAAATCTAATGGATTGATTGAATTGGGGTACTTGGGATCTAGATTTACATGGTGGAATAAAAGAGAATTATCTAATTCTATTTGGGAGAGAATTGGAAAAATGATGATGAATGTAAATGGTAAGCTGATGTTTTCTTAAGTGATTGTGGATCATTTAAGTAAACTTGCCTCAGACCCCTACCATATGCTCCTAACTTTATCTACTGAAGTTGACAAACACCCCAATAAATTTATATTTCAGAACTTTTGGGCCTCAAACCTGAATTACACCTCTTTCCTTCAAGTTAACTAGCAGTCCTTCACTAATGGTAACCCCATGTATTATTTGGAAGTGAATTTAAAAAGGATAAGAGCAGGTTTTGAATGCTGGAATAAAAAACAGCATGAGAATCTATTAAAGAACACTTTTAATGCTGAAGATGAAGCTCTTATAAGTGAAATTATTTTTTAGAGTGATCCATCTAATGGTAAGAGGGAGAAGATGAATAGGTGTCGAGCTAATTTGGCTCATGATTTGAAAATTGAGGAACATTTTTGGAGATAAAAATCTAATTGCAAGTGGATTAGAGAGGGGGATGCAAATTCAAAGTTCTTCCATAAATCAGTTCAAGTAAGGAGACAAAAAAGCTTCATTCATAACATAAAAAATGGAGGAGGTGATTGGATTGTTGATCAACATCTCATTAAATCTGAAGGCCTTAATTTCTTTCAGTCCTTGCTTGGAGGGGATACTATTAGACACGTTGATGATGATTTTATGGTTGTGATTCCTAGATTGATTCAAGAAGAAGACAATAATTTTCTTACTGCTAACCCTTCTATGGAGGAGATTAAAGATAAAATTTGGGACCTCAGAGGAGATAGTTCCCCTAGCATGGATGGATTTACTGGAAAGTTCTTTACCTCTGCTTGGGAGATAATTGGTATGGATATTGGTAAAGCTATTGAAGGTTTATTTATTGTCATAGATATTCCTAAATTCTTCACATACACTCTTGTAATCCTTTTTGCTAAAAATGTAAACCCCCAATATTTTTATGAATATAGACCAATAAGCCTATGCACATTTTTAAATAAAATCATCTAAAAAATCCTAGCATCCAGACTCTCCTCTATTTTACCAAAGATCATATCACCAAATCAAATTGCTTTTGTCAAAGGTAGAGGTATAGTGGACAATATTCTCTTAACTCAAGAGATGATATCCATGATAAAATCTAAGAATGAAGGGAGCAATATAGCAATGAAGATTGATATGCACAAAGCATATGACAAAGTTTTATGGTTGATTCTGATTAAAGTCATGAGGAAATTTGGCTTCAATAAGTTATGGTTAGATTTTATATGGAGGATTATTTATAACAAATTCTTTTTAGTGATGATCAATGGAGAATCTTGTGGCTTATTTAAGTCATTCAAAGGGTAAAGACAAAGATATCCAATTTCTCCTGCCCTCTTCATCATATGTGTAGAAGTACTTATTAGGAATATTGACAAAGTGTTCCAAACTTCACAAGTTCCTAAATTTAAAATTATTATTAGTTGTCCTTTAGTGACTTACCTTGACTGTGCAGATGACCTCATCATCTTTTCTTCGGGGAGTATTAAATCTATTAAACAGGCCAAGATAGTGTTGAATCGAAATGAAGCTATTTTTGGTCAAGAGGTGAGCATGTCAAAGAGTTCCATTTATTGCTCAAAGGTGATCTCCATTGCAAAATCTAAGATCATATATGGGATTATGCACATAACAATTAAAAAGTTTCCTTTTTTGTACCTAAACTGCCCAATTTATGTTGGTATAATGAAATGCTCTTTTTTTAGGATCTTATTGCTAAAGTCTGGGGAAAGTTGACAGGATGAAGGGCCAAGATCCTATCTATAGGGGGAAGACCACCCTTATCAAATATGTGCCTCAGTCCATTCCCAGATATACCTTAGCTTCCATGCAACCTTCAAAGAAAGTTACAACTGTTATTGAATAAATAATGGCAAATTTCTTGTGGGGATTAAATAAAGACATGAATAAATACCGCTGGATTGCATGGAATGATTTATGTAGACCAGTTGATGATGGAGGTTTAGGTTTCATAAATTTCAATGATATAGCTAATGCTCATAGTCTTAAATTATAGTGGAGCTTTAGGAACCAAAAATCCATTATGTTTTTTTTTATAAAACATAAATATTGTAGGATTATCCATCCCATGGTTGATAATGCTTCTAGAGGCTCTCATATTTGGAGAAGAATGGATTCAAATAGGGTAGTGGAAGATAAGAACATGAGATATATGGTTGTTAAGGGTAACATTAATGTTAAATGGGATAACTGGACATGAGATGAAGGCTTTGATGTAGATGGTGTGGACATATCCCTAAAAGTTTTTGATCCCCTAGATAATTTAGGAGGTTGGGATCATAATAAAATTAATCTTCTCATGCCTTTTAATTCTTTAGCCATTTGAACTAAGGTGGATTTAATAGGAATCAATCATAGGGAAAAACTGGTCTGGATGCCTTCAGATGATGGGTAATTTAATTTCTATTTTTCTTGGAATATTGTTAGAAAGCCTATCAATCACTCCTGGATAAATCCTTTTATCTGGAACAAGCTCATTCTAATTAAAATATATTTTTTTGTCCTGATATTGCTTAGAGACTACCTCCTAGTGGATGAAGCCATAAATAAAATTAGAGTTAGATGCCCATGAAAACGTGGACGTTGTTTAGCCCCTAATATTGAATCTGCAGATCACTTATTCAGCCAAAGTTACTTTGCAACCTCTATTTGGAAGAACTTCGAGGACCTGTGTGGGATCAAGAGCTTAAACTTTTCTATAAGATGAAGATTAATTACATGGTGATATAATTCTAACAATTCAAGGTGGGGAAAACTGTTGAAAGTTATTCCAGCATTCATTTTTTGGGGGATAGAAATCTAGGAATAAATGGAGGTTTGAAAACTCTTCAATGTAAGTAGGAAGAGATGTACAGGAGATCAACTCTCTTATTTTTCTTCATCTAACTACTGATCTCAAGTCTTGTATGCCTCTTGTTATGTACTCTATAGTCCATCAAAATTCTATTAAAACTATCCAGTAGAGACCTCCTATCCACAATTGCTTCAAGATTAATATAGGTGGAAGTTTCAAAGGTAATCCAGGTCCAATGGGAGGATGAGGAATCTTCAGAAATTCAGAAGGAAATTTTATAAAATCTTTTGCTCTTAACTTTGGTTATGGTACAAATGTGATTGCGAAAGCCTTGTCTATTCTCAAAGCCATTGAAATTTGTGATTCAAGTCTAAAGGATGGCCTTATTGTGGAACTTACAATTATTAAAGTGCTCAATAACCAAATGAAATGTCTATGGAGTATTATGCCTACTATTGCTAAGATTCAAGACAAGACTCATAATTTCAAGGTGAAGTTCTTCCATATTCTAAGAGAGGAAAAAAATGTGCTTATTTATTGACTAACTATGGAGGTTCTTATCAAATAAATATTATTTATAATTCTCTAGATGCCTTCCTAGAGAATTGAGAGTTTATATCAAATTGGATGCTTGGGGATTCCCAAATTTTAGATTCTCTAAATAGGTTTTTGATTGCTCTTGTAAAGATGATTACTTATAAAGTCATCTTACTTTCTTGTAAACTCCAGTTTGTTTATTTTCTTATATAAATAAATTTATGGGGCTTGATATACCCATATATACACACGGCCAGGCCGAGGACACCCTGTACCTGGATGGGATTAGGGTGACCTCATCATCAGGCTCCAGACGACCCCTTAGGGGCCGACCCTTCATCAGGACCGGACGACACTTCAAGGGGCCGACCCTTCATCAGGCTCCAGATGACCCTTCGAGAGGCCGACCCTTCATCAGGGTCCAGACGACCCTTCATCAGGACCGGACGACCCTCCAAGGGGCCGACCCTTCATCAGGCTCCAGACGACCCTTCGAGGGGAAAACCCTTCATCAGGCTCCAGACGACCCTCTGAGGGGCCGACAGTACGAGGCCTAAATTGGGCCTGACTCACTATCAGAAGGAAATTTGCCCTCGACCTCGTGTTACAGGCCGAGGGAGACGTCATCACAGCGCGTGGTTTGGTAGACGAGTAAAACAGTGCGCGTGAGGCTCACATGACACGTAGAAGACCGTTATAACCGAATCACCCCCTCACGTGAGGGAATATTATGTCATCATTTGGCATCTACAGGTGTCTGCAGGAGATTGGCTAAATCATCATTCACATGCATCATGCATACTTGGGGGGTATACTACACCCCCCAAGACCTATATATACTTGTCACCTACAACCCTACAAGGTGATCGATAATCATAACCCTAGCAAAAACTCTGCTTATACACACAGTAAAGAGAGAAAGTGAGATTATGTGCATTGTATCCAAGGCCATTAGTGCCCATACTTAGTGAATCACACACTCACAGTGGATGTAGGCCTAATTGGCTGAACCACTATACATCATTATCTTATTCCTCTTATACTCATCTCCTTCTGCACACTTAATCACTTATACATATACATCTCTATGGCTGCCATGGTTACTACTGTTTGAGCTCATCATCACTTATCTGGTGGTGCTGAATCTCAGCATCATCAGCTTAGCACCGTCTGTGGGAACGAGAAGACGTCTCCTCCTTGAATATATCTTGACCTCACTCGGCACTCTGGTGGTGAGACAGTCCTCCCCCTGTGGGGAGATGTTTCACCATTAAAAGAGACCCATTAAGGTTCTCAAGCTTACAAACCTTCTTCAGTACAACTCTTCATAGCTCAAACACATGGCACCAGAGATGCCACCACCACCACTTCCCCCACCGGATGATGGAGGAGGACCCAGTTCCAGTCAGCCACCACCTCAGTCTGAGATGGCTGATGTGGCGACAGCCTTGAAGTCTCCTGCAGCGAGCCAGCGGATAATGCAGGAGCAGTTCACAGCTCTGGGCCAGAACATACTAAGACCACCAGGGGTCTCACCTGAGATGATTACTCCGGCAGCAGCTCCAGGACAGCATGAGGCCAGGGGACCACCCCAGGCACCACGCAAAGACCTGCCACCCCCTCAGCGGCGTAGGGATGTTGCTAACCCCCGGCATCTACGCCTGGGGAGGTATGGAAACCCTTGCCCTGAAGACAGGTATGATTATCTGGAGGGGGAGGAAGCCCCCATAGAATGTTGGGAGCCGTATGAGGTCTCCAACAATACTGTACGACCTCTCCAGGAGAGCAGAGGGAAGTGTGGAAGGAAAAATCCTGAAGATCGCTCGAGAGGCTCTACTTTTGATCGCCTAAGAAGGGGATCGACCTTTGAGAGGCTGGGCCCCGTGAATGACCCGAGGGTAAAATTGTCTAGATCAAGGAGTGCTGTGAGGTCCAGAAGGGAGCCGGCTGATGGCCGACCCCATGGGGGCCGACCCCATGGACGGGATGAAGGTCAGGGGGAGGTAAACAGCCGACACAGGCCAGTCGTGGCAGAACCCTCAGTCCATCTCAAAGAAGCGGCAGGGGATAACATAGGCCAAGACGACCCTACGAGGCCTTGGAATGACTCGATCCAGCGACTGGAGGATAATATCGGCAATATACTGAAAATCCGTGACCCTCTTCAGAGGGGATGTACCATAGGCTCACCCTTTGTGGCGAAGATAGTCAACTTCCCTACGCCATCAAAGTTCAAGCCACCTGTGGTCACCCAAAGATATGACGGGGGCACCAACTCTGTCCACCATGTTGAGACGTATCAATCAGCAGCAGACATATACTCTATTTCAGATGAGATGAGGTGTCGTGCCTTCTCTGATACCCTGGCTTGGACTACACATGTCTGGTACACGTCTCTTCTAAAAAATTCCATTGAAAACTTTAAGCAGTTGGCAGACCGGTTCATCCATAACTTTTTCTTTGGGATGAGGCCACAGAAGAAGACCACCCACCTGCTCTATGTTAAGCAGGGGAAGAATGAAAGTCTGAGGGACTACATAGCCAGGTTTAATAAAGAGAAGCTGGAGGTGGAAGACTATGAGGAAAGCATAGCTATGACAGCCCTGATTGGAGGATTCCAAAAGGGGAAGCTGTTATGGAAGCTTGCTGAAGACCCCCTTAGGATGATGGCTGAATTACTGTCAATAGCATGAAAGGTGATGAACGCCTAAGAGGCGATGGCCGCAAAATACGAAGACGAAAAAGGAGGCTCTAGTGGGGGTAAATACCCTAAGAAGAACAAAGAGGGGAAGAAGAGGTCTACGAACGACAAGTTCGCTGGTTACACCCCACTAACGGTCAGCTGTGAACATATTCTCAATGAAATAAAGAGTGACCAATCCCTGAAGTGGCCTGAGAAGTTGAGGGCAGCCCCCAACAAGAGGAACAAGAACCCGAGGTGCGAATTTCACCAAGAACACGGCCACATAACAGACAAATGCTTTGCTCTGAAAGATGAGATCGAGAAGATGCTGAAAGAAGGAAAGCTCAGAAAGTACGTCGATAAAGGTGCCTTCAAGAGGGGCCGAGGGGATGACCCCAGAAAGAAGAGAGGCGATGCATGTAGAGAAGGTCCTCAAAAAAGAGGGGACGACCCCTTCTGATGATGAGGACGACCCTGACCTCCCGCCGAGAGATGACCAAGGCCCTGCCAGGAGGCTTAATATAATCTCGCTCAGAGTGGGAATGATCTCCGGGGGTCTAGTAGGAGGAGGGTCTAAGGTCGCTGACAGGAAGGCCCATGTGGCTGAGGCCAAGGTAGTGACGAAGACGGTACACTCAACCTCTCTGGAGGTCAAGTAAGAAAAGAGGAAGAAGGTTGATATGGACACTCTGATAGTTGGGTTCTCGAGAATGGACTTTAAAGGCCTCCTAGCCCCACACGACGACCCACTCGTCATCACAACTAGGGTGCACGGGTGTGAGGCGTCGAGCATATTGGTCGACGGGGGAAGTTCTACAGATGTAATGCTTTGGCCGTGCTTCAAAACCTTAGGTCTCAGCCGTGCTAGACTCGTCCCATACCATCATCCATTGATTGAGTTCAGTGGAGAAAAGGTTCATCCCGATGGAGTGTATGAGGCCGATGTCAGGATGGGGGACGAGTGGCCGAGATGGCACCAAGAAGGTCAGTTTGTTTGTGATGGATGAACATGTGTTTTCGGCCTACAACATCATACTGGGGCGTGTGGCCCTCAAGGGGTTTGAAGCTGTGCCGTCTATGGTCCATCAGATGATTAAATTTCCTACCCTTTACGGGGTGGGGAAAGTTCAGGGAGACCAGACGACAGCATGAGAATGTTACTACAACTCCGTTGAAGAAAGAGAGGCACACAAGAGGGCTACAACCACTTACAATATTGATACCCTAGACCCCAGGGATGAGACGAAGCTAAAGAAAGGAGAGGCCGCGGAAGAGGTAGAATCCATCATCCTCGATGAGGATGACCCGGAAAAAATCGTTCAAGTCGGCAAGTATCTGAAGCCCAATATCAAGGAAGACCTCATTAAACTGTTGAGGAGAAGACGAAGCGTCTTTGTGTGGAGTCATGTAGATATGTCAGGGATCGACCCTAAAATTATGTTCCACAAGCTCAATGTGGTAGAGGGAGCAAAGCCGATAAAGCAGAAGAGGAGAATTTATTCTTGAGAAAAGTATGGTGTCATTAGGGATGAGGTCAAGAAGCTGGAAGATGCTGAGTTTATCAGAGAGGCCATCTACCCTGAATGGTTGTCCAATGCAGTCATTGTCCCAAAGGCCAATGGGAAGTGGAGAATGTGTGTGGACTTCACCGACCTCAATAAGCACTGTCCCAAAGACAGCTTCCCTCTCCCCCGCATTGACCAGATGGTAGACTCTACCGCAGGCCATGAGCTCATGAGCTTTATGGATGCCTATTCAGGGTACAACCAGATCTTCATGAACCCTGAGAACTCAGAGAAGACAGCCTTCATTACTAACAAGGGGACATACTATTATAGGGTCATGCCCTTTGGCCTAAAAAATGCTGGGGCAACGTACCAGCGCTGCATAAATAAAATATTCGAAGACCAAATTGGGAAGTCTATGGAGGTCTATGTAGATGACATGCTGACTAAGAGTTTGAAGGAAGAGGATCATGTGGCAGACCTGGAGAGGACCTTTAATACGATGGACAAATACCAGATGAAGCTTAACCCGACCAAGCGTGTCTTCGGGGTCAGAGCAGGGAAGTTCTTGGGGTTCATTGTCAACCAAAGAGGCATCGAGGCCAATCCTAAAAAGATAAAGGCCCTTGTTGAGATGAAGACCTCCAAGTCCATTACAGACGTTTAGAGACTCACAGAGAGAGTTTCTACCTTGAACAGGTTCTTGTCTAGGGCCACAGACAGGTGTCTACCATTCTTCAAAATTCTCAGAAAATCCTTCGAATGGAGTGAAGAGTGTGATGAGGCCTTCAAGGAGTTAAAATCATACCTGGGGTCTCCCTTGCTATTATCACGGCCCGTGCAGGGTGAATGACTTTATGTGTGCCTCGCCGTCTCAGAGTCAGCCATCAGTGCAGCCATTGTGAGAGACGAAGACGGAGTACAAAAGCCTGTGTATTTTAACAGCAAGGCACTCCAGGGGGCAGAGCAAAGATATCCAAGGATGGAAAAGTTAGCCTATGCCTTGATCCATGCATCGAGAAAGATGAAGCCATACTTCCAATCCCATACAATGGCCATCCTTACTGACTCTCCCCTTAGGCAGGTTTTGCACAAGCCTGAAAAATTAGGGAGGTTAATGGACTGGGCTATAGAGCTGGGGGAGTTAGGCATAGTGTATCAGCCTAGGACGGCCATTAAGGGGCAAGCATTGGCAGACTTCGTGGTCGATTTTACTTGGGAAGATGATGAAGCAGAGGGTAAGAGCCTCAGGATGATCGATACCCGACAAGGTGAGCTCACCGACACATCTGCAGATAAGGTTGAGACAAGCACCGCTAGAAGGAAAGTGGCTAAAAATGAAGAGGGAAGATATCTCTTTAGACAGGGGTCACTCACCGAGGGAAGTTTCTCAGAAGATCATACCATGTGGAGTCTCTTCATCGACGGGTCCTCTTACGAAAGCGGGAGTGGAGTTGGATTAATAGTATCAGCACCCGACGGCACAGACATTGAGTACGCCCTGAGGTTCAACTTTAAGGCCTCCAACACCGAGGCTGAATATAAGGCCTTTATAGCCGGCCTCTCCTTGGCTAGATCTCTTAGTGTCGGCCAGATTTTGGTTCATAGTGATTCGAGGCTAGTAGTGAATCTAATACTAGGAGCCTACGAGGCCAAGGATGAGAAGATGGCTAGGTACCTTGAGAAGGTGAGGTCATTACTGAAGGGATTCAGAGAAGTAAGGTTAAAGAGGATACCTAGGCTCGATAATGGTCGAGATTACGCCCTTGCTAGGTTAGCCTCGGCAACTAGGACAGACATCAGGAGGACGGTCCCAGTGGAAATTTTACTTCGGCCAACTATTGAAGATGCTGAGGGAACACTTAGAAATTTCCTAAATGTTTCTTAAGAAGCTTGGTGGATGGACCCTCTGATCAGATACATTAAAGAGGGGGAGCTTCCAGAAGCAAGGCAAGAAAGGAAGAAGTTGAGATACAGGGCTGCAAAGTTCACTGTCATTGGGGACACCTTGTACAAAAAGGGATTTTTACTCCCCTTACTTAGGTGTGTGCACCCATCTGAAGTCCCATCCATTTTGCAATATGTTCACGAAGGATCTTGCTCAAGCCACATTGGGGGCAGATCCTTAGTGAAGAGGGTGATCACCCAAGGGTACTGGTGGCCGACCTTGGGGAAAGACGCCGCGGCATATGTAAAAAAGTGCGATAAATGCCAGAGATTTGCCACCATCCCTCACCAACCCCATCAGCCTCTTACCTCCATTACATCCCCATGGACATTTGCAGTGTGGGGGATCGACCTCGTAGGACCCTTACCAAGAGCAGTCAATAACTATCGATTCCTCATCGTAGCGATTGACTATTTCTCAAAATGGGTGGAGGCCGAACCGATGGTCACGATTACAGAGCAAAAGACCTTCTAGTTCATCTGGAAAAATGTTATATGCAGATATGGTCTACCCAACACCCTCATCTCGGATAACGGGACTCAGTTCAAGAATACCTCTCTACAGAAGTACTGTGAAAGGGTGAATATCAAATAATTCTTCTCTACCCCGGGCCGACCTCAGGCCAATGGGAAAACAGAAGTTACAAACAGGAAAATCCTAGATGGAATCAAGAAGAGGCTTGAGGAGGCAAAAGGAAGATGGGTCGAGGAGTTATATGCCGTGCTGTGGGCATACAAGACGACAGTGAGGACCTCTACTGGAGAGACCCATTCATGCTAGCTTATGGCTCAGAAGTCGTCATCCCCACCGAGATTGGGTTTCCTACTCATAGTGTCCAAATGTATGACCCTCAGAGAAATATAGAAGAGAGGAGACTCGACTTAGACCTGATTGAGGAAAGGAAGGAAGATGCCGAGATAAGGCAGGCCGCCTACCAGCAGAGGACCGCAAGGTTTTATAATCAGAGGGTGAAACAGAGACCAATTGCGGTGGGTGACTTGGTCCTTAAAAAGACATGGCAAAAGACGAATAAGCTCCATCCTAATTGGCATGGCCCATATAGGGTCATCGATGAAGTCGTCCCTGGGACCTATATACTAGAAAAACTAGAGGGGTAACCCTTTTCCAAACCCTGGAATGAAGATCATTTGAAGAAATACTATCAGTAGTTTTGTAAAGTCCTATCGAACGACAATTGTAAGAGGTGTTGCTCCGATAGAACACTTGAAAAATTAATGAGAAATATCAGTGTTTCTTCTCATCTTGTTTGTCAGTTCTAGTACGCATGGAAACATCTTCAGAGGACGACCCTCGGCCTATAATGAGGGTCAATGGAGGGGACGAACCCACCATTGTCCTCAAGAAAGATGAGGGAAAACCTTGTTGAAAACCATTAAATTAGTAATTATAGCCCTCGGCCTATAATGAGGGTCAATGGAGGGGACAACCCCACCATTGTCCTCAAGAAAGACGAGGGAAAACTTTGTTAAAAACCATTAAATTGGTAATTATAGCCCTCGACCTATAATGAGGGTCAATGGAGGGGACGACCCCACCATTTTCCTCAAGAAAGACGAGGGAAAACTTTGTTTAAAACCATTAAATTGGTAATTACAATCCTCGGCTATAATGAGGGTCAATGGAGGGGACGACCCCACCATTTTCCTCAAGAAAGACGAGGGAAAACTTTAAAACCATTAAATTGGTAATTACAACCCTCGGCTATATTAAGGGTCAATGGAGGGGACGATCCCACCATTGTCCTCAAGAAAGAGGAGGGAAGACTTTAAAACCATTAATTTGGTAATTATAACCCTCGGCTATAATGAGGGTCAATGGAGGGGACGACCCCACCATTGTCCTCAAGAAAGAAGAGTGAAGACTTTAAAATCATTAAATTGGTAATTACAACCCTCGGCTATAATGAGGGTCAATGGAGGAGACGACCCCACCATTGTACTTAAGAAAGACGAGGGAAGACTTTAAAACCATTAAATTGGTAATTACAACCCTTGACTATAATGAGGGTCAATGGAGGGGACGACCCCACCATTGTCCTCAAGAAAGACGAGGGAAGACTTTAAGACCATTAAATTGGTAATTACAACCCTCGGCTATAATGAGGGTCAATGGAGGGGATGACCCCACCATTGTCCTCAAAAAAGACGAGGGAAGACTTGATTAAAAACCATTAATTTGGTAATTATAACCCTCGGCTATAATGAGGGTCAATGGAGGGGAGGACCCCACCATTGTCCTCAAGAAAGACGAGGGAAAACTTTAAAAACCATTAATTTGGTAATTATAACCCTCGGCTATAATGAGGGTCAATGGAGGGGACGACCCCACAATTGTCCTCAACAAAGACGAGGGAAGACTTTAAAACCATTAATTTGGTAATTATAACCCTCGGCTATAATAAGGGTCAATGGAGGGGACGACCCCACCATTGTCCTCAAGAAAGACGAGGGAAGACTTGAGCATAAATTAAAATTGGTTAAAAACCCTCGGCTATAATGAGGGCCAACGCAAGGGACGACCCCTCGTTCACCCTCAAGAAAGACGAGGCAGGGGTTAGTGATATAAACATAAATATTCACAATACAAATCACACAAGAGACAAATACATAAGACGAAGAGAGGGATTATATTACATTACAAAATGAAAATGTTAGTCTGATAAAAGAGTACAAAAATATTAATTACACGAAGAGGGTATGGGCTACAGTCAGCCACCCTATTGAGCAATGTCAGAGGGCAGGGCCTCAACGTCGATAAGAGAGGTCTCCTCAACGACCACGACTGGCTGATCCTCAGACGTGCTGACACCCTCGGCGTGCACCTGGGACTCCACCTAGGTTAAAGCCTCAGCAATCAAGGGGTTGTCCAGTTGAACTGCCTCCAGAGAAGGACGAACTGAAGAGACGACATCACCGAACTTGAGGACGACCCACCGACAGGCCGTCCTGATCCCTCTCTCCAAGTATTCAAGACCAAAGACTTTAAACTCATATGAGAGTTTTTAGGCCTCCACAGCATCTACCTCTGCCTTCTTCACGGCCTCAGACAGTTCAATCTTAAATTGCCCCCCTGATGGGTCATGGCTTCATACTTATCCTTAAGAAGCAAGTCCTTGACCGCCATGTCTGCATCATGCTGCCTCGTCAGCTCGTCCAGGATCCTCGCATGCTAAGTCCTAGCGCTCTCCAACTCAGCCCTAGCAGTTTCGAGCTCTGACTGTAAATCAGCCTCGTGCTGAATGGCCCTCTCGGCCTCATGAAACTTTTCTTGATTCTCTGCCATCCATTTGGTGGCCGAGGTAAAGGCTCATACAGACTGCAGAGAAATAATAAACAGATATCAAGAGGCCGAGAAAATAGATATCAAGAGGCAAAAGAATACAATTAAGGGAATGAGGTGAGAACAAATACCTGAACTAGGGTGTGCAGACCATAGTCATACACTTTTGTTGGAGGCATCTTGGATAAAAAATCATAATCAGTAGCCGAGGGGGCAGAAAACATGGACGCCTTGGACGCTCTCAGGTTCGCGATAAGGGAGGATGGCTCGGCCTTCAGAAGCGCTAGATGTTGCGACCAAAAGGCCCCCATGCTAGAAGACGAGGCGATCCCCTCAGACGCCTCAACCCTTGCCCTCGTCCGTGAACCTGGCCGAGGGTCAACGGGAACCTCAGGCTCCTTTCTCTTTTATTTTTCGAGGGTCGGCTCGAATGGTGTCGGCCCCGTGGTCTGCGTCTTCCTCGGAGCTTGCTGAGGCTCCTTACCTTTCTTCTTGGCCAAGCCTGATAACAAACTGGGAGCAGTCATTTCCCAAAGGTGGTCAGGTACACTAGCAGGACGACCTAAAAGGAGGACGACACATTAGAAAAATGCAGAGGCAGATGAAACACTTCGAAAAAGTAAAGACCAGGTAATAAAGAATGGACAAAAAATAATATAACTCACATAGTTCTGTTAGGGGGCCGACCCTCAGACCAGCTTTCTTGAGGAACCGATGGGTCATCAGATCTTCAAATTTTGGAAGTTCACCCCCTCTCCCTCGTCCTCTCAGATATTCAAATATGTTTTTCTCTTCGAGACTAAGTCCGGGGTCTGACCTGGCCTTCATTGAAGGGTTGGAACATCTTCTGGGAACCCTCAGACCATCGGCTATAGGTTGTGCCTCGGTAGAGAACTCCCACTCTCCAGAGACAAATAAGAATCTCTTCTTCCAATCGTGGTTGGAGGTTTATGCCACGTGGAGAAGTTTTTTATCAGACTTCCTCGCACCCAGATGGCAGTACCCAGGTTGTTTGGACGAGGAAGTGATGTTATAGAAAGCCAAGAACACATTGGAGGAAGGCTCATCAGTAAAGGCATTTTTCCATAGGGAAATGAAGCCGAGGATCATCCTCCAGGAATTAGGAGGGAGCTGAGAGGGGGCTATGCCGAGGGATGACAAAATATCTATGACAGCATGATGTAAAGGGAGTCTGACACCTACCTTAAAGATTTGTTCGTATACCGCTATCTCTCCCTCTTTACCCTCAAAGACCCTCTCATCCTCAGAGGGAACCCTCATAGATATGATGGGAGGAACACCATATGCATGCCTCCACAGAAGAAGGTCACGATCCCTGATCGAGGAAATATAAGACGAGGCATGAGATGTGTCAACTGGGTCATCTGAGTCCTCAGTCCCCTCACCCTCGGCCTCGGCCTCATCACTTGTCAGAGGCCCTTGGGGTAAAGCCATCTAGAAATCGTGTGGGGATAAGGTTATCACAGGGACAGCCTTGGAAGCAACCATACCCTCGGCCTGTCGACCTTGGCTCAGATCAGACGTCTTTACTCTCCCAGAAGGTCCAACTCCTGTTGGTGACGACGCCCTCTCCTCCATCTCACTCGAATAACTCTTGGCTGGACGACAGGATGACCCACAAGAGTCAGAGGGTTTTATTGTGGCAAGAGGAATGGGGAAGATGGGTTATATCCAATTAGGGTCGGCCTCTCGTCTTCTCTCCTCCTCTTCCTCTATTCGTCTGATCTCAACAAATAACTTCTCTCTCAGGGAAGGGAATTCTTCAGCTAAGCTATAAAGCCTCCTAAGCATTAAGGGGGAGACCCTACACTTGGAAGAATTTGGGTAACCTAACTACAAACAAATCTCACAATTGACCAGGGTGAACTTTTCGATCAAAACCAAGGAATTGAAGGGTTTTCTATCAAGAATAATTCAAGAACATCTTACTAGAGGTCACACCGGAAAAGCTATGGAATAGCCTAAGAAAATCTAACCCTACGAACTTAAAACAGGAAAACGAATAGAAATAAAGATAAGTAGGGCACTAGGGTCGAGGTGTTACCTGAGGAGAAATAGCGAAGCTGCCAAGCTTAAAGGTTTGAAATTACAAAAATGGCAAGAAGGCTTAAAGCTAGAGAGAGAGATAGTTCAGGCCCGGAGAAGAAGAAGAATAAGAAGAAAGAGAAACTTCAAAAAATTCTGTAAGTACCTTACCAATGAGTGGGCTCACTCACCAATGCAGAGCAAAGCCCATGAGGAGGGCATCATTAGGGCACAAAGCCCTAGGCAGTGCGCAGCCACCACGCCTTGGAAACTAGAACGACAATGAGTACCTGCCTAGGTGTCACATCAGCTTAACAGGTGTCACTCACCTAACTGATTAAGCACCTATCTCAATTACAACACTATCCCTCAGCCATCTCAACAACATCGGTAATTGATATACCCATATATACACACGGCCAGACTGAGGACATCCTGTACCTGGATGGGATTAGGGTGACCTCATCATCAGGCTCCAGACGACCCTTCAAGGGGACGACCCTTCATCAGGCCCGGATGACCCTTCGAGGGGCCGACCCTTCATCAGGCTCCAGACGACCCTTCGAGGGGCCGACCCTTCATCAGGCCCGAACGACCCTCCAAGGGGCCGACCCTTCATCAGGCTTCAGACGACCCGTCGAGGGGCCGACCCTTCATCAGGCTCCAGACGACCCTCCTAGGGGCCAACAGTACGAGGCCTAAATTGGGCCTGACTCACTATCAAAAGGAACTTTGCCCTCGGCCTCGTGTTACAGGCCGAGGGTGACGTCATCACAGCGCGTGGTTTGGGAGACGCGTGGAACAGTGCGCGTGAGGCTCACAGGACACGTGGAAGACTATTACAATCGAATCACCCCCTCACGTGAGGGAATATTATGTCATCATTTGGCATCTATAGGTGTCATCAGGAGATTGGCTAAATCATCATTCACATGCATCATGCATACTTGGGGGGTATACTACACCCCCCAAGACCTATATATACTTGTCACCTATAACCCTACAAGGGGATCGATAATCATAACCCAAGTAAAAACTTTGCTTATACACACAGTAGAGAGAGAAAGTGAGCTTATGTGCATTGTATCCAAGGCCATTAGTGCCCATACTTAGTGGATCACACACTCACAGTGGATGTAGGCCTAATTGGCTGAACCACTATACATCATTATCTTATTCCTCATATACTCATCTCCTTCTACACACTTACACACTTATACATATGCATCTCTATGGCTGCCATGGTTACTACTGTTTGAGCTCATCATCACTTATCTGGTGGTGTTGAATCTCAGCATCATCAGGGCTTAGTCCCTATTCATAAAAAAGCCTGGTATTGGGGACTCTTAATTGACACAATAGCCTAAAATTGACATCGTACAAAATAGTATCAATTATAAAATATGTATATACAAAAATATTCCTTTTGACACTATGAACCCAATGGTACATTCCGTATATTTTTCTGAATAATAGTTCAAAATATATGAATTTTTAAAGATAGAAAAATCTAGCTTTCTAACTCGTATTTGTAACACCCCGCCTAATTAAGTACCGGGTGATCAGTCCTTTATTAAATTAAAAATCAAGGTGAACGGTGTGGTTCATTCTTAGCATCACTCTCAAAAACAATTTTTCTGTTTTAATCACCCTAAATAATTAAGCTAAGTGTCAAAACAATTTAAATAATTTTATTTATTAAATTCCGTTGTAAAAACTTTTTAAACATAAACAAATTTATGAATAATACAAACGATAAAGATAATAATCATCCAACGAAACATGCCAACTAGATTACTCAAATCTAAATAAATAACCACAACCACTGACAATGTGATAGATAAAATAATTCTAAATGAAAACAGAATACTAAAATGATAGAAGTGTATGTAATCCCTATCAAGTGTAAACAAGAGTTTGGAAATGGGAGACACATGCCCTAATTAAAAGAACTAAACATAAATTTGGGGATCCAAAGGAGGAAGTGTCTACTGAATGACCTGCAACTCCCACACAAGCTACAACACGTCCAGTCAAATGAATCTACACCTGACACCCTTGTGGCTGAGCACTTGTAATATATTACTTTACTCATTAAGTAATATTCAACAAATTTCCAATAATTACTAAGTCTCGTCACACTTGTAAATACTTAAAATAAATTTTCGAATTAATATTAAATTAATAACTCAATTAAATTTAATAACTCCCTAATTTGAAAGCCATAAAAAATACGGGGTATTACAGTATTTATATTTACCGTTGGTTTAAAAAGAACGGTTTCTTTCTTCTTCAACGAAATATTTGTATAGCTAATATTTTATTCCGACTAATATTACTTTATTGAGACTTAGTTTTATCTTTCTCTTTCCTCATAACACACGCGTGTACACACACACACACACACACACACACACACATATATATATATATATATATATATATCAAACACATACACACACATACATTGTGTAACTATATAAATATCAAAACCTCCATAGCTAGAAAATTAAAAAAAACTCCATAGATACCCACTTACCTATATATGTGTATACATACATACATACATACATACATACATACATACATACATACATGTATGTATATCTACCGAAAAATAAATACATGGAAGAGAGCTATAATCAGTTAAAGCTTCCTTGGTGTTTTTATTGGAGGAGGAATATAAAGTTACAAGTTTCTAGATTCGATTTTTTGGTTACCTACTCGGTTATTTTCTGGGTTTTGTTCACTATTTTTATGGGGTTAAGGGATGGAAGAATATGTTCGAGTTTATATAAAAAAAGTAACTTGTATATGATTGAGGGTAGGTCGGTTTATTTGGGGAGATATGCATTTATATATTTTCTTTTTTTTATTAAAATCGTAACAGGTATAAAACAACCAATGGGATACTGCAGTTCGAGAGGAAGACTTTATAAGCCTTAGTGCAATGATTAGAACAGTTGATGAAAACTGGTTTGACTCCAGCAACGATGTGAAAATGATTAGTCTTGACAAATCGTGTTTCTGGAGAAGCCCAAGTCTTAAGAAAAATGTGTGACTATGTGGATGATTCGATTATTTTACAGGAGGTAATTAATATTGGTTTGGCTAATGCACATTTAACTCCCCCACTTCATCTCGAAGCTACTTTAAACGGTGAACCGATTGGGATTTCCTCAGATTTAGTCATTTTACAAATGATGACCACTCTGAATCAGACGATTTATTTATTATTTTCGACACCCAGGCTACTAGCCTAGGTTGATGACTAACTCTAACTTGTATGATATTAGGCAATGCAAATTGTAACATACTACTCTAAAATCCTTTGTATAATATATTTAAGGTTGTTTTACGTCCTCTTTTTAAGAAATGTTCTTACACATTTGAAACTATTATAAGATTTATTAGGACGTTTAGCACTCGAACTCCTTCTCCCGAAACTCAAATTGAGCAGATCCACACTTAAGGGATTATTCCACACATAGTTCTAAAAGAAATGTTAAATGAGACTCGTAGAATGAATTCTCAATTTTACGACAACTACCCCCTCCATTTCTAAGAAAGATAGGTTCCAGTGAAAGTAAAAAGTAGATGCATCAGATTACGAAAGTATTTAATGGGGTAGGAATTATTGCCAATCTTCGAGTAACTTTGGCATCCTATATGTTTGAAGGTGAAGTATATTTTTGGTGGTAAGATATATCCCGAGGCCATAATATAGCCAGTTTAACCTGGGTACAATTTGAAGAAATCTTCTTCAAAAATTACTTTCCTAAGCCTGAAAGAGACAGAAGATTGTAGATTTTTTAAGGTTACAAAAAGCTAGTTTGTCTGTGGCTCAATATGAAGCCAAGTTTTCCAAATTGTCCTATTATGCCGCCGAGTATGTAGATACTGAGATAAAGAAATGAAAATAGTTTAAGAAAGGACTGCACCCACAAATTAAGACTTCTGTTAACCCTTTGTAGATTCGAGATTTTTCCTAGCTCATCAAAATCACATCAATTATTGAATAAAATTCTCCAGGTTATGTACGTTCCCCTCCCACTATTCCTAAAAATAATCACATTGTTATAACTTTACCTCGACTTTGACCATAACTTTATCCCAATTCGAGTGGTTAAGTTTATTCCCAAATACATTATAGCACAACCTATCCCTTTATTAGTTGTCACGAATGTCAGGATATAGGACATATTCGCCCCCATTGCCCAATGTTGAACCCTTCTACAATCCGTCGTCAATCAAACAATCCTTTGAAAATGTAAGATTTCCATCCTTTTTAAAATTAGCGTAGGCCTAATCCTATTAGGAAACCCGAACGAGTCCCTTGTCGTGGAAAGAATTGCGCCATACTTCTTATATAGAATTCACAGAATGTTATAGAAGGTACAATACTCTTTCATAATTTTTTCGCTCATATTTTATTTGACTCTGGTTCAATACATTCATTTATAAGCCTTAAATTAGATAAAGTTATAGAAATTTTGCCTACATATTTAATTATTCCCTTGGAAATAGAATTACCTATAGGTTAAATTAATACACCAATCCAAAGGTATGAAAATTGTAAAATTCAGCTTTATTTAGGTACACTCTTTGTAAATTTGATAATTTCTGATACTTACAAATTCAATATTATTATCAAAATGGATTTATTATCAAAACATCATGCTTATATCGATTGTCATGCAAAGAGAATATATTTTTTAGACCAAGAAAATGAATCTTTTATGTTTCAAGGAACTGGTCATTAAGAACCTTTATCATCCCAAATTCAAAATTCCTCCTCTTCCTTAATTTTTAGAATTTTGGAACATGTAAGGACATATTCTTTATAAGTCCGTTATCAATTTATTATGTCTTATATCGCTACACCGTCGAAGAGCATTAAAGAACATTCAAGCATCAAAGACGGATCCGAATATCAAGTTCTTCATAAAAAAAACTCCGCAAAGTTTACTTTGGCAAGGTTATGTTTTAAAAACTCTAACTTTTCATTTAGAGCTTTTGGGATAGTTTTACAAAATATTTTCTAAGTGTTGGAGCGGACTTTTTCGTCAAATTTTGAGAATGAGTATTTTTTCTAAGTGTTGAAACGGACATTAAAATAATAATTTTTAATCGCAACAGTCGTTCGAGCGACTGAGCAATGTCATTCGCGCGAGATAGCAATGTCGCCGATCTCGTTCGAATGACAACTGTCCTTCGTTCGAGCGACATGCTGATCTCGTTCGAATGAGCTCTGTTTTCGAGGCGACACAATTTTCTATAAAATCTCATTATATGGTTTCATTTTGTTTAAGAAGTCCCAACGTTTGACAGAATAGAAAAACTGCGAAAGAAGAATCCTTTTGGCTTCTTCCTTTTGGGGTTTAATCGCTTTTTGGTTTTCAGTTCACAAAACTCCCAATTACTTTAGTGAATTATTTTTGGTGTTCAAGAACACAACTTTTGCTGTTGTTTACCTTTGTAGGGAGAACTCTACAACTGAAGAGCTGCATGCTATTGTGGAGGGAGTCTCTACGAAGTGTTTCAGGCCGCGGTCCTTGTGGTATAGCTGCGCGTGAACCACTGCAGATTTCTAGCCGCTGCTTTGGAGGTTTGGCGAAGACACCGTGCATTACACTTGTGGGCGATTATCAGGTTGTATGTAAGTCAATGGTCTTATAAATTCTTCAGAGTTCTAGAAATAACAGGTTTTGCCCTGTGGGGATTTTTTCGTAATTTTGTGTCGTATGATTTACTCATTTATGGTTTGACACACGCACACATGTAGGTGCATGTTTTGGGGCTGAATTAAGTTTGTTTAAAAATATACTCTAATTAAATAAGGTTTACTTGGAAACTTGCGAATAACTTTAAATCAATATCACACACCGCATTAACACGTTTTCAAATTGGTATCAGAGCGGGTTGCGGTAATTTGATGCGTAATCCTATTTTTCGCAAAAATTTGTGTGATATTGATTTTTTGAGAAAATAAATTTTTTGTGAAAAATCGCAATTTTTTCGATGGAGCACTTATCTAATCGGATGCCCCTCTTTGATGACACGAGTCAGAGTTTTGATGATATAAATCATTTGAATTTGACGTTTTGCTAAAAGAATTAATTTTTTAGAAAAAGAAAATTCTCATTTTAAATCCGCGTTGGATCTTTTGCAAACAGTTCAAAACCAAAGAGATTTTTATCGTGAGAAATTTGTTTCCTTGGACCATGACTTTGTTGCTTTAAATTTTTTCCAGAAGGAAAGTGATGATAATGTCTTATTTTTAGAAAAGGAATTGGAGGACCTTAAAAATTCGATGGTTTGTGTTTGTGCCAAAGATGACAAAAATATTTTAATCAATGAGTTTGTGGCACGTGAAGAGACTCTTAGGGAAAAGTTTACTTTTTATTGAGGGGGAACGTGATAAACTGTTAAGTTTAATTAAAAATTTGAAAAAAAGCGTCGCTTCAATTGGAAGAGTCTAATTCTTTGCTTGAGTAAAACATTTTAAAGTTAAAAAATGATTTGACAGACTCGAGTAGGTTTGATAGTGATGCTAATGGCTCATCTTGTTCTCATGCTTCTAGTGCCAAAGCCAAAACCATTATTTATTTTAGAGGGTCAACCGTTTCCATAGACATTAGAAAAGGTCAACCCATAGGTGTCATTCCACCCATTTACACATGTTCATATTATAGTAGGAAAGGTCACCTTAGGCGTTTTTGTTTTGATCTTGGAAAAAGTCCTAGGAAGTTTATGTCTAGTGTTCCCTTGGTTTCTAAATCCCCCACACAACGTTTCACATCTATTTGGGTTAGGAAATCACTTTTAGAGGCACTAGATTTTAGACAAGTTGATTCCTGTTTGCTTGCACATGATTATTATCTTGCCATATCATATAGATAATTGTGTTTGCATGTTTGTCATGCACTAGTTGTGGTTTCATGATATTTAATTGCTAGCGTGCTGACATGCACTTTTTATATAAATTTTTTCTTTTGAAAAAATCTTGAAACATACAAAAAGATTTTATTTTGATATTTTTTTTTGAAAAATCCAAAAAGATTTTTGTATTTTGTTTGCACTGTTTATGGATGAACACTTAAGATGACCAAGTCACGACATCATTCTATTTTTCATGTGACTATTTGATAGTGTTTTGAGACAATATGTCAATTCATCCATGTGCTTTATAATGTTTGGAGTCATTAAGATGTAATTAAGTGTTACTTCCTACATGTTTGACTCATAATTTCCTTTATTCCACACATGCATGGATTGGTTTGATTATTGTGTTTGTCTTATCACATGTTGGTTGGGTGTTTTCACTTCAATCTTGTCCTTAAAACGAACCAAGCGCGATAAAATTGAATAAGAAAGTTGTGCAAGTAAGAGCCGTTTGTGAGGTTGTGTGCTTTGCTTGAAAATGGTGAAGGGCTACGAAAGATTAATTTTTATACTTTGCGATTAATCCGTCATTTAAATTGGACCTAAAAAATTGAGGAATTTCAATTATCCGCGGTCCAAAGAGGTTAAAGGAGCCCGAAATTTTTTAAAGACAATAAAAAGAAATTCATGCCAAAAATGGGTCGTTTAGGTTTTTGCACCAGTTCACCAAAGTTTGAGAATTTAGTTTATACACCTATAAAAAAAATTATATATGAGGGTGTTTGGTTGGAGATTTTCTAATAGGTTTGCATGTCCTTGAAAATCTTGAAAAAGCGCTAAATAGTTTTGGACGTTATTGGTGTGGAAATCACTTTGACTTTGATTTGTATAAGACGATGTCATCTAAATTCAACAAATTTTTACACCTAAGGATACCTTTGATGTTCATTCATTAGGAGTACACGTATGCATCATGCACATATGATTGATTGAGTTTATTTACCTATCGAATGTGTTCACACCCATACAATCCATTTACATGACTTGGTTGTTTGATTTTAAATCCATGGTGTGATTTTTGGTATCTTATTTTGTATGAAAAATTGAAAATTCAAAAATAGTTTGTGAATATTTTTTAGACATACCTTTGCATGCGCGTAGTTCGATCCATGTTTGCTATGCATTTTTATCGTGACACTCCATGTTTTGATTTTTTTTTCTTCGTATCTATCTATTTGGGGACATCATAAAAAATGGGAGAAAGAATTATCATGTTTTTGGGGAGTTTTTGCATTATGGGCGAGATTTGATTATTAATGCTTTATTCTTATATCATTTCAAACCCGATGCGTCACAAAGGTATTTTTGCTTTATCTTATGTGTGTAGGTACAAAGATTGAAGATCATGATGTTGCACACCCTGATGAGAAAAGCTTTAAGAATTGACAAAGATGATTGAAGAACAGTTTTGAGGTCTTGCAAATTTATTCATGGCAGGGTAGATTTGTATAGGAATTTTGTTTTTTAATAATTCGGATGTTTTATGTATGTACCGGCATAGAAATAGGGGGAGATTTGTAAGGACATATTTTTTATAAGTCCGTTATCAATTTATTATGTCTGATACCGCTACACCGTCGAAGACCATTCAAGAACATTTAAGCATCAAAGACGGATATGAATATCAAGTTCTTCATCAAAAAGACTCCGCAAAGTTTACTTTGGTAAGGTTATGCTTTAAATACCCTAACATTTCACTTAGAGCTTTTGGGATAGTTTGACAAAATATTTTATAAGTGTTGGAGCGGACTTTTTCGTCAAATTTTGAGAACGAGTATTTTTTCTAAGTGTTGAAGCGGACATTAAAATAATAACTTTTAATCGCAATAGTCGTTCGAGCGACTGAGCAATGTCGTTGGCGCGAGATAGAAATGTCGCGCGATCTCGTCCGAATGACAGCTGTCCTTTGTTCGAGCGACATGCTGACCTCATTAGAACGAGTTCCATTTTCGAGGAGGCGCGATTTTCTATAAAATCTCATTTTATGGTTTCACTTTGTTTAAGAAGTCCCAGCAGTTGATAGAACAGAAAAACTGTGAAAGCACAATCCTTTTAGCTTCTTCCTTTTGGGGTTTTTTGGTTTTCAATTCACAAAACTCCCAATTTCTTTCGTGAATTATTTTTGGTGTTAAAGAACACCACTTTTGTTGTTGTTTACCTTTGTGGGGAGAACTCTACAACTAGAGAGCTGCGTGCTATTGTGGAGGGAGTCTCTATGGAGTGTTTCGGGTTGTGGTCCTTGTGGTATAGCTGCGAACTACTGCAGATTTCTAACCGTTGCTTTGGAGGTTTGATGAAGACATCATGCGTTACACTTGTGGATGATTATCAGGTTGTATGTAAGTCAATGGTCTTGTAAATTCTTTAAAGTTCTAGAAATAAAAGGTTTTTCCCTGTGGGGATTTTTCCTTAATTTTATGTCGCTTGATTTATTGATTTATGGTTTGACACACGAACACACATAGGTGCATGTTTAGGGGCTGAATTAAGTTTGTTTAAAAATAGACTCTAATTAAATAAGGTTTACTTGGAAACTTGCGAATAACTTTAAATCGATATCACACACCGCATTAACACGTTTTCAGAACAATTCGAGGATGTTTTCCCAGAGTAATTTCTAGGTATACCCCCTTCCCAAGAAATAAAATTTACAATTAATCTCTATCCAAACACTTCTCTTATTTCAATCCCTCCGTATCGAAGGTCTCCTTTAGAATTCGGTGAACTTTGTACCCAACTAGATGATCTCCTTAAAAATTGTATTATTCACCTTAGATCATCTCCTTAGGGAGCACCTATGTTATTTGTAAAGAAGAATGATGGAAGCTTTAGATTATGCAAGACTACCGTAAGCTAAACTCAGTGACAGTTAATAATAGATTCCCTTTACCCAGAATTGAAGATTTATTCGATCAACTTAGAATGGAAAATGTGTTTTCCAAAAAATATTTACGATCTGGTTAACATCAATTACGAGTACGAGAAGAAAAAAGTTCAAAAACTGATTTTCAAACCTATTACAAACATTTCAAATTTACTATAATGTCTTTTGGTTCAACCAATGCTACTGCATCTTTTATGGATATTATGCATAGAATATTTAGACCTTTTCTTGACCAATTTTTTATCGTATTCATTGACGATATCATTATTTATTCTCAAAGTCGTATAGAACATACCCAACACTTAGAAATAATACTAAGGACTTTGAGAATCATAAATTGCATGCCAAGAAAAGAAAATATGACTTCTCGATAAAGGAAGTAAAATTCCTAGGTCATGTGATTTTTGAAAATGGAATCCAAGTCGATTTAGCCAAAATTTTAGCCATTCTAGAATGGAAGAACCCTATTAATGACACTGAGATAAAGAGTTTTCTTAGATTCGTAGGTAATTATAGCTGCTTCGTAGAAGGATTTCCCAAATTGCTCTCCCATTACTAAATATAACAAGGAAGGAAGTATTATTTGTATGGAATACTGAATGGGATCAAGCATTCCAAATATTAAAGGACACATTAACTACTCTCCATATCCTAAATGTTCTTTATAGTGATGTAATCTATGATGTATATACCGATGCCTCGTTGTAAAGCTTAGGTTGTGTTTTGATTCAAAGAGGAAAAGTAGTGGATTATTGATCACGACGGCTCAAGACTCATGAATGCAATTATCTTGTACATGATCTTGAATTAGCAGCCGTCGTCTTTGCTTGAAAGATACGACATTGTTACCTATATGGTGAAAAATTTCAAGTATTTTAGATCACAAAAGATTAAAATATATATTCATCCAAAGGAATTTGAATCCGAGATAATAACGTTGGATGGAATTTTTGGAAGATTATATTTAGACCTTAATCTCTTATAATATTGCTGCTACCATAGAGCAATATGACCTTCAACCAACCCCACCTTCCTCAAACTTCTCGAACATGATTGCTTATCTAGGTCTGAGAAAGAATATTATAGGACAACAAGCCCAAGATCCTCTTTTAATTGAACAACAAGTCCAGCATGGAACTCGATACTTCTCCTAAAATAAGGAAGTAGGCTTATGATTTATAAATAGATTGTATGTACTTGAGGAATCATCCTTGCAATTACAAGAAGCCCATCGTTCCAAATTCATGATTCACCCCAAAAGTACCAAATGTATCATGCATTAAAGAAACAATATTGGTGTCCAAATATAGTAAATGACATTGAGAACTTTATGAGAATATGTCTTACTTGTCACCAGGTAAAGATAGAACAACAGTGTCTTAGTGGACTTCTCCAACCTTTACCCATTCCGAAATGTAAATGCGATCATATCACCATAGATTTTATTAGTGGAATACCTCGTAAAACCTAAGGATACAACTCCATTTGGGTGATAGTAGATCCACTCACAAAATTTGTCCATTTTCTGCGAGTAAAATCCATTGATTCGTTTTAAAAGCTCAAGAAACTTTATTTTTGAGAAATTATCCGATTACATGGAATTTCCCTATCCATAGTATCAAACTGAGATTTTAGTTCTAAGCATGTTAAGATGTAATGGTACTAAATTTCATTTGAGTACTACATTTTCCTCAGACAGATGAATATTCTAAACGTACAATTCAAACTTTAGAAGATATATTAGAAGCATTTACGTTAGAAATTCACAATAATTGGAGTGAGCATTTACCACTTATTGAGTTTTAGTATAACAACAGTTACCAGTCAAATATCAAAGCCTCCCCATTCGAAGCCTTGTATGTAATCCATGTCGATCGCCTGCATGTTGGATTGAATCAGGAAATAATAACCAATTTGGTCACGAAATAATGTAAGAAACTACCGAGAAAATACAACAGATCGAAAAGAGACTCAAGACAACCCCAAATATCTAGAAGAGCTATGTAGACCATCATCGGAAGCCACTAGAATTTTAAGTTTTCAACAAGGTATTTCTAAAGTTTCTTTTTCAAAAGGGATATTATGTTTTGGAAAGAAAAGAAAGCTGGCACCAAGTTGTATTGGACCCTTCACTATTATTAAATGGATTGGCTCTGTAGCCTATCAATTAAAATTACCAATGGAGTTATCCAATAATTATAATGTGGTCCATGAGTCCCAGTTACATTGATATATTCTTGACCCAACCCATGTCATTATATGGCAAGAAATCTTTGTTCAATCCAACCACGAGTTTGAAGAATGCCCCATTCAGATTTTAGTCTGTCAGAAGAAAATCCCAAGGAAATAAGAAATTACCCTAGTAAAAATACTTTAGGAACATCAACATTAGCAAGAAGCTACATGGGAACCAGAAAAAGCAATGAGAAAGGAATATCCAGACCTTTTTGAAAGTAAAATTCAAGGACGAATTTTCTTTTTAGGTAGGTAGATTATAACACCCATACATTTTAATCGAGCAAATTAAGTATCATCAACCACCTAAAATTCCCATTAATTCCCTTATATGTTATTCGAAACCCAAATATTCTAAACAAATATGAAACAACATTATTAAACCTATAATTTTATTTAATTATCCAAGTACCCCCTGAAGTTTTATATTTATAAAAACACCCCTTGAACTTTTTAAATAAGTATAACTTGACATATACTTAACCCCTAGACGCAACCCTTATATCTAATTAAATCTCTTGACTTCAACTGATTAGAATTTATAATCATAACCCTTGAACTTTCATGAAATTATAAAAATACCCCTAAAACTTGGAAAATCCCATATTTAATTCCAAATAAATATTAAAATTTCAAAGTAAGGACTAAAATTTAAAATTCAACATTTACACATTACCTCCCTCCAACATCAGCCCCCACATGAGCAGAAGAAACCAAGATCACATGGTTACACCATGTAACCATGTGTAGAGAAAGAAAAATCACATAGTTACACCATATAACCATGTGTAGATCAAGTTCGCCCATCTTTATTTTCTTAAACAAAAGAAGAATCCACATCTTTTCTGCTCAAATGACCTCTCCTCACCTCCTACTATAAATACCCTATAATTACCAACAATAAAACTCACCCCTTAAGCTTGACCAAGGTTTAAATTTTTCCTTCCAAACTAGTATATTGTCATTTTATTTGTTAAACCTTGTTTTTCCAATTCCAATTGTCTTTTGCGTTGTTATTAAGATCATGCCAATAAAAAACCAAGCTTTTACGCCTAAAACACCTTATGTTCGAAAAAACAACCAAAAACTCCATTAAAGCTTCAACTTTAATGGTGAAATTTAATTCCTAGACTCTAAACTAGTTTCAAAATGAGGAATAGATTTCTTATGATCCTGGGAGCTCAAGTGCAATTATCATTTTTAAAAAATCATACGTTTTGAAACTCAATTTCTCAAAAGTGTTTTCTATTTCAAAAAATTGAAAAGTTTAAACTCTCCCTAATCAAACCACCTCAATCCTTCAAATCAAGACCAAAACCTTCGTTATGATAGAAGAAATAACCATATGCATACAAACCATTGCCCTATTCAATAAAGCTTTTAAAGTTTGGTCAAATTTTCTGTAAAATACAGGGTATTTGTAACTCGATGAATATGGAATCTTAGTCTATAGAACTTATTTTTTTGAATTCCTTGTGAAAAATTAGGTCGGATTGGTTTAGAAATCATCTAAAATGATTTAGAGAATCACTCGTTATTCATGGTTAAAGTTTTTTCAAAACCTAAGTCAACTGTCGAGCGGTTGATGATGAACTTTTCAACCGAAAACCTAGACCAAGTGCATGAGGGCGCGTGTCCAATCCAAATTTTCTAATTTTTTCTCAATTATTTATTAATTTTTTTCTAGTCAAAATGGTACAAGGCAAGGCAGTGCTTATTCAATCCTAGCTCAAGTTATAGAAAATTAAGGCTTTAGGTTATAAATATTTTCTTATAATTACAAATTGACTCCTCTTGAAATTTTCAAGTTATGAATTTTAAACCTAAATTTTTCCTACATTTACTTCGTTAAATTTTGAGGCAAACATTTTCTACACCATGTTTCAAATTTAACTTAAACCTTATATTTTAAATCCCTTTAAATATTTATAAATTAGTCCCTAAACTTTAATAAACACAGTTTTTTAGTTATTTTGACCAACCCAACATTATTATCCAAAACACTAACTTACAAAAGTATTTGTGTACAAATAATCAAGTACCAGCCCCTCCCGATCTCCTCTTCAATCATACTTAAGCTCGTTTGATACTAAGTGTTGTTGGTTTTACCTTTTTAATAGTAAATTTTAATGTACTTGTTTTTACTACTATTGATATCACTATGTGATAGCCTTACAAGATTCCTAGCAGGTGTAGAAAGTACCATACTAATATGTTAATATATCGCTGGTTAATTTATATGGGACATTTCCTAATAGGTCATATTGTAACGTTTTTTCTTAATAGGTCTTATTTGTACATATAATGAATATTCACTGTATGTTTACAAATAGGACCTATTGGAACAAATATCTTTTTTTTATGGGACCAGATGGAGCAAAAAAATATTAGGACCTATTGAACTACATATTTAGCAAACGGGACTAATTAGTAAAAAACCCAAATTTTAATTATGATCAATTAGATCAATTTTAACACTTCTTATCTAATAACTATCACGAAAATTATTGTAATGATTGAATCAGTTCACCCTGAACCTCTGTGCATAATATTTATTGAAACAAGCATTAGTATTAACTAGGGAATAGACTGTCGTATTGTCCCACGAAAATTTTCTACTTTGCATAAGGTCTCAGATGTTTAAGAGCCTGGATTTTAGCTACATACGTATGAGTGCCACTTTAATTGTGTGCTTAGCTGGTTACTTTTCTCCAAAGATTTTGGGTCGATTATAATTGGCTATACCAATAATGCTTTGTTTATTTCTATACCCATTTGTAATCTGATAAGTATGGGATTATTAAATTAAATTTCTTGACTTTCTTATTATACAATTTGTACCATATTATTGTACCAAACAATGAATTCTACACACACTTTAAGCTTTTATCTACATATAATTTATTATAAAATTGGTAAGATTTACTTAATATATTTGTGCTAATTTCTTTCCCTCCAGATGTCCCAAGAGAAAGAGGATAGTCTCCCCTCCCTTTTTGTGATATACAAGGGCCACATGTTTGCCTATTAAACTATATGGGTGAAGAATAAAGAAAATGGGAGCAAGGAATGGCGGTTTTTGATGACCTACTTTATTTTTTTGGTATAAGACTAATGTAATTCACCCCTATGGTGGTAGTATAATAAGTGTGCGACATTACCTAATGAATAAAGTTTTATTTCTCGCCTTAACTTTAATTCATTGCTTTGTTACTCTCTTGTACATTCATACAAAAAAATGGTGTGACGGTAAATACTTATACTATTTATTATAGGTCGCGTATGAATGTTAGCGATGGTCAAATTAGTGATGGGTCGACAAAATATTACATAGAAGGATCAATATAATTTGTGGAAGACGTGTCGGGTACACGCATGTTAGACTCGAATAATGAAAAGTTAGCATAATTGAAGTTAGGTGACTCGAATGACCTTTCGAGTGCATGGTGATTCGAGAAGGGTTGAAATAGTACATAATAGATACTCGAGTATTGTGTTTGGTTCTGATGGCTTTTCAGACATTAATATGATTGCGCAAGGGCAAGAAGGTCATTTTATATTATTAATTAAAGAGCAAAATGATACTTAACTTTTGGGAAGGATTATTAGAGTTTGCGAAGGTGGATGATAACCCACCTTTCACTTTCCAAACAAGGTGTTTAGAGAAAAAACCTTAGAAGAAAGGAAAAGAGGCAAGAAGGGAGGATTTGAAGAAAAGATTCAACCTGGATTAAAGAACTTCAGATTTGCAATCCATTAATGCACGTAAATACTTTTTTATGTCACATTTCAATTTGTAGTTAAATACTTTCTTGAATTAATTTGAAATTGGGGATATGATTACGAAAAACTAAACTGAATGATTGATTAAGGAAAACTATTGGTAAAGATTACATGAACTTGAGTAGATGACGAAATTTGGTGGATTATATTCATAAAATTGGGGTTTTGATGGAAAAATGGAATGAACATAGATAGGAGATAAGATCTTAATGATTAACTTAATATATGAGTGTCAAACTTGAATCTGTGATGATTTCCACGTTTTATATATATATATATATAATGATGTGATTGGTTTATATGGATGATCTATGAACTAAAATTCCGGGAATATGGGTATTGATAACTTTACAAATGAAGTTGGGAGGTTAGGGATGAATCTATACTAAAAAAAGGGTGTCAGTTCCATTCCTTGGAATCTCATTTGAACCTCATTCGAACCCCGTTCGAGCGAGGTACTGATTTTCGTTCGAACGAGCTAGATTTTTTATTCGAATGAGATACTGTTTTGAGTTTGAACGAGATGGGTGTTCCATTCGAATGACCCATAGTTTTGGCTCAGATTTGGATCAAAAAAACGTTCTGGATATTTTTTTGAACTCAAGCTAGTATGTGGGAGGTTATCCAAGTGAGTGGATAATTAATTAAAAATATATTAGTGTCGTAACTTATCTGTGGAAGTTTAATAATTAATAATTAACTAGGGTGCTCAGATGAGGGACTAGTTATATAGATAAATTGGGAAGTTAGGATGAACTTCGGGATTTGGATGAACCGTTCGCAGTAGGGAGATGCGTACGGGTTTGGTAGTTATTATATATACATATTAGAGGGACGTATATATATATATATATATATATATATATATATATATATATATATATATGAATGTGTGTATGCTACTTGCTTGTTAAACATACATACTCGGTAGTGCTATCGGAGGACGTTGAGCATAGTGGGAAGTCCACCTTGACATTGACCATTAAGTGTTGGATTGACTCTGTAAGTCATAGTACTATTGCATGGACACTATCTATATGTGAGGATAGGTGTTGGTTTGAGTTCGTTTGAGTGAGATGTGGTATGGATGCTATCTTAAGATGTATGTCTATGACCGCCTCCATTCTATATGTATTCGTTTAGGATCGATGGTGAGATTTTGACCCAGTGGCTCGGTGTGAGGCGTGATGTCTGGAGCCAAATAACACACGAGGAATGTATCCGTGGAGTCCAAGCTCCGGGGATACGGTTAAATGTATATAATGAGAGATATATATGCATGTTTACATGATATAACGAGTATATCTATTTATAGCACGAGTGTAACAATGTATGTTATCTCGTGATTATTTAAATTATAGAAAATGTATCGCTAAAATATTGTTTATAAATAAATACCTAGCGAAGGTATTTAGACTTAGCTAATAGATAGTATTAGTGGGGTTGTGCTTACATAGAAGTTGGGTATCCTAGTTAGATCCGGTAGTTTAGTTAATAAAATTAAAATGAACACATTAGGTGCACGTTGTAGCTAAGAGGTGAGGTGTATCTCAACTGAGTATGACTAGTTAATCTTGAAAGTAATACACCATGCTTTTAAACAATTTAAAATAATTATTTACTTGCAAATATATTTTACTCTACAGTCACATTCCTTTATTTCCTGTTTTATTTACACCGTGCAAAAACAGCAGTAATCGGTACAATAAGGATAAATTTAATCTTGCCAATGGTAGCTGTGGATCATTGATTAGACATTTCATTCATTTATGCTCTTGATAGGACCAATTATTTCTTTTTTCTATTGAGCGTGTTTACCGTAGATGATAGACTTATTCTCACTGCAGACTTTATATTTTGTCAGACTTTCATTCAGTATTCAACTATTATTTTAGTTTTCTTTGTGGATGTTATTTGGTGACCGATGGATTATTCGGTTCCCCCTTATTAATTATTATTCATGACGTTTAGTATGTTGTTATGGTTGTATATACTATTTGTAATCCTTATGTTATATTATTCGCGACAGTGGTGTTAAGAATGATCTATACTGAGATTTCTTATTATTTTTGTAAATGATTGATCACCCGGTATTAAAATAGGCGGGTTATCACATCACACACACACACACACACACAAATATATATATATATATATATATACCAAAAAATAAAGAAATGGAAGAGATCCATACCCAGTTAAAGCTCCCATGGTGTTTTGGTTGGAGGAGGAAGATGGAGTCACATCGTTTCTGGTTTGGTTTTCTTGGTTACTTGTTTAGGTGTTTTTTTCCTGGTTTTTGTTCACTGTTTTTATGGGTGTTAAGGGATGGAAGAATAGGTTTGAATTTTTGTAAAAGAAAGTAGCAAGTATATAATTGAGGGTAAGTCAGTTTAGTTGGTATGGTTTGGTTTTATATATATATATATATATGGGTTTGAAATGGATATACACTACACTAAAAAAAGAATATACTACACTAAAAAAAGAAATCTGGCACGGTTTTGAACTGTGCCAGAATCAGGTGTTCCAAAATGGCCATTTTTTTCGGACACGGTTTAAAAGTGTGCCAGATTTGACCAAACATGAACACTTCTGGCACACTTTTAAACCGTGTCAGAATTTGATATTTCTGGCAGACTTTTGGCACAGTTTTGAACTCTGCCAGATTGAGCACATTTTGATAAACTTTTGGCACAGTTCAAAAACGTGCCAAAATTTGATACACTTTTGGCACAATTTTAAACTGTGCCAAATATTTGGATAAAAGAAAAAAAATTAATTATTTGAAAACTAGAAAATTCAAAAATTGCAAATCTTGCACGATGTTGATAAACTAATGTACATACAAACTTCAAAATATTACAAGTCCTTAGTAGTTCAGAGACAAAAAAAAATTGGGCAGAGTTTCCTCTATTTTTTGGACATTCTAAAACCTGCTAATATAAAACCTAAATAACATAAAGCCCGCACGTCCACAAAATATAAAAAATAAACTTACAAAAGCCCGCACGGCTATAAAATTTTGCAATAAAACTACAAAAGCCCGCACGGCCATAACAGACAAAAATAGAATCATGAATAAACCCCTTGTTGTAAACCATTAAGTTCTCCGTGTGTTCCCCGTTAATAAATGCTAATGATAAAATCTTATCCTAAAAAAAAAATTGGATACAAAAAAGAGATGATATTAGTAACCAAGTAATTTATAAAAAAAAGCTTACTCAAGCTAAAAAATTACATATAGGAGTGGCAATTATTATTATACTCAAAAATTGAAAATCTTACGCAAGTTATAAATACCTGAGAGGCCCATGACTACGCAGTCAGTTCGTATATGTTACATTGGTCCCGCGTAAGGTTTTCGTGCCTCTTACGGGTCCGTTTAGGGGTTGGTTTGGGTTTTCTCCCTTTCAGGACTTATTTTTAAGCTTAATCGATATATTTTCAAATTGTGGTCATATTCTCAAACCGAGAGGCCCGTGACTGCGCTGTTAGTTCGTAAAACTTACATGGGGCTGTTAAGGGGAAGGTTTGGGTTTTCACCCTCAAACGGGTTATTTTCAAGCATAATCTACGTATTTTGAAATTATCGTCATATTCTCAAACCAGGAGACCCGTGACTATGCGGTCAATTCGTACAAGTTACATTAGTCCCTGCGAGGTGTTCGTGCCTCTTACGGGGCCGTTTCGGGGCTGGTTTGGGTTTTAACCCTTTAATGGCTTATTTTTAAGCTTAATCGATGTATTTTCAAATTGTCATCATATTCTCAAATCGAGAGGCCCGTGACTACGCTGTCAGTTCGTACAACTTACATTGGTCCCATGCGAGGTGTTTGTGGCTCTTATGGGGTCGTTAGGGGGCTGGTTTGGGTTTTCACCCTCAAACGACTTGTTTTTAAGCGTAATTTACGTATTTTGAAATTATCGTCATATTCTCAAATCGGGAGACCCGTGACTACGCGATCATTTTTATAAGTTACATTGGTCCATGCGAGGTGTTCGTGCCTCTTACGGGTCCGTTTAGGGGTTGGTTTGGGTTTTCACCCTTTCAGGACTTATTTTTAAGCTTAATCGATATATTTTCAAATTATGGTCATATTCTCAAACCGAGAGGCCCGTGACTACGCTGTCAGTTCGTAAAACTTACATTGGTCCCGTGCGAGGTGTTTGTGCCTCTTATGGGGCTGTTAAGGGGCTGGGTTGGGTTTTCACCCTCAAACGGGTTGTTTTCAAGCATAATCTACGTATTTTGAAATTATTGTCATATTCTTCAATCAGGAGACCCGTGACTACGCAGTCAGTTTGTACAAGTTACATTGGTCTCGTGCGAGGTATTCGTGCCTCTTACGGGACCGTTTGGGGGTTGGTTTGGGTTTTCACCCTTTAAGGGTTTGTTATTAAGCTTAATCGATATATTTTTAAATTATCATCATATTCTCACGCCGAGAGGCCCGTGACTACGCTGTCAGTTTGTACAACTTACATTGATCTCATGCGAGGTATTTGTGCCTCTTATGGGGCCGTTAGGGTGTTGGTTTGGGCTTTCACCTTCAAACGGGTTGTTTTCAACCATAATCTACGTATTTTGAAATTATTGTTATATTCTCAAAGAGGGAGACCCGTGGCTACGTGATCAGTTCGTACAAGTTACATTGGTCCCGTGCGAGGTGCTCGTGCCTCTTACGGGACGGTTTGGGGGGCTGGTTTGGGTTTTCACCCTTTAAGGGCTTGTTTTTAAGCTTAATCGATATATTTTCAAATTATCATCATATTCTCAAATCGAGAGGTCCGTGACTACGCTGTTAGTTCGTACAACTTACATTGGTCCCGTGCAAGGTGTTCGTGCCTCTTATGGGGCCGTTTGGGGGCTGGTTTGGATTTTGACCCTTTAAGGGCTTGTTTTTAAGCTTAATCGATATATTTTCAAATTATCATCATATTCTCAAAACAAGAGGCTCGTTACTACGTTGTTAGTTCGTATAACTTTCATTAGTCCCATATGAGGTGTTCGTACCACTTACAGGGTCATTTGGGGGCTGGTTTGGGTTTTTACCCTCAAACAGCTTATTTTTAAGCCTAATCTACGTATTTTAAATTTATCATCATATTCTCAAACTGAGAGACCCGTGGCTACGTGATCAGTTTGTACAAGTTACATTAGTTCCGTGTAGGGTGTTCGTGCCTCTTACGGTGCAGTATGGGGGTTGGTTTGGGTTTTCATCCTTTAAGGGCTTGTTTTTAAGCTTAATCGATATATTTTCAAATTATCGTCATATTCTCAAACCGAGAGGCCCGTGACTATGCTGTCAGTTCGTATAACTTTTATTGGTCCCGTGCGAGGTGTTCGTGCCTCTTAGGGGGCCATTAGGGGGTTGGTTTCAGTTTTCACCATCAAACGGCTTGTTTTTAAGCCGAATCTACTTATTTTGAAATTATCATCATATCCTCAAATCGGGAGACTCGTGACTATGCGGTCAGTTTTTACACGTTACATTGGTCCCTTAAGAGGTGTTCATACCTCTTACGGGGACATTTGGGGGCTGGTTTGGGTTTTCACCATTTAAGGACTTGTTTTTAAGCTTAATCGATATATTTTCAAATTATCATCATATTCTCAAATCGAGAGGCCCATGACTATGCTGTCAGTTCATATAACTTACGTTGGTCCCGTGCGAGGTGTTCGTGCCACTTATAGGGCCATTTGGGGCTGGTTTGGATTTTCACCCTCAAACGGCTTGTTTTTAAGCCTAATTTAGGTATTTTGAAATTATCATCATATTCTTAAATCGGGAGACCCGTGACTACGCAGTCAGTTTGTACAAGTTAAATAGGTCCCATATGAGGTGTTCGTGCCTCTTACGGGGCCGTTTGGGTTTTCACCCTTTAAGGGCTTGTTTTTAAGCTTAATCGATATATTTTTAAATTATGATCATATTCTCAAACCGAGAGGCCCGTGACTACGCTGTCAGTTCGTACAACTTACATTGGTCCCGTGCGAGGTGTTCGTGCCTCTTACAGGCCGTTTGGGGGATGGTTTTGGTTTTCACCATTTAATGGCTTGTTTTTAAGCTTAATCGATATATTTTCAAGTTATCATCATATTATTAAACCGAGAGGCTCGTGACTACGATGTCAGTTCATATAACTTACATTAGTCCCGTATGAGGTTTCGTGCCTCTTACGGGGCCGTTTGGAGGATGGTTTGGGTTTTCACCCTTTAAGGGTTTGTTTTTAAGCTCCATATATTTTCAAATTATAGTCATATTCTCAAACCGAGTGGCCTGTGGCTACGCTGTCAGTTCGTACAACTTACATTGGTCCCGTGCGAGGTGTTTGTGCCTCTTACGGGGACATTTGGGGGTTGGTTTGGGGTTTCACCCTCAAATGGCTTGTTTTTAAGCTTAATCGATAGATTTTCAAATTATCATCATATTTTCAAACCGAGAGGCCCGTGGCTACGTTGTCAGTTCGTACAACTTACATTGGTCCCGTGCGAGGTGTTTGTGCCTTTTACGGGGTCGTTTGAGGGCTAGTTTTGGTTTTCACCCTTTAAGGGCTTATTTTTAAGCTTAATCGATATATTTTTAATTATCGTCATATTCTCAAATCGAGAGGCCCATGACTACGCTGTCAGTTTGTACAATATTTAGTGGTCCCGTGCGAGGTGTTCATGGCTCTTAGGGGGATGGTTGGGTGGTTTCACCCTCAAACAACTTATTTTTAAGCCTAATCTAGGTATTTTGAAATTATCGTCATATTCTCAAACCGAGAGGCCCATGACTATGCTGTCAGTTCATACAACTTACATTGGTCCCGTGCGAGGTGTTCGTGCCTCTTACGGGACCGTTTGTGATTAGATTTGGATTTTCACCCTTCAACGACTTATTTTTAAGCTTAATCTAGATATTGTCAAATTATGGTCATAGTCTCGAACCGAGAGGCCCATGACTATGCTGTTAGTTTGTACAACATACAAGATTCCCGTGCGAGGTGTTCATGCCTCTTATGGGGCCATTTGGGGGCTGGTTTGGGTTTTCACCCTCAAATGGCTTATTTTTAAGCTTAATCGATATATTTTTAAATTATCATCACATTCTCAAACCGAGATGCTCGTGACTATGCTGTCAGTTCATACAACTTACATTGGTCCCGTGCGAGCTGTTCGTGCCTCTTATGGGGCCGTTTGGGGCCTGGTTTGGGTTTTCACCCTTTAAGGGCTTATTTTTAAGCTTAATCGATATATTTTCAAATTATCATCATATTCTCAAACCGAGAGACCCGTGACTACGCTGTTAGTTTGTATAACTTTTATTGGTCCCGTGCGAGGTGTCCATGCCTCTTAGGGGGCTGGTTTGGGTTTTCACCCTCAAACGACTTGTTTTTAAGCCTAATCTACATATTTTAAAATTATCATCATATTCTCAAATCGGGAGACCCGTGACTACGCGGTCAGTTTGTACAAGTTACATTGGTCCCGTTCGAGGTGTTCGTGCCTCTTACATAGAAGTTTGGGGGTTGGTTTGAGTTTTCACCCTTTAAGGGCTTTTTTTTAAGGTTAATCGATATATTTTCAAATTATTATCATATTCTCAAACCAAAAGGCCCGTGACTATGCTGTCAGTTCGTATAACTTACATTGGTCCCGTGCGAGGGGTTCCTACCTCTTACGGGGCCGTTTGTAGTTTGATTTGGATTTTCACCCTTCAACGGCTTATTTGTAAGCTTAATCTAGATATTGTCAAATTATGGTCATAGTCTCGAATCGAGAGGCCCCGGACTACGCTATTGTTAGTTTGTATAATATACACTGGTCCAGTGCGAGGTGTTCGTACCTCTTACAGGGCCATTTGGGGGATGTTTTGGGTTTTCACCCTCAAATGGCATGTTTTTAAGCTTAATCGATATATTTTCAAATTATTATCATATTCTCAAATTGAGAGGCCCGTGACTATGCTATCAGTTCGTACGACTTACATTGGTCCCGTGCGAGGTGTTCGTGCCTCTTACGGGGCCGTTTGGGGGCTGGTTTGAGTTTTCACCCTTTAAGGACTTATTTTTAAGCTTAATAGATATATTTTCAAATTACCGTCATATTCTCAAACCGAGAGGCCCATGGCTACGCTGTCAGTTTGTACAACTTTTATTGGTCCCGTGCGAGGTGTTCGTGCCTCTTAGGGGGGCATTAGGGGGCTGGTTTAGGTTTTCACCCTCAAACGACTTGATTTTAAGCCTAATCTACGTATTTTGAAATTATCATCATATTCTCAAACTGAGAGACCCATGACTACGCGGTCAGTTTGTACAAGTTATGTAGGTCCTGTGCGAGGTGTTCGTGCCTCTTACAGGGCAGTTTGGGGGTTGGTTTGGGTTTTCACCTTTTAAGGGCTTGTTTTTAAGCTTAATCAATATACTTTCAAATTATCATCATATTCTCAAACCGAGAGGCCCGTGACTACGCTGTTTGTTTGTACAACTTACATTGGTCCCATGCGAGGTGTTCATGCCTCTTACGAGACCGTTTGGGAGCTAGTTTGGATTTTCACCCTTTAACGATTTATTCTTAAGCCTATTCTTTCTAACTACTTTAATCAGACAACTATAACCACAAGATGACTCGATCGAACATGAACATAAACAATTTTACAAACCTGGGGAACCAGTGTGTCGATTTTAAGAAAGCCTATAGATTCCATCATCTTGCATATCTCCGATACAATCTACATAAGGAAAACATATATCAACATTATGGAAAGAACATTTATATTGGCAGATGATGTTGTGGTGGATATACAGTAGGCATTTGGCCAATATGGTACCAAAAATATCAGAACAACATAGATATAAACAGAGATAAAAATATTAGAATATGAAAGTGTACTATTCTCATAAACTTTCATCTAATGTGGCCTTCATGATTCAAATGTGTCGTACCGCATTCCATTAGTAATTACCTTCATGAAAAAAACATTAAGCATTATAGATAACAATTAAAAACAAAAAAAAATATTAGAACATGAAGGTGTACTATGTTCCATTAGTAAGACCCTTTGTTGTTTAAGTTGAGGTAAGAAGTGTTTTGTATAAACTGAGAAACAACTGTTAATAATTACCATATGTTTCACAACATTATATGTTCTGTATAAACAAAGAAATAAATAAATAACAATAATAATTTCCTTATGTTTCTATTATAATCAGAGTTATCCCCATTTATGAAATGTTGCATGCATATAAGCATACAGTAGCATATATGAAGCAGTTGTATGCATATATGCTGCATATATGCGCAACAGCATATAAGCAACATATATGCAGCAACTGGACAAAAGGACGCATCTTTTCAAACCGATAAATCAGTAGGCAAAATACTGAATCTGAACGATAAGGTACCAATCATAAACGCATAATCATTTAGAGTGTGGGCCCAAAAGATAATGAATGCTAGAATACATACCAAGGGCTGACCATAAGCTGCCATAATACCCCTATAATATGGATCACTATATGGATTTGAAGCACAATCCTGCAAAAGAGTTTTAAGAACACAAGGATATCTTTACCATTTATAATCTATGTAGGTTATCTAATTTCGAACATCATAAAATCATAAATACGGAAATAAATAAATCAGCAATAGAGTTCTCTCCCTCTAGGCGAGGTAATAATAACAGGAAATACACTTACAATCGAGTGCCCAACGAGTTCAAGCTGTGGAGGTTGTGTGATGTTTTCACCATTTCCAAAAGGTATGCTTGATACAACATGCTGAAGATTTCGATGTTCTTGTCCATAATTTCCATCCGAGATTAATATATAATCTTTATGAGCATTTAATTAAAAAAATACTTAACATCCTTACAGCAGACCGAAGGCATTACGCAAATATTTCTTTTTTGTTGTGTGGGTGGGCCGGGGGTGGATAAGAAACAGAGAAATATCATAAAAATGAAAAGGAATTTAAGAAAAATAGTGGACAAGATGTCCACCTCATTACAAGAAAACTAACTCTGAAATACATCAAAAACTACCCCGCAATTAACATCCATCACTTAATCTTATCATACAAGAACCAGTAAATGTTTAATGGGTGAAGAAGTGGCTGCCCAATTGTACCTCAGTGCTTGATAAATACATTCTTACAAATATGATTCAAGACATATGTAGGTTAAATCTCAGAATAATCCGAAGCCAAAGATCAAAATACATGTAGTGAAAATAGAACCCAATTGAAATGAATGTGATTGAAACAAATCGTGCGGCAGAGGGGAAACCTAGCTTCTGGCTGAGAGGTCTTAGAGAGAGTGTCAAGTTGGTTTAAAAGGCACAGCTACCAGAACGAGAGTGTCAAGTTGGTTTACACACTCTTCATACTTGCTGCTTCGGCAATCGACCCTTGCCCCGACATCCTTAACTCATCGGTCAAATGACTACTGCTTAAACCCATAACCCGGAGCTACCCTCGGGTGCCTGAACCAACCACTTTCAAACCTTTGACCCACCAACCCACATCCTCAAACCCTTTACATCCCAAAAAATCCTGAAGATTATTTAGAATGTTTTAATTATGGAACAAAAATGACCTCATTTGCCATTCACATGATCAGCATTCGGTCCAAGGACTCAAAGCCGAGATTATTTAGAATGTTTTAATTAGTTTACTGGGCTTAGTCTAAATAATGCAAGTAGAGAAAGTGAAATGAACATGGAGTACAAACCAACAGTAACCAAGAGAACACAAATGACAACACAAATAGTAGAAAGAACACAAGATATACAATTGACAATCACATACAGCTATGAGTTAATAATAAATAAAATTAAGTGGTCTAGAGAAGTGACATTATAATCTAAAGATCCTTACAAGTCGACATTACTGAATAAACTAATCCTTTCTAAATAAATACTCTCACATCAAACATAATAATAAAACAAACCCAATTGTCCAAAAACTGATACAAAATATTAGTTAAACAAAAGTTGAAAATGGTCCTTTTCTGCTCCAAATTGTTGCACAAGTAAAAAAAAATCAATCCAAAGAAACTAAGAACTAAACAATCTTAACAGTTCTAAAAAGGGTTCAATAAATTTTAGTCCAACAAAAAATTTAGACAAGAACTAAATAGCTCAACATAAACAGGGTTAAACTAAATTAAATCTAAATATCAAATAGTTTAGATTAAGCCATAAAGATTAAAAAAACGCAGCTCCGGATCTTAAATAAAATGAGGTCGCCAGATCATTAAGCCATCGAAAAAAATATCTCCGAAAAAAGCAGACAACAAAAACCCTTGGCTCCATCAACCCGTCTGGCAGTTCCAAACTCGAAGTCCCAACCTCATACCTTTACCCGTTCACCAACCCTCAGACCCATTTTGTTAAACCCACTTAAACCCATTCCCCATTCTTTATCTGCCAAAACTAAATAACCCAAACCAAGCACGAACTGGTTCTTCCAAAACCCTAGGCTCTACCACCGCCGGTGCTACCGGAGCAACCACGCGATCGCCGCCGCTCTTCTTCTCCTGGTACTGGTCGTAATCATTGAGGGGATTAGGGATTTGCGTGAGAGAGAGAGCGGTGATATGTGTGTGCAACATGTGTTTTTAGTGTGCCAATTTAATATCAAGGAGTGCCAAATTGGTATTTTTGGTGTAGTGATATGTGTGTGTGTAATACACACACATAAAAAGTATTACACACACATATAAAACACATACAAACCAGATTCTAACTGCATCCTTCCGGACCAGCGCCCATCATGAAGTGACTCCCCAGTTGCAGGAGAAAATTTGGTCAATAGCAATACTCTTTGGTGATGTAGTGTGTAACATGCATGACTCTTCATTAGTATCTTATGGAGATAGTATCTTTATTGATGAGAATCACACCAAGAAGGGGGATGATGTATAAGTAAGTAAATTTATACTAAGCATGGATATATGAGAGTGAGTGGTGAGTAATTATCTACATGTGAGCGTGTGGTAGTGAACCTAAGCATGGATCAACTACAAGTTTTGTATGATAAGTATGGGTAAGCATGGATATATATATATAAGTGTGATAAGTGGAGGTGTGTGTTAGTGACACCTAAGCATGGATTACTAAGTGGTGTGTGCAACATGGGGATATAAGTGATCCTAGGTTCATATGGTGTGAAGTGTATATAGAGAATTTCTACAAGTGTGTGAGTGAGTAGTGATACAAGTATGAGGTATGTGTGCAAGAAATAATAGAGGAGAAAAAGGGTATATGCAGGTAGATGTATACACACACAAGAAAATAAAACAACCATGCAAATAGAGTCTAGACCACTTAAAAAATCTCCAACATAGTCTCCACTGTGGCCATCATAATCCGGGCTTGGGGTGACTCAGAGAGGTCTCGCGTCCCGCTCAGGGACGCTTCGACCATCGTAGGTGTGGGGTAAATATAAGGAGATAGAGTCACCAGTCTATTTTGCTCAGAACAAACAAAAGAACATGTTTCCACCTCGAGAGATCAAAGACAAATTGATGCATACGAAACCAATAGTTCGGAGGCTTCGAGGGCTAAGTTACGGAATGGGATAGTGTTGTTATTTTTCTTTACTTCTCCGGGAAGTGTGTGTGCATGTATATATAATAGAGATAGGAATTGTTCAACTCACACCGTGGGAAAGTTAGAGTTAGGTCATCCATAGGAATGTTCCCAAAATAATATATATAGAAAATATGATTTGTGCATTTATCGCGATATTGATCGTTATTATGAAATGACCATATGTGTTGGATGAAATGCTAACAGACATATTATGTATATCAATACAAGAATATAATAAAAATGAAGAAATGAAGAAGTTAGGGAAGTTAGAAAATTGTAGGATTTAGAGAAGGAGATAAATTAGAAAATTGAAAAATTGGACTCGAGTCTCGGGTTTTAATACGAAACGCCTACGTAGCCTATAAAGGCATCAAAGTCCACATAGTTCAAATATGACATGGGGGTAGGGTTTATCCCATAGATCCGAATGGGATTTTATTATACGTGTGTGTGTGTAGAAAAATATGTTTTTTAGTTTTAAAAAAGTGCGATGGATAATTTCATTCGAAATTTATGGGCGTAACCCTCTTTTTATTTATTTTAGAATTTTTTTTATAGAAAATAAAGTATGTGCAATATACTGACAAAAATGTATATATTAATGTGTATGAACTAGAGTAGGAACTAGATTACGAATCTAGTGAACTTTATGCAAAAATAAGGAGTTTAAAGAGATAGAGAAGGAATAAGAACTTCTTTGAAACTTGATATTTGATCTTGGATGAACTCCCTTAAATGTGAGATGAATCTTGGATGAGAGATAATGTGATTTACTAAATTGGGTATGAAAGGGATGTAAATGTAAACTTGAATGGAACTTCACATGAAAGATCTTTGCTGATTTGGATAGAATGTTGCTAAGATCACTTATGCTCGTGGATCTGAGGTGTTGGTGGGCCTCATCCATTTGTAGGGTCAGGGTGTTAACGATCGACACTGACCTTATCCTGCCTATCGACATATGACCCTAGACACACTGCCGATAGGCAGGGAACTGGACCTACCAATTGGCAGTCTTGTGCAGATTTTTCTGGAAATATGATCATAGAACGTAATCCATTGATCTGAATAGTGCACGTGGCATACCATTAGAAATGTAATTAAGAGACCTTTAAAATTCTTTTGGACTGATCCCGGTCCTACGAGTCAACTTTGGGTCAAATGTGGCTCGGAAGCATATCGGACGAAAATGGATCATTTGTCCGTATGGTAAGTCAGAATCGCGCACGGGGCGAACCTTTGGAAAGGTTTAGGAGATGTACTTTGACATTCCAAAGCATTTCTCTTCGTTTGAAAAGTTGACCTCGGTCAATCGGGGCTCGAAAGCGCCCCGTTGTAATACCCCATATTTATATGATTTAAATAATTACGGGATAAATTATTATTGTGGGATTAATTGAATTAAAATGTGAGAACTTAATTATTAATTAATCCAGATAGAAAATAAATATTAACTAATGTGCCAACGGTTAATAATTATTGATTGAATATTACTGTGTGATAGGTAATATGGAACTATACACTTCGGTAAATTGTCAAGAATAAGAAATACGACAGTTTAGTAAATTGAGTCAGACGTGCGTGTGAGTCGTGTTCGGACTAATTTAATGGAATAAAAGATTAATTATTTTTAGGTAACTTATAGGGTCATTTTGAGTGCGTCGTTGAGTTCGAAAGGGTCGAGATAGTCAGAATAGTATACCCGGGTGTTTAGTTTGGGTCCTGGAGCAATTTTAGGCTTAACCGGTACCCCGAGAGGGCATTATGGTAAATTATATTTTTGGGTTTAATTAATGGACGAAAATTGAGAGTTAATTTATCATCCACGAGAGGTCCATTAGGGGTGAGAAAAACGAAAAGCAAAGAACGACCATAGAGAGTGTGAGGAAGAACCAATTTCCAAGAGGGAAGGCCAAATTAACACTACGTTGCACAACCGTCACCACCATCGTGTAGATCGGGGCAAGGAAAACATGCCAATACCAACAACATTAAGAAATAAGACGACTAATTCGAGGTAAGTGCTTTCCTTTAGTAATAACCATATTCATGTTAGTATAGGGTTGTTCTAAATATGTATTGTTCATGAAAAGTGATGAAATATTAGAGAATTAGGATGTATAATTCGAATATGAGATTAATTAAATTGAGCCCTTCATATATGTAAGATAGCAATTACATTTTGATGGATTTATGTGTAGAACGAATCTGGAAATCATGTGTTCTTGAAAAAGAATTTGAAGAACTAGGGTTTTTATAAATAAATTTGGGGATTTCATATTTATTGGATGATTCGAAATGATTTAATGATTCTAGGATGTTAGAATCCATATGTAATTGTTAGGATTCGATCTGGAACTGTTTGATTGGAGTTTGGGATGTTAATTTAGAGGTTTTAGGGTTAAAAATGGTGGAAAAAAGCTGAAATTCTGGGTAGAAGACGAAACAATAGGTCTCGCGCAAAGTCATTCAAGCGAGATGCCTATCTCGCGTGAAGTCGGTCGAGAGACATGTGACATTCGTTCGAACAACATGCCACCTGGTTCGAGCGACAGGGTGAATTTTCGAGAAATTTCTTAGGGGCAGTTTTGGAATTTTCCAGTCTTTACGAGTGTGAGAAATTACCAGTTAACAGATTTAAAACGAGGCAGGTCTACGAGAAAGTATGTGGATTTTATACTTTAATTAATTCGTAAAGAAGAGTTACTTTGGAAATTACTAAAGGGTTGTGGTAATTTAGTAATACTATAAAATACGTAATAATGAGAATGAAATACGTATAGTAAATTTACAAGAAGATTAGGAGAATACCCATAAATATTAATAGGATGTGTGGATACCTATTACTTATTTAACATTATGTGTATGACATACCTAGCTGCTTGCTATCGCGGGGGGTTGTGTGGAGACAGTCTTATCCTGGGTGACCTTCGGGGGGATATTTGACTTGTATCTCAGAACATAGTACTGTGAAGACTTATTTGTGAGTTGACAAGTCCGCTGACTATGGGAGCATAGGTATGTGCGTAACCCATAGGTATGTAAACTATGTTCGCCGCTACTATGTGTGTTTAGTGTATATGGTTCGTGGGAGACTTTCGAACCGACAATCCTTATTGGAGTACAAGATGTACCGGGACATGATAGCAGAGTACGTAGTGCACACACACACACATATATATATATATATATATACTTGTGTTATTCCTACTGTGAGATAATTGTAGCTTATTGGGATAGTATAGCCTTAAGTGACGTAAGCTGGGAATACTTAACTTAGTGTGATAATACTTAAACGAATTAATAAATGATGATATTAATAATGAGGAAAACTGGTAATCACGGGTTGCTACCGCGAGGTATAACAAGAAGTATAAATCGTTATCTAGTTTGAAGTGTTATGGATGGCTAGGTGAGAATAGATGTACGTAAGGCATGCACAATAGACGAGAGGTGAGATTCTCATGTGAGAGTTCGAACTAATATGCATGTGATACTTGTTTTATCATAAATTTTAAATACTTGCTAAAATAAATATTTTTACACATCGAGCTATAACTCATTTCTTGCATCTCTTCTCTCTTCTCTCTTGGTATAAAATATATATATATATATATATATATATATATATATATATATATATATATATATATATATATATATATATATATATATATATATATATATATATATATATATATATATATATATATATATATATATATATGTGTGTGTGTGTGTGTGTGTGTGTGTGTATTATATCAGGTGCTCAGCCACAGGGACACCAACCTTAGATTCTTAGATTGCTTGGCATGCTGCAGCTGTTGTGGAAGCTGTAGGTCTTCGCATTTGACGCCTCCATTATTTATTTTCCATTCTACACAGGCTTTCTATTTAGGGCATGTGTCGCTCATTCCTTAGACATTTATTTGAGATTATATTCAGTTTACTTTCCTTTCATTTCAGTTGAATTTATTGTTCCCATGGTTATTGGTTTAGAGTTTTAAAGTGAAATGTTTTATCTAGTGTTATTTATTTCAGTATGTGATTCAGATTTAGTATTTACATTAATTAGTTGTGGTGGATGGATGATGTTTATATTCTTGGATTAGTAATTGAAAGATGGTTTTTAAAAAGGAAATTTTTTTGACACTAGCTTAATTAATTATTAGGTGGTTAATAAGGTTATATTATTTTCGACAGTGATGCTAAGAATGAACTGACCGAACATTCTGTTTTAAATTTTATAAAGGACTGATCACCCGATATTTAATTGGGAGGGGTCTCACAGGTGGTGTTAGAGCATCAGGTTCTGGAGTCCTTTAGGATTTGTACGACTTATCATGCTTTCAGCTTAGCGTTATTTGATATAGAGCCTTATTTTTAGGATTGTTGTGTTCCTAATTGTACTTTTACGTCTTTAGCTATTTTGAGATTTAACGATAACTATGGACTTATAAAATTCTTTCTCATCTCAGATGCCTCCTCGACGTGAACCTAAGGACAAGAATGCCCAGCCAGAGCAACTGCCAGTTCCAGCTCAGGGCATGATGAATGCTACGGAAGTTGCTGCCATCGCTGCGCAGGACGTTAATGCAGTGTTGGCAGTGGTGCAACAGGCACCACCACAGGCACCAGTAGTGGCACCAGCACCTGCCCACAGCTTCCCTACTGCATGGGAGATAGTTAGGGATGTTTTTCAGAAGGCGCACCCCCCAGAGTTCGCAGGTGGTTCTGATGTGGTGATTGCAAGCTAGTGGAAGAAGGACATGCAGTGACACCTCCGTATGTATGAGTGCACTGAGGTCTAGAGGTAGGTTTTGGCTACCTTTAAGCGGACAGGGGAAGCCTTACAGTGGTGGGAGTCCACTACTATTACAGAGGAGAGAGATCTGTTGACGATTGGTGATTTCTGGGTGCGGTTTGACCGCAAGTACTTTCCTTCTGCCATTGAGACTGAGATGAGGCGGAAGTCACTAAACCTCACTCAGGAAAGGAAGACCGTAGCTGAGTATGAAGAGGAGTTTGACAGACTAGTTAATTTGGTACCAACAGAGGTACCTACCGAGGAGAAGAAGATACAAATGTTCATGGATGGCCTCACCTGGAGGATCAGGCAGCATCTTCTGTGTAACTTCTCATTACAGACCTATTCTGATGTGCTTAATGCAGCGCTACTGCATTGTCAGGACCATCGCTTCCATACGAACGGGAGAAAATGAGCGAGGGAGTCCAGCCAGCAGGGTAGGATAGGAGGTAATGGTGCCAGCGAGGCACAACCAGCTCAGGGTCAGCAGAGACAGGTTGATCAAAGTTCCCAACAGGGGGATTCTAAGCAATTTAGGTCAGGGGTTTTTCGTCAGGGTCAGGGAGGTTTTAGGCTTGTCCAACAGGGTCAGCATGGCCATCAGGGCCAACAGGGGCATCAGGGCCAGCAACAGTTTAGGCAGGGCCAACAGGGCCAAGGGGAGGTGGTAACGGTCAGCAGGGCCGAGGAAAGCAGGGGAAGCGAGGGGGGAACTTTGGTGGAAAGTGATTTATATGTGGCAAGACTATCCACAAGCGACATGACTATCCTGAGAGGGCCAGGGCCCCACAACATCAGCAGCAACAGCAGGGTGCTCAACAGGAGCCCCAGAGACAAATTTTTTCAGTCGCCCTCCCAGCACCGCCTCAGATGTCAGGTTTGCCAGCTATTCCAGCAGTTATAGTCCAGTAAGGGAAACTTCGGTAAGGACGGGTTTATAACCTCCATCAGGTCGCAGTCCTATAGGCTCCACCCGCAATTGAGGGTATGTTTTCTATCCAGGGGACTATGGAGCGTATTTTATTTGATACGGGGGACACACATTATTTTATTGCCATGAGGTTTGCACGTGCTTTGGGTTTATTAGTTACAGCAAGAGTACTGTTACTTCTGTAGAATCACCTTTGGGTAGTGGTTCACTGATTCACTTTATATGTCGAGGGGTGGGTATATAGATTGGGAGACTTACTTTACCTACAGACATGCTTGTATTAGATATGTCCGAATATGATACGGTTATCGATATGGATTGGCTTATTGCTTATAGGGCCATTATCGATTATTTTAGTAGGACTATTATTTTTGCCTTACCTGATCAGGAGATGTTCCCGGTGGCGATGTCTCATCCTGAGGGAGGATCATCCACCCATTTATACTATATAGAGGAGGAGACCTCTAAGGAGGTAGTGATACTGCTTGATTCGATACTGGTGGTGAGGGAATTCGCTGACATGTTCTAGGATATTTTGAGATTTCCACCTAGCAGAGAGATAGACTTTGCTATAGATTTGACGTCGAGCACTTGACCGATTGCCCGTGCACCGTATCGTATGGCCCTAGCAGAGATGAAGGAGCTACAGGATCAGATAGAGCAGCTGTCGGGCCAGGGGTTTATTCGTAGGAGTACTTCACCTTGGGGTGCCTCTGTACTATTCATTAAGAAGAGAGATGGATCATTATGGCTGTGTATTGATTATCGAGAGTTGAATAAGGTCACGATATAGAATAAATATCCATTGCCCCGAATCGATGACTTATTCGACCATTTGAGAGGAGCTGCCTTCTTCTCAAAGATTGACTTGAGGTCGGGATACCATCAGTTAAGGATCAAGGAGCAGGATATGTCGAAGACTGCTTTCTTGTCAAGATATGGTTCCTATGAGTTTAGGGTTATGCGTTTTGGCCTAACCAACGCCCCAACCATGTTTATGGACTTGATGAATAGGGTGTTCAGAGAGTTCCTGGATTAGTTTGTCATTGTCTTCATTGATGACATTCTGATTTACTCCAAGTTGAGGAGGAGCATGCCGAATATTTGAGACAGGTTTTGCAGACACTACGCCAACACGAGTTGTATGAAAAACATGAGAAATATGGATTTTGGCTGAAAGAGGTTCAATTTTTGGGGCACATTATTTCGGATAGAGGGACATGGACCCGGGGAAGGTGTCAGCGGTTAGGGAGTGGGGACAACCCACGACGCCGACAGAGATACATAGTTTCTTGAGCCTAGCAGGATACTACAGGATGTTCATCCGGGGATTCTCTAAGATAGCGGGTCCATTGACTCATTTGACTCGCAAAGGGGTGCCATTTATCTGTGACAATGCCTATCACTTAGCTTTTGATGAGCTGAAAGACAAGTTGACTTCAACACCAGTTTTGGCACTGCCCAGGCCGGGAGTGGAGTATCTAGTATATACAGATGCGTTCTTACTAGGACTTGGGGTGTGCTTCAGCAGGAAGACCAGGCCATAACTTATGCTTCCCGTAAGCTTAAGCCTCATGAGAGGAACTACCCCACCCACGACTTGGAGTTAGTGGCAGTCGTGTTTGCACTTCGGATATGGAGGCACTATCTCTTGGGGGAAATTTTTTGGCTATTCACAGATCACAAGTCACTACAGTACCTCTTCATGTAGAAAGATATTAATATGCGTCAACGTCGATGGCTCAAATTCGTGAAGGATCATCAATTCGATATCCAATGCCACCCAAGAAATGCTAACATAGTAGCGGATGCGTTGAACAGTAGGCCAGTGGATGAGAGGGCCGAGGTGTGAAAAGCGAAATGGAAGGAATTGGGACACCAGGATGCCGTGGCCCGATCATTTATATCTGCAATGATAGTTATGACTCAGATTGTTACGAGAGTAGTACAAGCCTAAGCAGCGGATTCGTTCTGTCAGGATCAGATTAGGTATCTTTTAGACGGTGGAGCAGAGTCTTATTCAGTGAGCTCCGATGGCGATATGCGCTTCAATAGGAGACTCATTGTTCTAGAGGGGGAGGACCTTCGACATGCAGTGATGACCGAGTCGCATGGGTCCCGATTTGCGGTGCATCCCGGTGGGGAAAAAATGTACCAGGATATGAAGCGAAAATACTGGTGGAGTGGAATGAAGAGAGAGACATCACAGAGTTTGTCTCCAAGTGTACCACTTATTAGCTAGTGAAAGTGGACCACCAGAAGTCACCAGGTTTACTTCAACCATTAAATATCCCTACGTGGAAATGGGAGGGCATTTCCATGGACTTCATTACCAGGTTGCCTACTTTGCAGAGAGGACACGATTCGATATGGGTAATTATGGACCGGTTGACCAAAGTAGCCCATTTTCTACCAGTCAGGACAGACTATACAATAGGTCAGTATGCTAAGCTATTTATTTCAAAGATAGTGAGATTGCATGGTGTGCCTCTCAATATCATTTCTGATAGAGACAAAACGTTTGCATCTCACTTTTGGGAGAGTTTCCAGGAGGCTATAAGTATCGAGTTACGGTTGAATACAGCGTATCACTCACAGACCTATGGGCAGACTGAGCGCACTAACCAGATGCTCAAGGATATGTTGCGTATGTGCATCCTTAACTTTGGGGGAGTTTGGGAGCAGTATATTCCATTGGTGGAGTTTGCATATAACAACTCCTATCAGTTTACGATTAGCATAACCCCGTTAGAAGCATTATATGGTAGACCTTATCATTCTCCAGCTCGTTGGTGAGAAGTGGGAGACAACAAACTACTCGAGCCAGAGGTAATTCACAATACATCGAGCAGGATTCAGATGATTCGAGATCGTATACGGGTAGCCCAGGACAGACAGAAAAGCTAAGCCGATGCTAAGAGGTTCTTTCGAGAGTTCGCAGTGGGGGACCAGGTTTTGTTGAGAGTATCTCCGATGAAGGGAGTAATGATATTTGGGAAAAAAAGGGAAATTGGGAGTTCAAAGGTAGTTCCACTCGTGCGGGTGCAGTTGCAGCATCACAATGTGGAGGAGTCTACTTGGGAGCGTGAGGCGGATATGCGTGAGAATTATCCAGATTTATTTGTACTGGGTATATCTTATTTTCTGAATTTCGGGATGAAATTTCGTTATTAGGGGGAAAGTATGTAATACCCCATAATTTTATGATTTAAATAATTACGAGATAAATTATTATTGTGGGATTAATTGAATTAAAATGTGAGAATTTAATTATAAATTAATCCAGATAGAAAATAAATATTAACTAACGTGCCAAGGGATAAAAAATTATTGATTGAATATTACTGTGTGATAGGTAATATGGAACTATACACTTCGATAAATTGTCAAGAATAAGAAATACGACAGTTTAGTAAATTAAGTCAGGCGCACGTGTAAGTCGTGTTGGTCTAATTCAATGGAATAAAAGATTAATTATTTTTGGGTAACTTGTATGGTCATTTCGAGTGCGTCTTTAAGTCCGGAAGGGTCGAGATAGTCAGATTAGTATACCCGGGTGTTTAGTTTGGGTCCCGAGCAATTTAAGGCCTAACCGGCACCCCGAGAGGGCATTATGGTAAATTGTATTTTTGTGTTTAATAAATGGACGAAAATTGAGAGTTAATTTATTAGCCACGAGAGGTCCATTAGGGTTGAGAGATACAGAAAGCAAAGAACAGCCATATAGGGTGTGAGTAAGAACCAATTTCCAAGAGGGAAGACCAAATTAACATTACCTTGCACAACCGTCACCACCATCGTGTAGATCGGGACAAGAGGAACACGCCCATACCAACAACATTATGAAATCAGATGACTAATTTGAGGCAAGTGTTTATTACTTGATTTCCTTTAGCCATAACCATATTCATGTTAGTATAAGGTTGTTCTAAATATGTATTGTTCATAAAAAGTGATGAAAAATTAGAGAATTAAGATGTATAATTTGAATTTGAGATTAATTAGATTGAACCCTTCATATATGTAAGATATAAATTACGTTTTGATAGACTTATGTGTAGAACGAATCTGGAAATCATGTGTTCTTGAAAAGAATTTGAAGAACTAGGGTTTTTATAAATAAATTTGGGGATTTCATATTTATTGGATGGTTCGAAATGATTTAATGATTCTAGGATGTTAGAATCCATATGTAATTGTTAGGATTCGATTTGGAACTGTTTGATTGGAGTTTGGGATGTTAATTTAGAGGTTTTAGGGTTAAAAATGGTGGAAAAGGCTGAAATTCTGGGTAGAAGACGAAACAATAGGTCTCGCACAAAGTCGTTCAAGCGAGATGCCTTATCTCGTGCGAAGTCGGTCGAACGACACGTGATAGCAGAGTACACAATGCGCTACAAGCCTGGGGCTGCTGTATTAGTATATGTATATCATAATGGTGTATATATATATATATATATATACATATACTTGTGTTATTCCTACTGTGAGATAATTGTAGGTTATTGGGATAGTGTAGTCTTAAGTGACGTAAGATGGAAATACTTAACTTAGTGTGATAACACTTAAACGAATCAATAAATGATGGTATTAATAATGTGTAAAACTGGGAATCACGGGTTTCTACCACGAGGTATAACAAGAAGTATAAATCGTTATCTAGCTAGAAGTGTTACGGATGGCTATGTGAGAATAGATGTACGTTAGGCGTGCACAATAGACGATAGGTGAGATTCTCATGTGAGAGTTCGAACTAACATACATGTGATTCTTGCTTTATCACAAATTTTAAATACTTGCTAAAATAAATATTTTTACACATCGGGCTCTGACCCATTTCTTGCATCTCTTCTCTCTTGCTATATATATATATATATATGTATTATATCAGGTGCTCAGCCAAAGGGACACCAGCCTTAGAGTCATGGATTTCTTGGCGTGCTGCATCTATTGTGGAAGCTATAGGTCTTCGCATTAGACGCCTCCATCATTTCATTTCCATTCTACATAGGCTTTCTATTTAGGGAATGTGTCACCCATTCCTTAGACATTTATTTGAGATTGTATTCAGTTTACTTTTCTTTTATTTCAGTTAGATTTATTTTTCCCATGGTTGTTGGTTTAGAGTTTTGAACTGGAATGTTTTATCCAGTCTTATTTATTTCAGTATATGATTCAGATTTAGTATTTACATTAATTAGTTGTGGTGGATGGATGATGTTTATATTCTTGGATTAATAATTGAAAGATAGTTTTTAAAAAGGAAAATATTTTGACACTAGCTTAATTAATTATTAGGTGGTTAATAAGGTTATATTGTTTTCGATAGTGATGCTAAGAATGAACCAACATAACATTCTGTCTTAAATTTTATAAAGGACTGATCACCCGATATTTAATTGGGCGGGAAGTCACACCGGTGACCTCTCAGAGTAGAACGGATCGTTCATTCGTACCGTAAGTCAGAATCGTTCACGGGGTAGATTGTCGAAAAGGGTATTTAGTGTCCTTCAGAGATTCATTCAGTCTTGGTCGATCTGAAGAGTTGACTTTGATCAAACAGAGCTCGGGAGTGCCTGATGGCCTTCGAATCGATTTTTAGGGGAAAACTGATCGTTCGTCCGAACAGTTTTGCGGTTTCACGCGCGCGATGGACCATTGGAAATGGGTTTCAGTGCCCTTCGAAGTTTCAAAGATATTTCGTTCCGACGATGAAGTCGATTAGGTATAAATCAGGAGTCCAAGTGCGCTCGATGGCCTTTAGATCGGTACTCGGAGTGCTACCTAGGGTTTGTAGTGAAATGGGGAGGTTCTAGGTACCTAGGGGGTCCTAGAATGTGGTGTCTTTATAAATTATTTATCTTTTCAAAATAAAAAACTCATATTCATTCTTGATAAAAATAACATCCCAAAAATAAATTTTTTTGAGTAATTTAAAATCTAAATTGCTTTAATCCTTAACAGGATGTCATGAAGTGATGATACGATAAATCATCCACTTGTTATTATCGTACCAGTAAGTCGATTTAAAGATATATAATGAGCAGATAAAGCAAGTGAAGAGAGATAAAAGATAAGATATAGAGTGGTTCGGCTATAAAAATGAGCCTACGTCCACTTTTGTGCCACACTCTCATTATATACATTTATAGTACTTGTTTACAATGCCGTAATAGGCATACCATGTAGATGAGAGAAGAGAATACATGTATATGATGTTTTCGAGAGTGCTGAAGAGATGACCGTGATGCCGACGGATAGCCTTCAAGCTATACTGAGAGGCGTGGGGTATCTAGCGATGCCTCGCCAAGTGTAGTAGTCTTTCGACCGGATATCAGTGTAAGAGATGTAAGAAATGTACTTGAATCAGGATCAGATCAGGTCAGGTGATATCGATATGAGATGATATCCCCCATTCTCGAGGTGTGGACCTCTATTTATAAGAGATAAAGGTGTTGTATTGTTATTGTTATGATGGAGAGGGGTGTGTCTAGTTAAGGGAATAAGATGGGGTTGCACCCTGTAACATGTAAGGCTATGACATGTAAGTTTGCACCCTATAGAATATGAGTCTGCGCCCTTTTGTGTATGTCTGCATCCTATATATATAAGGGTGCGTCAGTAATGCTGCGGCGCATGCCCATCTTAAACCTTTCGAAACAAGCGCCTATATTTTCCATATTAATAAGCTCCCAAGTCGTAGTGCCAAGAGATAGCGATTGGGTCCGTGGCTGCGTAGTCAAGTCCTTCCCTGAAGCTACTGCGACAATTAAAATGCAACGCTTCATCTTCCCGTGGCCTTTTATATAAATGGCAACTGGTCGTGGCCTTCATTACGATTCCAATTCTCTAAGAGCATATCGAAGGCAAACCTCTGTTATTCCTTTGTCTTGAGCTTTTCGACGACCTTTCAAGGCAGCGTGTGGTGGTTGTTCAAGCGGTTCAAGGATGAGCAACTAGTGTTTCAAGGCTAAGCAATACCCAAGCCTTCCTTTCAATCTCCAGGTAATTTTCTACCCAAATATTCCCTGAATTCTATTTTTAATTTGACACTTTGTTGTTTGTTCTGGGTTTTTACTGGTAAATGATCCACACGAACGCATATCTTGTGAAATAACCGTGGAAATAAGTTGATTATCAAGTGAATCCATAATATTAATTCCATGATCATGTGAACTTACTTGAATCCCTTGATTTTCCTGAATAAGGTTAAATATCTAGTTCTGAATTGAATCAACACTGCTGAAATGAACTCATTTGATCATAATACATAACTGAAATGTGCGGAACTCATTTGATCATAATAGATAACTAAAATGTGGATATAACTCGTCAATCGATGAAATGAACTGTCATGCAACATTCTTTCAAATTCTAGCGCTTTGATCTTTAAATTAGGTTACCACTGTTATCAACTTATTTACCAGTCTGGTCGCGACATGTAGCATTCTTGCGCTATTTAGCTGCGACCTCATGCCAATACTTGTCTATAATACATACCCTTTTGCACTTAGGTTAGTAGCTGCGGTATTTATCCAATAAACTAAAATACCGCGGCATAATGAGACATACGTAATATCTGCTTCCCCAAAATAATATGTCGCGGAAATAGTTGTAATCCCTACGATTCCAAAGCCCAACACTTATGATTACGTTGAAACTTTCATTTTGCTTCAAAACTTGTTATTACGTTATTCCTGTCTCGGCCTCTAAGAGGTTTCTCTAACCATACTGGATGCAATACCTAAGAGCAGACTTATTTACTTGTCAGGACTTGCTGCAGCCATATGAGTTAGAATCCTGATGAATTTCTGGAACAAATATTTTGGAGTCTCTCCCCCTAAATTTCCTTCTGTGCATCCTTTAAAGACAATAGGGCCTTTCCAGCTAAAAGATTTCCCAAATTGTGTCATTCTAGATTTGGATTCTGAGTCTATGAAAACCACTTGTAAGAAAAAGACTAACTCAACGGACTCCTCTAGTAGGAAAATTACTGATTCCACAACAATGCAAGAGAAGGCCAACTCAAGTAACAACCCAATAGATATTAATGCCTCGGCCACTGGGCCATCTAAAGATAGGGACGATCCTGCTGGCCCCTCTAATAGAGTTGAGAGACCTCCTACGACCTGGAACGTCCGCAGCATTATGACTCAGGAGTGGGTTGACTAAGTTTCTTAGGCACTTAAATTTCCTGAAGATTTGGTTTGCTCAGTACCCGCTGTGGAACAAAGGCCCTGCATGACACTTGCTGATGATGGGGTCTGATTCCCCCTCCATGCATTTATTTATGGGCTGTGACTGCCAATTCTAGTCCCCATTAGAATAATTTTTCAAACTATGAAGTTAGCCCCATCCCAACTAGATCCCAATGGCTGGAGGGCAATTCTTGCCTTCGTAGTGCTGTGGAAGAATAAGTTTAGCAGGGTCATAACTCCCACGGAATTTTTCCATTTTTACAGACCAGAGGAAAATTATGTAAAATATGCATGGTACTATTACTTTACCATCCGCAACAATGATGAAACCCTCCATAGTGGGAGGCCCACCAGTGTGAAAAATTGGAAGGGAAAATATTTTTATATTTCTCGAGAAGGGTGAGAAATCCACCCAGATGAGACTAAGAGAAATAAATCATTGAGGATGCCGCGGAACTGGGGACGTCCTTCAAAGCTAGGTAAATAAGGTTGCATCCCTTTGGATTGTGTTCGCGTCCTATTATTTACATTGTATTTGCAATATTCTTCCCTTAGATTTTGTACTAATATTAAACTTTCTATGCAGCTCTTGACAATTTTCCACTAAGTGAGAGGCAAGAGAGTAAGATAAGAAGGGACGTGGTAAGAATAAATAGCTCAGAACCTTAGCGACTTTAGCCTCCATCTTTGAAGCAGGATACTTCACCAACAAATCTCTGTCAAAAGAGATGGCCACAAAAGGTAATTACAATTTCTTTTACTAATGCCATGGCAACTATTCTCAAACCTTCAAATTTTGGCACTGCTTCCTTTCTTCTTTAGGTGAGGAGATAGATAGGGAGCTCTTGGCATCTCGATTGGCCTAGATAGATGAGGACACGATTACTCTCAATAACGCAGCTAGGCAGTGGAAGAAGAAAAGGGCCAAGTCTAAGCGCCCTGCCTCACCCACTGCTCCTGTCGCACCTATTGTGGGCGAACAAATAGATCCTGTCGCGCCCCTAATTTAGGTTGAGGAGTTTTCTCCTCAAGAAAGGCCTGAAGGCCATTTTGACGATGACATCGATAGTCATCTAGCCGCAGCAGGCTTGATGTCGTTTGGGCCTGAATTGCAGTTTGGCCGTGATAGCTCCCCAATCCACATTTCAAACTCACCTCCTCATCTAATAATAATGGTTGTCAATGCCAACATGGCACCTCCTCAAAGTCGTGTTAGTGTTGGTCCTGATGGCCGTTCATGGCCTCAGCTTAGGCAACCCAACCCTGAGTCTTCCTGGGACACAGCTATGAGGGCTGCCCACAGAATGAAAAGGGTTCCAGATGTCGCGGACCTGGATCATCTCGTGGATGAGGACTATGAAGTCTTGGAGGATTATGCCCTCCACAATTTGCTAAGAGTAAGAGAAATTTCACCTTTTTAATAATTCTCTTTCTATATCTTAAGTTTGTTTTCTAACATTATATGTCTTCACAGGACACGAACATTGTGGTGTCTCAAAAGAGGAAGTATGAAGTCCTTTATAAGTTGAAGGAGGTTGTGAAGAGGGTACACATAACTAACCTGGAGAATGCAAAGAATTCTTCATTTGAAGCTGGAAAAAAGTCTGCTGCTGCAACACTCCAGGCAACTCAGATGAACCTTGAGGCTGCTGTCAAGGCTAAGGAGGATATAAAGGGAAAACTAACAACCATCGCAACATCTTTGGAAATAGAACAAGAAAAGGCTACAGAGGCTACTAAACTTGCATATAGCCTTGAATCCAAGTTGAAGGAGCTCCAAAAAAAGTTTGCTCAATAGGGGACAGATCGCGCTGCTGCTCTGAAGAAAATGAAGAATTCTCACTCTGCAGCCCTTAATCAGTCCGCATAGGTTGCTATAGCGGACTATAAAAAGTCTAGAGACTTATTCCTTACTAACAACAAGGCGTATATTCGTGACTATCAAGTGCTAAGGCATAGGGTGGCCAAAAACTTCCCTAATGATAAGGCCCAGATTATGTCTTGGAGTGTTGGTGATTCATAACACAGTGCCTGCGTGGCTGAGATGAGGGTTACGACAAAAGAAATAGCTAGAAAATTGATCGAAGAGGCCACGAGTGAAGATGAAGCGACATAGACGATCGCAAAAGGATAGGAAGGTGATGTGGAAGATGATGCAGAGTCTTAGACTTAGGATTTTATCCCCATCTTTTGTGTAATGTACATTGGGCTGTGGCCTCTTCATATTTAAACTTCATTTAGGCTGTAACTAATATACATCATTTTGTTAAGGCTGCGGCCACTTTGTTTTAACTGTTCTTAATTGCTCCTTTGTGTATTCTTCTCTATTGACTGATTCTGATATTTGCATTGTTGATTGCTTGATTTAATGACTTGAAAATGTGATTCTTCAATAACTGAGACTTGAATGTAGAATAGGGTCTCGGATTCACTTTATAGATGGTTCCTCCAAATAGGAAGCGACACGTTTATTTTGCCTTTTGTTTTTTCAAAATTTTTCACTCCGCGTGTCTGACATCATCCAAGTTGCGGTGCCATAGAAAATCACTTTGGAGCCGCGGCTTAACTTCTTCAATTTTTTCATTCTTCTAAGTCTTGATATTGCAGTTCAGAGGCTGCAACTGGTCTGTAACCCAGCCGCGGCCTTTTAGCAATTCTAATAATGTCCACTTTTCTTTGATGCATATTCTAAATGAATGAATGGACTCTTTGATGGCCGCAACTATATTAATAGGGCTGCGGCCCCTTTCAAGCCCTTGATAAAAAATTGATGACGACATGTTGGGCTGAGGCCATCCTCTTTTTGTAGCTTTGACATGCTTCATGATGCCAGTGTCACAGCATCCTTTATCCGCTTCAACTTCCTTTCATGGCTTTACTTTAGTCGCTTCGATTGGGTTATTATCAGCCCCCTGGGCTAGGTATTATAAAGCTTCCTCGAGCTATGTTTGGATATATATAATGCCTTCCCAGGCTATAATAAGATTATATGTAGACAATTAAGTCTTCGTCCCCTTCAAATATAAGATTATCCGTTGATAATTAAGTCTTTGGCTCTTGTGGGTTATTATCAGGCCTCCCCGGGCTAGGTATTATGAAGCTTCCCCAAGCTAATGTGTATAACACTTTTAAGCCTCCCCAAACTGGGTTATGTTATTAATCCTCCCACAGCTAAGTGACACATATCGAAAGCTGAGAACATGCATTATAAGGCCCTGTGGCTAATGTAATGGGCATTGGTCGCCCCTGTGCCTAATGAAACGGTCGACCCCATGGCTAATGATGCGGATAGAAGTATACTGAGAGATAGTCGGCCTTATGAATATAAGAATATGTTCTTGCGCCATGAGTGGTATTGTAATACCATTAAGGTTGTATGCCAAATAAGGATCACTCCCGGAATAAATAGTCTTTCGAGATAACTGGTCATCTTTCGCTTGAAATCTGTTTAAGATAAAGGTCATTCTTAAATGGGAAGTCAAGAGATAAAATATGACTAAATTTGTTCTTCATGAATATATATGATTTTGTTAGGACAATACAAAGTAAGCCGAATTTCATATATTCATGTATATATGCCAAGTTTGTAATACAACTCTTATGCGTAAAACCAACACTTCAGGTTAAACATTAAATATAGACTAAGGTGGGGTTAAGCATGTGGCCTGTTTGATAAATGTTGTATCCTTTAAGCTTTTTTCATGAATTGTTGCAGTATCCCCTGCCTCACTAGCCTTTCAATCTCATCTTTCAGCGTAAAGCATTTACCAGTGATATTCCCATGGTCCCTGTGGAAGCTGGAATATCTGGTTTTGTCCCTCTTATGAGGAGGGGACTTCAATTTCTCGGACCAGCGAAACAATTTGTCTTCTTTGATGAGTTCCATAACCTCTTTAATCTCGCATATCAATGGATTGTAGGCTTCAAAACCTTTTTTGCATTTTTAACTTTCCTCTTCTGACTTTTTTGGTTCAGGTCCGCGGCCCAATGGGACAATAGCTTTAGTGGCTGTGGCAGCAAAGGCTTGGTCAGTAACTTTGGGTGCCGCGGCCTCTAGCATAAGAACTCTCTGGGTCAAGAATTTGACATGAGTCTGGAGTGAGGTGTGATTGTCATACATATGATTGAGGTGGTTGTACAGCTGAGTAATCTCATTCTTCATTTCTGTGCTTTGGCTGGACTCTCCCTCCATGTTATGGTTTGTTAGTCTTTAAAAACTATATAATCTGAGACAAAACTAGTAGAAGTGAGTAATCACAGAATTTAGGATGAACCAAATATAAAGTTGGGATGTAGCTTTTGCATCAATGCGGGACTTTATTGATGAGGGCGCGACCAGTAGTAAGGCATATATGTGCATGGTCACACCCTGTGATGTGGAATTCACCAAGGTTTAACTTGTGACCATTCCATTCCTTGATGATTTGGAGCTGCTGTAAACCAACTGCACTTATAGGGGCCGCAGTAAAAAGGGTAGTTAAACTACCAGGCCGTATCTCTTCTTGGGCAGACTGGAGCAATTCCAGAATTAGAACCCAGAAACTGAGTTTTTCACACGAAATATGTGGAGAACATACCTACTAGGGTCTATCCAGAGCATAATAACCTCTTGGTGCACAATAATGGCACAATCATGATAGGAAACCCTAGATCATAGGCTGAGAAAGTAACAAAGGAGCAAATGGATCTCATCCATAGCTACCCACCTTTGCAAGACTATTTCCTTTTACACTTTTCAGCGTTATCTTGGTGAGGTAACATCATCGGGGCATGTAAAAATATATTAAGGTAAAAAAATAGTGAGACCCATGAACATATCTGAATAGACGTGAAACCCATTTGATAGTGCGTATACAAAATACGAGTTCAATAATCGAAATCCTCCCATGAGGTAATGGTCCAAAGGATCCCCGTGAATAAAATAAGGTGTTTAAGAACCCAAAATATAGAGAAACAAGATTGAAATACCTCGTTCCCACAGACGGTGCCAGATTGATGATACGAGAAATCATCTACTTGTCGTTCTCGTACCAGCAAGTCGAGTGAAAGATATATAATGAGCAGATAAAGCAAGTAAAGAGAGATAAAAGACAAGACATAGAGTGGTTCGGCTATAAAAATGAGCCTACGCCCACTTTTGTGCCACACTCTCATTATAAACATTTGTAGTAATTATTTACAATGACATAATAGGCGTACAATGTAGATGAGAGAAGAGAATACATGTCTGTGATGTTTTTGGGAGTACCAGAGAGATGACCGTGATGCCGGAGGATAGCCTTCAAGCTGTACTGAGAGACGTGGGGAATCTGGCGATGCCTCCCCAAGTGTAGTAGTCTCTAGACCGGATATTAGTGTAAGAGATGTAAGAAATGTACTCGAATCAGGATCAGATCAGGTCAGGTGATATCGATATGAGATGAGATCCCCACTCTCGAGGTGTGGATCTCTATTTATAGGAGATAAAGATGCTGTATCTTTGCTTATATGATGGAGAGGGGTGTGTCCAGTTAAATGAATAAGCTGGGGTCGCATCCTGTAGCATGTAAGGTTGCGGCATGTATGTTCGCACCCTGTAGAATATGAGGCCGCGCCTTTTAGTGTATGGCTGCAGCCAGTGTATATAAGGGTGTGTCAGTAATTCTTCAGCGCGTGCCCATCTTAGACCTTCCGTGACAGGGGCCTATATTTGCCATATCATAAAGTCTTCAAACTGGGAGATGCTTTAGTTCAGTTTATCTTGACTGTACGTGATAATTTATAACGGGATATGTCAAACTATCCTAAAGCATAAACAGACCTATAATATGAACCATATTAGAAAAATTATTCTTACAGAGGTCATTATATCTTAAATTGGATAAAGAGGCTTACTCATTCACTTACTAGATTTATTCCTTCCCTTAGAGATACAAGATCAAAGGGATGATAAATCCACCGTTCTGGTCCTAGAAATTTTAGTCGACGAGATGACTCTCTTTTATATGGGACCACCAAATTGGAATCCACGTCAAGACCGATCAATGTACATAAAAAACATCTACAATGCTGTGATAATGAGATCTTACTATATGTCGATAAGGACGCTCGTCTTAGGAGGCAATTCATTGGGTTATCAAAAGTCCATGGATCCAACACCTATTGGCCCGACCACCATTATAAAAGGAGGGTTTGTTCATCCATGACACCCCATCACCACCATGGAATATTTTTTATTTGGTAACAAAATAAAATCCCAACTAAATTTATATTTGATTAGAAATGAATAATAATTATTTTTCAGTTAATTTTGGTATGCGTTAGGTCATAAGTATAGTGTGATAAAATAGTAGCTCACCCTAGTTTACAAGAAATTATATTAGATTTAATAAAATAAAAGTTCATGGTCATTAGTTCATGCTAAAGGCCTTAAATGTTGTAGAACAAAAACGAATAAGTTCTAAAATGTTACAATGTGAAAAGTTATGAGGCCACTAGTGCAATTTAACATTTATGGAATAAATTTCCTAGTCATGGAGTACTTTTCTTATGTATTTTCTATTCATAGAAAATAAATAAGAAAAAGTATTCATAGTGAAAACATGAGTACGATAAATGTAGGAATTATTTGTAAATAGGGTGATCGTAAACAAATTTTAAAATTATGCATTAAAATAGAACCATTACTTTGAATCTTTTTATTATGATATAAATTCACGACTCATTCATTATGACCCTGTTTAGTTACGCAAATTGTGTGATTATGTAAATTGGTTAATTGTCAATTAATGAATTATAAACGAGTGAATTTGAAACGAGTTTAATTCCAATTTTATGCGATGTTTAATAGCATGAAATTGATGTTAAGGTTCAATAAGAAAAAAAGAAGATAAAAATGAATTAAGAAATGAGGGGGAGGAGGGAGGGGGAGAATGAGAGGAGCAATCGCATGCGATTTTTGTGACTTATTTTTCAAATTGATACGTTTAAATTTTTTGTGAAATAATCTCATTTCAGATTTTTACATAGGAGCTAAAATGGATAATTAATTAATCATTTCATTAAAAAATAAACACAATTAAATAACTAATTTGTAATTTAAGTTATAAGAACATAATTTTATAAGTGGTGTTAAGGTTATCTCCAATGGTTGGGAGTCCGCTCATTGGGGAATTTCTTTTACGCTTCACCTTTTGTTATAGACATTTTAATATTTTCTAATTGGTTTTTCGGTATATAAAATCAGCTCTCCAACATAAAATTGAACTAGGAGTAGCTGTGGAGAGTCACATGTGACGATATCTTGGAAGGAGAAACTTCAGTTATAAGCGGATAAGTTTTCCAAATCCAATTGGGAAAAGGAAACAAACGGAGGTGTATAAAGTGATTTCTATGCTGTCGTGGTCCCATTATATATAATTTGCTGTGAACCCCGTTACCTAAAGGAGTGCCCAGGTGTGTTTTAGCCACGGCCTGTTCATCAGAAAAATAGTTTGTCGTCCTAAATCAGAACCACTGGGCATTAGAAATCAAACGGATTTGTTCTTCCGTTCTTTGAGCGCGTTGAAAAAACATCTATCAACTATGGGATGCCATATTGAACTCAATGGTTCAGCCGTATAGGAACAACTCTCCCCTGAAGATATCACAAAAGCATATTGAAATATTGAAATATGCTGATCAAGAACACAGTATTCAGATGAAGTATGTGAATAAAGTTTTGCAAAGCTCTGATATTTGATCCCCAAAACTAGAAAATTAAGGCTGAGAAATCCATAGCATTCTTAGAATGGTTGTGACCAAAGGTAGCATTTCAGTATGGCAGAAAAAGTTGAAATTACGGAAAAAAAACTGAGAAAGATAAACGGAAAAAAAGAACCATCAAAGTAGCAACCATGTTTCTAGGAAAACTGAATGAAAACATGCTGAACGTGGCCTTCTCTCAGTAGACTGACTATTTCAAGTAGAAGAAGATCCTGCAGTGGCAGAAGAAGATCCTGCATTCTCACCAGTCCCTTTCAGAAAGTTGATATTGGAGGGTCCTGCTGCGTCAACAAACCCTCGTACTGACAGCTCAGGCAGAGGTATATTCTTCCCCTGCAGCTCATTGTCTATGAAGACAACAATAACCGTGATATCATCGTGATAGGTCCGTCTCATCCCCCTTCTATTCTCCCTGATAACCTCATCATAACTTTGATTTCTCTTCCTACCTCCTTCAGTTACAGCTGCTATCAGAAGTCTTCTTGCAATCCCCTAATGCAATTCATAGTATAAAGAGGAATATAAGTGTGCAAAATCAGATATTTCAAATCCATAGTAGTGTGCAAAGCCAAATTTTCTCATGATAAGACATGGTATCATATAACAAAACTTACTCTTCTGGGATTCTTGTTTACAATCTCAACAGCCTCTTGATTAGACAAGTGTTCCCAAAGCCCATCAGATGCAAATATGACAAACTTGTCATTGGGTTGTAAGGTTCTTGTATATATATCCGGGTCGGATCTTAGCGCGGGCTCACAGACAGGTTCGGGAAGGTAGAATCTTGGGAAGTTCTCATCCAGATAATACTCCCGTCTCTTCAAGTAGGCATCCCCTATAGATCTAGTTACCTAATACCAAGGAAAACGACAAAATAAATTGTTTTTATAAGAATATTCTGCACTTTCCAATTTGTTTGACATATTCAGAATGTTGTTCTTCGGTTTATGCCTTGGTGATATGTGCTAAGTAGATTATGTAAAATTTATGCCAAGCGACGATCAAATCTTTTAGAACTTGTAAATTTTAATTAATTGACTTTGGTCTAGTGCTAACCATCTCAGTTTTGGGAGAAATGTTTTGCCCGTTCACTTTTCAACTATACTAAACTCTTTAAAAAGAGCAGCTCTGCTAGGACAGCTATAAGAAGAAATATAGATTGTCTGACCATCTTGAGATACCTTTTAAATTATTTTCACCACCCAAACTACTGAAATGCTTTGAGAATTATATTGAACAAACGGTGTGCTGTATTGGATGGAGAATGATTGTGAAATAGTGAACTGATACAACCCAATAAAAATAAGGGGGTTTTACAGTCTAGTCCCCATAAACAATTTTTAGACATTAAATCACACTCAAACAATTTTAAGATATTTAAGGACAAAAAAACTCAAAATAAAGTATTGAATAAATGGGTGTTTGAGTGAGTTTAAGTGTTAAAATAATTCATGGGTTTAATAGAAACAAGCTTCTTCTACTTGGAACCTTGATTCATTTGGATGCATAACAACACTTGATATAAAGTTTAGCTGTTAGTTATATAATAGTGGCAGTTATCAATAATAGATAGAGGACCTGAATGATGCCTTTAACACGCCACGACCCATTCTTGAAAATTACAATATTCGGATCATCTGGGTGCATCGACATGACTTCTCGTCTAACATCCTCTATGGTGGCATTATGATCATGAGTCAGCTGCTCTGCAATTATATTCATTGATCCATCTATAAAACCTAATACAGCTCTAGAATCGCCCAGATTAGCAACATATAATGTCTGTTTCCAGATAACCCCGATAAGACAACAAGTGCCAGTAGCTGCTATTAGCGGTGTCATAGCAAATGTCCGATGCACAAAGGCAAGATAATCATCTTCAGTTGCAGAGACAGCCTTCCTCATAACATCCTCAGATATTGTTCCATTTTCTTGAGCAAATTCTGAAATAACATTTATGGTTCCAAATATGAGCTTCATAAGTTTCATTACCACCAAAATAGATATTTCCACCCCATCAAAGTATGATTATTAAGGGCCAAAATCAGTGTTGGCCATGGCAGATTGAATTCTTCCAGTTTTGATTTGTTTAGAATTATTAGATTTTGGTTCTTTTCAATTATTTACTATTTGATTACTTATCACATATATCTCATAGAGAAGTGACATAATTCTTGTCATCTTTTCTATCATAGCACGTGGAAAAATATGTTAAATGAATAGATCTTGTAAATTGAATTAAATACACAAACTGGAGTGTGATATAGACATCCATAGATAACTTAAAAAAACACAAGTGTCAACTAAGCATTCACTTAAAGAACGTAAAATATATTGTTCACTTAACAATCAAGATTGAGGGAATAAAAAGATGGGTTCATAAAAATAAAACAGAACGTAGTCAACATACAATTTGACTATAACTTAATGTGTTTCACTTTACTACGAGGCTGAAATATAATAATAAACCAAGAACTACCCCACACTTGCAAAAGTACACACATTGGAAATCCCAACATTTCAAGTAATAAAATTTGATTGTATAATAATTGGCAAAGAGCAATTACGCATTTGAATACAATAAGAAACAATTGGGATGAAGAATTGATACAACAGGGCAAAAGATCGAGAATGATTTTGTGCATAAAAGAGAAACACAACAAGACAAACTAACACAACTTATCTGTAGTCTCTTACAAACCGATAATGTCAGGGAATTAACATTGAGTTCAAAAACGTGAAGTATATAGTTGAATGACTGAAACACCAAGAATGAGGGAATGAAAGACTTACAACCCATGTTCATAAAAAGAAAACAGAACTCAATACAAATACAATTTAACAAGAAATGTTTTTGACTTCACTCCAATGCAGTAACAAACACAAACCTAATCAAGAATTTACCCCATCCCTTCAAAATTCACATCTAACTTTTGAAAGGCCAAAATTTAAACAAAACACATTTCAATACAATGGGATACAAGTGGAAGAAAGGAGTATTGCAACAGGACACGAGATAGAAAATGATTTATGAGTAAAGAGCAAATCACAACATAACAAACAAAACAAACCAACCAATAATGTGAGTCAAACATTCACTTCAAGAACATAATATACATAGTTGGATGATAGAAGAAAAAGTTGGCAACCGGTGTTCGTAAAAAGAAAACAGAACTCAATACAAATCCAGTGCAACAGCACAAAAACAAGATTAATTAAGAATAACCCATTCTCTTCAAAACATACAACCACATTTGAAAGGCCAACTTTAAAAACCCGTGTTCAAGAACATAAATATATGGTTGGATATGTAAAGTTGGCAACTCATGTTCATAAAATGAAAACAGCACTAATCAAGAATCTTAGAAACAGACATTTGAAAACCCGTGTGAAATGAATATAGTAATTCAAGAAAAGAGAAGTCTCACGTGCGAGAAAGCCAGAGAGATGGTCGCAGACGTGTTTGGAAGCTTCATGGCCGCCATGACCATCATAAACTCCAACAAAAGTGGCACCATTGGCCGTCTCCACTTGGCCATAATCTTCAATAACATTATTAGACTGAACAATGGCGAAAGAAAACTCCCCACAAGAATGTGTCTCAAGATCAGTGGACCAAAGAAGTGGGTCTTCAACATCATCAGCATGCACTCCACGACCACGACCACGACCACTTCGACCACGGCTGCTAGACCCGAAACACGCAGGTTTTAGCTTCCCCCAAAACGAACTCATGCTTCAAGACTCTAACACACCACTCAATATCTGTATATGAATAAACAAGCCACAACTTAGAGAGAAAAGAGAGTGTAAAGAGTTGCGAGAGTATTGAAACAGTTGGAGTAAGCAATATATATATATATATGTATATAAGTGGGTTGTCAATGAATTGCATGGAGAGAGAGGCGGTGATAAGCTCATCTGCGTATCGGGAATCTTGTAAGTATCTTTTGAAGGCTAATTTTATGGAATTTTGAATTACATGTCATTAAAAAAAGGAAACATGGTATAAAATCTCTTAAAAACTCTAGTAATTTTGTTTAATTGTGTGAAATCAGGACATGTCTTTTGTCAATCAGGGCAAGTGTTATTTGCGTGCTTAGTTAACAATTGGCATCGACAAACGTAAAATTTACAAGTATTATCACTGCTAGTTTATAACAATATTTTAAAAGGTGCGAGGCGTGATCGAACAGTTGACTCATGATCATAATGCCACCATGTTACGCTAATGACTCATGTTATGCTAAAATAACAAACCTACTGATACACTTATTATGCTAAATATAGTTACAATGGTGAAAACGGATTCAATTATTGTTATTAATTTGTATATTGTTGCAATAATAAAATCAGATACTTTTATACTTATTAATTGCGATAGAATTACAATAGGCAAAATATGTACGATAAATTTTTTAATTTAGATACAATTACATTCATTAATATGAATACACTTTCACATTTAGTTATATATAGTTATAATGTTGAGAATGTATATTATAATTCTTTGTTTTATAAATTTTGGGCGTTTCTACATGTTTTTATGTGTTTTAAGTTTTTAGTTGTAAATATTATGGTTTGTATGTATTTATATCATATTTATTGATGATTGTAACCGTTTGTTTTTGTATCTGTTTTATATATAATTATACATGTTTTTAGGTATGTTTGTAATTACAGATACACTTATTTATTTGATAATTGTTACTACTACACATATGAAGTTAAATAGAGTTACAATGTTGAAAAAATATAGTAATTAGATATAGTTACAATTATGAAATGAGATACATTTACCGTGAGTGTAAATAATCACGATTAATATTTTTAATAGCAAAAAAAAAATTAAAGAGTGAACAATATCATGACATAGAGATTTTAAGTGGTTCACGAGAGGTCTCTCAATTTTTATCGATTATTTTTTAGTCTCAGAATTACATGTCCTTTTGCCCCGGTGTAAACACTTTATTTATAATGATAAGAGTGGTTAAACTGTGTTCAAACTTTTCCTCTTGTTGATTGACTTGTTTGTTGATTTACGTTTATCTCCTTCAAAATTATAGATAACGATAACAAGCCTTTCATAATTTTCTATAAGAAACACATTTTATTTCTCTAGATTGGGCCTGTTTGGGCTATTAAATATTTGGGCCGTTATGGTTTGCAACCCACAATTGCCCCTAAAATTCTTTATCAATAATGGATTAAAGGATTTTTTACGTTCTATTGGCCCAAAGGATAAGTCCAATATTTGAGTTTGCATATGGGTATGCCCTGTAATTATAAGGTAAGGGTACATTGGTGCGAGATTTGAAAAATGCACTCCCAGTTTCATTGATGATGTTGGGTTCTTCTTGATATGATTAGTCTCTTGAAATTTGGCCTTTACTTACTCTGTGCTGTTATTTTGTATACTCTTCCTCATTCAAAAAGATTATTTGGAGCTCTTGTCTTCACAATCTTCTTATAAGTCTTCTTCATCCTTGTTTATTTCTCTTTGTAACTCCCTCCGTTTATTTTCATTTAATAGCCTCTTCTTTCTTGAAAATGTTTTATATTGTTAGTGAAAGGACTTTAGGGGCGTCTAAAAAAACATACTCAATTCCTTCTTAGGCAACGATTGAGTGTGTCCCGGTTCCTAGAAGTTGTGCTGCTGTTGAGGTTGGTCATTGAATCCACTCTTTTAGTGGTTGAGAGGGGAAAATTATTTCCCCCAAATCAACTATTCTTGGAGTTCTATAAATTATTTGAAGTGGTTCCCGCTCGATGTTCCCTAAACATATGGCAGATTGTGAACAGAGTTCATAGGATAAATGAACTTTATGGGACCAACATAGTAATATGAGACATTAGGTACTGTTCTTCTGGGTCCTATACTACAAAAGGTGTTTTATGCTTAAACTTGAGGAAATCTTATAGGGTTTTGGTTGTCAACTTCTCTGATTCAATAAAGGTATTGAGATCAAGGATTTATTGCCCGGAATTAGTAATATCCACCTCTCCCTAAGAGCGAGAAATATAAAGGGTTTTTACACTCAGAGTGGGGGAGTGACATAGGTTAACTTTTCATTTCTTCTTGCTCTGAAATCTATACTTAATTCTGCATGTATATTTATTATTCAGCCAAATGATAATCTTCCTTTGGGTCGATTATTAACCGCGGGAATAATAAAAATACGAACATCATTTTAATTTATTAAAATAAATTAATCTATGCAATAGAGGTTACTTTGGCAACGTACTACTTTAATTAATTTATTTCAGATATAATACATTTTTGGTATTTTTTTTAAATACCCCTAAATGAGAATCAAACTTTATTTAAAATCTTAATCCAAATGATTTTTAATTAAATCTTCAAGTATTTGTTCCACCTAATCTTATACTTGCCTTAGTTCCTCCCCCCCCCCCAAAAAAAAAAAAAAGAAAAAAGAAAAAAAAACTGCATTTGGAAATAATTCTCACAAAAAAAATGATTTGGAAAGAATTTCCACAAACACTGAATTAGGATTAATTCCAAAAAAAACTGAATTGTAAATTATTGTCAAAATAAACTGAATTTGAGAAAAAAAATATCTCATATTAATCTTGAACAAATACTGAATTAATCCATCCAAATCCATTATGAATTTAACCCCTTTTAGGAAATCAAAAAATCACTATGGATGAACAATCCTTAATCAATTTGAGACTATGATTACTAAAATTATCACAAATCATAAATAAATTCTACATAGAATCCTAAAAGTCATATAGGTTCTAACTATATCATATGTATATCATATGTATGATAAATCAAACAAAATCACTTCTAAATTATAATCACAGTACCAATCTCAATAATCCAATGTGAATGGACTCTGATACCACTTGTTGGAATATTAAATAAAATTTATCAACATATTAGATTATTGAGATTACCTAATAAAGGAATTGTAGAAATTGTGTACCTAAATTCACAACGGTGATTGAGACTCGGGGGTTGGAGGTCTTCCACAGACTAATCCCTCTCTCTCTATGAGTTCTCTTTCATTGATGGGAATGAGGAGGAGAGTGTATTAGACTTGCGAAACAGAACCCTTCATTATATTTATAGACATCTAATTAGAACTCCATAAATTCTAATTAGGTGACTCTTGACTCTTGAATAACTCGACTCTTGAGACTTTTGGGTAACCACACATTTCAGATTCCATACTTATTGTTGATGTCTTTTGAACTTATTTAATTAAATCACTTCATTTGCCCAATATAAATTGAAGCTCAAATATAATTATTATTTTAATATGTGAGCCCTCATTAAATTATTTGAAATATATAAAATATTCAAACATGTTGAAGACATGGTTTTTGGCAGTTATATTTTGCTTTAAAATCAATGTATTAAAGCTTTGTGTTTGTATGTAAAGAAGGGTTGTTTGACCTTTTATCTTCTTTTTGTTACGTGTATAGTGATTGTAATCTATAATTTTGTTACCACAAAGTATAAAATTATTTTAATATGCTGTCCTTATTGTCGTATATACTTCTTTAATACGTGTGTGACAAATATAATAGTTGTTAAATGGTAGTCTGAAAGTAGGTTTGCAATGATGTCTTAGAACTTGTAGAAAATCATGCATGCAGAATCAAAAACTCAAAATTAAAGTGTAAGAAGTTTCGTTCGAAATTTAGGCACTACATACATAGTCTAATAGATTAAGACATTTCTTGAAGTATCGTAAAATACATTATGTAGTTTTACTTAAAATAAAATGAAATATATTGTAATAAAAGGGTTTGATATTTGATTGGTGCTAATCAATATGCATATAACTTAATTTTAAATCAAATGAAGAAACACAGTTAAGAACACTAGATTATCCTTCATTTAATTCTTTGTGTTTTGGGAAACATTAATTTTATAGAGAATTAAGGTAAATGTCATGTTCCTTCCTATATTTGGATTTTTAAGAGAATGCTTTTCAAGTTTATAAATCTAGTCCTTGTGGTACAATAGCATTTATAAATCTAGTCTCTTTGGTACAATTGCCTTTATTTTTTTTATCTGCGCCAGCGGCACCATTTTTCATTATTTTTCATGGTATTTTTAGTACAGGGACTAAATTTATAAATTTATATGGAGTGTCCTATTTTTATACACTTTAAGCATTATGAGGACTTTTTTCCGAAACCCCCTTAATTTTATTTACGTTTTGACAATACTAAGTTTTTATAAATCATTAGTATAATTGGTTACTTAAATGATTATTTGAACTTGTAATTTTTTTTATAATGATGAATGTATTTTTTTGTGTTGTGCGTACATACCCCAAAGAGTACAATATCAGTTTATATTCCTATCCTCTGAAGTCTTTTTGTAAAACCGTAGTATTTAAATTATTATTGCATTTTAACCTATTGTATGAAAATAGGTATATTTAAAGTATTGTTATTTCCTAATCTATTGTTTGAAAATATGACATACAAGTATAACAACTATGGTAGCATGTTAACTTGGGGGAAAACAACAAACGTATATGGTTGATGTCTGATATATGTTCGTAATGAGAAGGTTCAACAACTTTCACACTGATGTTTTGTAGCCTTTTAGTAAAATTGGTGGTGGGCCAATGGGATTCAACCTTTTCTGTTACTTCCACTGCATATAAGTAGCATCCCATGGGATTCAAAGCTTCAAGTTAGTCCCCTTTTTTCTTGAAGAAATGACTGAACGAGAGATAGAGAGACCGTCTCATGAAAAACTCAAAAGACAAAAAAATACCAAGATAATCAAGTAAGAGAGATAAAATAATATAATAAGAGAAGCATAAGAGAGGAAGGAAAATTTGTCTTATGGAAGGTAATCAATAGGACACGTGTCACTCTTTCCTAAAATGATAGATTTTATATATAAGAAATCACGTGATGCGCAAGCATTTATCAAGGGGACATGAAAATTGTGATGACAAATGATTACCAACCTCTCTTTGCTTGTTACACTATTGTGGCACGTACTTAATACATCGAAGTATTATTAATAACTAAGTATAATTAATTAGAAAATAAATAATAATATCTTTGACATTAAAAGAAATTAAGGGAAAATATCAGGTCGAATTACAATTTTTATTCAATTGCAGGCATTTAAGAACAACAAAAGAAATTAAGGGAAAAAAATTTAAAACAATCAAACTTTTCATAAAACAAATGTTAAAAAGTCATTTAAGAGAAAACTGTAACACCCCGTAATTTTAATGATTTTTATATTGGGATTAATTAAATTAAAATGGAAATATTAATTAGCGAGACAACTGTTAATATTTATTTGTATGAATTATATTGAGTATTACTTAGTGAACGAGTAATAAATTAGTAAGAATGCAATATAATTGTCGTGAGTGAGAAATACGACAGTTATGGTAATCTAGTCGGGAAGAGCGTGTGAGTCGTGTCGAGACTTAAATTTATGAGATGAAATGTGATCTATTTATGAGTCATCCAAATGGTCATTTAGAGTACTCCAGTGTGTCCGGAAGGGTCGATATAGTCAGAAAAGTATACTCGGGGGGTTTGGATTGGGTCCCAGGATATTTTTAGGGCAAACCGGCACCCTGAAAGGGTATTTTGGTTTTTCGGATTTTTAGAGTAAAGGGACCAATGAAATTACTAGGGTTATATCAGCATGTGTGTTGAGGGTGTTAGAGTTAACAATTTGAAAAACAGAGATAGGCCATTAGAGGAGGAAGGTGAAGGTTTCCAAGGCTTCCCACATCACTTTTGCACCACCACTACCACCGGAGTTTAGATCGAAAGGAGAGGAAGACAACTCCACCATTTTTCTGCACAAATTAGATCGACAAACTCAAGGCAAGTGTTTATCTTTAAAAATTATGAGTATACATAGTATCCATGTTAATGTAGGATTGGATATTTTCATAAATAAATGATTATTGGGGTTAGATTGGAGATTAAACTCATGTTCTTGGGTAGAAATCATGATAGACATAATTTATTCATGTATGTAACACGAATATGATAATTTAGTAACAAGAGAATGTGGAGAAATCTGGGTTTGTTGATGTTCTTGAACAAAGAAAGAATAAATTAGGGTTTTAGGATTAAAGTGTAGGATTAACCCAGTTTAAATGATTCCCCTTGATGATTTAATGATTCGGCTACGTTAAAAATCGTTTATATATGTTATTACAGAGTCTGATATACTCGGTTGGGAGTTTGGGACTGTATTATGAAGGTTTAGAGGGTTAAAAATAGTGAAAATCGTAGCAGTTAAATGAAGCAGACGATTTGTAGCATTTCGAATCGATCCGGCTCAGAGAGCAAATTGATTCGGTCAGCGAATCGATTCGACCTCTTCACTGAATCAATTTGGATGCCCAGATTTTGTCAATTTCTTTTAATTTATGCCCTAAATCCACAAACAAATTGTGAGGAAACTCTTGGGACATTATTTAACGTTAATGAGGGAGATAGTAATTTTTCGTAAGCATACAGTAGGGTTGAGGTTTCCCCAATTGAGGAGAATTAAGGCTAAAAACTATTGGGCGTATTTTGATATTTGATGAATTCATGAGAATTAAAACGGGGCACGGAGAGCATGGGTGAACCTAAGACCAAACCAGTAGTAGAGAGATATTATGACAACTAAGATAATTTAGGGGGTAATTCGGACCATTCGGGTAGTGGGAAATACTCGGGAATATACGATGCAAAGTGTAATGGCCAATTGATAATACGTAGGTGCGTATGGGATATATTAAAAGTTACGATATATATATATATATAGGTTGTGTGAATACCTATTGCGTGAATTCTTACATGTGTGAACATACCTACGCTACCTGCTATCACGGGAGGATCCGCTTCATGGATAACCTTATTGTGATGAGCTCATTTGGGGAGAATTTAGACTTCTGCCTCAGAACATAGAACTTAGGGTTGAGCACTACTTGTGTGTATGATAGTTTGACCAGTCAGTTGGGTGCGTTAGGTGTGTGCATAGCCGAAAGAGTTAGAACTATGTTCGCCTCCAAATTGCGTGAAGCATAAATTTATGGTTCGAGAGTGATTCGGAACTTAAAGCCCTTTACGTAGTACGTGACGTAATGGGACTCGATATCAGAGTATGCACGCATCGCGGTCTCCACATAGGGATGTCGTATTCTTATATAATATAAGAGTGGTGTATATATATAGATATAGATATTGATATATACGTGTAATTTATTCTATTCTGTGTGCATTAGTAGAAAAGATAGATAGTGATATCTAAAGTAACCTAAGTATGTGGAAACTTAATACTTACTTGATTATTTTTACGGGCTAAAGGGGTTTGTAAATTCGGTAATGTATTGTATGGACAATGCGGGTGGGCACAATGAGTTATTTGGTAGGGAGAGACTTAGTTCAAACTAGTTAGGCGGTGTAGCATAACTAGGTTGGTTTAGGAGAATACATTGAGTGTGAACAATAGTTGAGAGGTGAGGATCTCAAGCGAGGACACGTAAAGTTAACATGTATACAATATCTTCACTTACTGCATTTTAAATACTTGAAAATATTTTTCAAATGTTCTTGGGCTCTCACTCGTTTCAAATCTATTTTTGTAAAAACCTTTTAGGTGCCTAACCATAGAGACGCCATGCTTAGGAGCCAATTCTTATTTGACGTGCTGCAGCTGCTATGGACAATGCAGGAACTCAGTAGTATATGCTTTTACTTTTATCAGTTCCTTATTATCATCCAGTTATCTCAGTTGGGCATGTCGCCCATCTTTAGTTAGTGGTTATTTCAGAGCTACTGTATTTCCATTTTATTTCTACTTGTTGGATTTTGTTTTAATTATGGACTATTATATGTGGGCTTCAGTCTGGAGTGTTTATTCCCATCATATTTATTTAGTCAGTTATTTTATCATTTATTACGTTGTTGACTGTAAGGGTGAATGTGGTTTAGTATTTTAAATTATTGCATGTTAATAAAAAGATTAAAATTTTGACACCAGGCTATTATGGTATTAGTAACACAATTACGTTTCGACAGTGATGCTAAGAATGAAACCATTGATGATTTCTGTTTAATTTAATAATGCACTGATCACCCAGGATTCGAATAGGCGAGGTGTCACATATGGTATCAGAGAAGTAGGTTCTAGTGTCCTTATGATCTGTACAGACTTGTCACGTTTCCAGCGTAGCGTTCTTTGATGTAGGGCCCTACTATTAGGATTGTTGCATTCATGATTACGCATTTACATCTTCAGCTATTTTGAGATATATTAAACTGTGGACTTATAGAAACTCTCTTTCATTTCAGATGCCACCGAAATGTACACCACGATCCACCAGAGATGCACAACATGAGCCGCAGCCAGCTCAGGCATAAGGGACTATGAACGCTGCTGAGGTCACCGTTATTGTTGCACATGCCACTACACCAAAATGGGAGATTTGTGAGTGCTGTTAGCAGTCACAAATAACCTTTATAACTGCTATATACCGTCATAATTTGTAGGGTGACAAAGGAAATATCATAACTCCTAACAGCAGGCACAAATATTTATAACCCCTATGGGGTTATGACTGGTGACCCCAATTTGTAACAGCTGATAGTAGTTATGAATCTAATATTTATAACTGCTGACAGTAATTACGAATCTTATATTTGTAACTGCTATCAGCGGTTATGAATCTTATATTTATAACTGTTATTAACGGTTACAAAATTGACAGTAGTGACAAATTTGTGACTGCTATTAGCAGTTACAAATGTTAAATTTGTTAAATGTGGTAAGAGCTCTTATAATCAGCTTTAGATTTTCACAAAATGGTGAAATGATGAAAGTAGAATGATTTTCATGAACATGTAACGTCTAAACAATTTGACAATATTTCATTTATATTTCTAATATTCCAAATATTTGGTACACATAAAACGTGTTTAAACTTAATTTAACATCAAACAACCCCTTCTTGGGCGCCAAGTACAAAATGAACATAGAATAAAAAAATAACGACACAGCATTTCGATGACATGAAATGTCATGAACATATAACAAATCATTCTAAACCTAGACCATGGGTCATCACGCGGTGGATACGCTTCGTGAAGGCTGGGTATATCAATCGTGGTCGGTATTGATGCGGTGACATTCACCCTCGTGTACTTGGAGTACGCCTACTGAGCAAGTTCAATGGACTCAATTTTTTTTAATACGGCGCCTCGATATCCATTGACTTGTGCGTGTGTTGCTTGCCACAAAGTGTAAACACCTTGAATTGAAACTTATGTTTGTTGCTATTTTAAACCCAAAATAGGTTGCAATTTAAAGAAAGGTAGATATAAATACAACTAGTTCTCTGAATTAATATCCAAAATCAGAGAAAAGTTAAATTCATGGTCTACAGACCTTATATCTCAAGCAGGTAGATTTGTTCTAATAAGGAATGTTCTTCAATCAATGCCAGTATATCTTAAGCAGGTAGATCTGGTTAAAATGGTTTGAGAAGATAAGATATAGCAAATGAATACATCATAAGGTATAGGGTCTAAAGTAGTGAAAAGACTAACTTATGTTATATAACATAAGTTATATAATAATTATATGAACTGTTATATAACTTATGTTTTATAAAATATATGACATCCTGTTTTTGTACATTCAACACACGGGTTGCGTAATTCTCATGCCCAAATGTCCAGCAGCGCAATAAAGCCATACTTTCCCATAATCACCTAAAAACAAGACCATAACAAAAATTCAGAAAACCCAAATTCACAACAAGTCCAATCATTTTGTAACAAATCCATACTTAACAACATACAAACTAAACTAGTAAGTCAACATGAATGAATATTAAAAAAAACTTAGTTTCACAAGCAGTAACATTGTAGCGAAACAGTCCCCTTTGTATATGGTCCTCCTACTACAATCAAATTGTAACAATTTTAGACTATTGTAAAAAAAATAAAAAATAAAAATTGGTAAGAATATTAAAACAAATTACCTCCCCAAGGAGAAGTGAGTCCAAGAAATCAACAAGAGGTTCTGCATTTGTTGGGGGTTGGGGAAAAGCAGCTTGTCCCATGTTAAATACCTCTTGCCATCGATGTGATCGATATCAAGCCATATGATATCATAGGGGATATCATGGTGGTCGAATTTGGAGTCGACATTCCTGAAATCTTCCTCGTTCCTATAGTTCCACCTGCGTTGATGATAGGCAGTGGTAAAGAATTGAGGCATGGCAGGTGTTCCAGTGTGGACGGTATACTGGCGAACAACATCCTTGGGTTTAATTTTTTAATCAGTGCTTAATAAGTACACCGTTCAGCTATTACATATGCGTTTAATTTTCTGTTGATGTTGTGTTTTGTAAAACTGATATGTTTACAAATACTTCTTAACGTATTATCTTAGCGTATTAAAACTGATAAGTTGCTAGTCGATGTGAAGTGCTCGCTTACATAAAATGCATTGTAGACTAAAAGAAAATAACTCATTCTACTTTTTTTTACCAACTCATACTAAGAAAAATCAAGGTATCTATTGACAAAACTCAATTTGATAATACCATATTTAACTTAACCCCAAATTTTACAAACAATTAGACATCACACCAATTTATATATATGTATACCTATTGAGTGGCACCTTTAATGAAAACACCACAAATTTAATATATATTTGGATCACAACAAAGGCATTGCAAAACACCGTACAATGGAGTTTTACAATGGCTTATTTAATATATGTACCAAAATCTCTTTCAGTAACCTGACTAAAGTATATCCGACATCAACTCGCACATGTATATCTGTCAAACACTGCATCTGCAACAACATAAAAAGATTTTACATTAGTAAGTTTTTAACACAATATCGTAATATTAAGTAATAGGTAAGGAAAAAAGTGAGATCGTTGTAATATATGGTGTTTTGACTTATGAAAGATTGTATATAGGGCTTTTGAGTTGTCATTGGATTAATTTGTTTCCCCAGTAAAAAATTAGTCATTTGAATAGAAATTTCTCGGACCATAGTCCTCTTTTACTTTCAATTCCAGGTCCTCAATATTCAATGATAAAATGCTTCAAATTTCAAATTATGTGGACCCAACATGAAGGTTTTATGCAGTTAGTTAAAGAGTCTTAGAAAGAGGCAGCTACTGGAAATCACTCAGATGTTTTTGCTTTCAAATTGAGGAGATTAAAATCATTCCTAAAAAGGTGGAGTAAAGAGGTGTTTAAAGACATTTTTAAGGAGATTTAAGCTTTGGAGTATAATTTTCTTCAAGAAGAATCAACCCTGGAACTTAATTCAAGTGGTGATCAAAAGGAGAAAGTTTCAACAGCTAAAGTTGATCTCAATTATGCATTGGCTAAAGAAGAAATCTGTTGGCAACATAAATCTAGAAGTGCTTGGCTACGAGATGGGGGATAGAAATACCAAATTCTACCATGCTCAAGTTTAGCAAAATAGAAGAAGACTCAGTATACAAAATTAAATATGAAAAGAGAAGAATCCATGAGAAAATAGGCACTATTGTTGACACATTTGTTTCTTATTTTGCAAATTTATTTTCTGCAGGTCACCAAGAGGATACAAATATTTTGAAGTTACTTCCAAAGATAATTCATGAAGAGAAAAATGGAAGCTTAACCACTGTTCCAAAATAAGAGAAGATTTGGAAGGGAATCAATAGCATGAGCAAAAATAGCACAACTGAATCTGATGGCTTTAATGGTTTCTTCTATATGAATTATTGGGAAATAATTAAAGAGGACTTCTTAGAGGCAATCCAATCCTTCTTCTTAGGATTAAACATTCTAAAGCCTTGGAGTTCTACTCACATCTATCTAAAATCCATGCTTCAAAGAACTTTATCTTGTAAAGATTTCATACCTATATGCCTTACGAACTCTTGAAAAACCAGTATATGAACTCAGAATGTATTCCCAAAAGATAACACATTATATATATATATCAGAAACAACACAGGCCTGAAGTAAGATTTCCACATTGTGTATTTGGTGGGATATATGTTGTGTAATTGTAATAATTGTGAATTTCTCTAATGCTATTACAAGACAAAAATTGGTTGCTGAGTACTTCGCTCCCAATACCAAGAAGGAGGCATTTTGCATTAAATATAAAAAAAATGTGTATGTCTATATATATTATCATAAATCGATGTATTCGAGCCTTCGAATAGACTTATCCCGAGGGCACGTGTAGACCCCATGAGCCGAATGGTCATGACCCAACTAAAAAGATGTCCCCACAAGGGTTTATGCAATTGTAGAGGATCCCAAAGCTATACATGAGAGAATTTTGAAGACTAAAAGAAGCTTGAAATTCACTCACGGTTTAACAATCTCAGTGATATCAAATCAAAGGTCAAGGCCCTTCCTAATGCCATCCAACACGGCACAAAGATGATAAGTTACTGTGTTTTAGATAAATGTTTTGAATTGCAACTGTTAGCATCAAATTGAGAAAAATGTAAAACTATATACCTGAAAATGCTCTAACATTTATATAACACAACTGTTATATAAGTTATAAAACTCATATAACAGTTATGTTATATAAGTCATATAACATAACTGTTATAAAGTTATGTTATATAACTCATATAACATAACTGTTATATCAGTTTTATAACATAACTTATATAACAGTTATGTTACGTAACAGAGTAAAAGGATATTGACATAACATCAGTTGTATATTGACTATATGACAATAATAAATAAGAAAATAATATGTAACAAACTGTCAAATAATAAAAGCAGGTGAGTCTATCGAACATGAACCAGGATTTTATCCTAAAATAACATGAAAAAATTAAGTGATTAATGACTTTCAAAAGAAAATGCTAGGCTACCTGGAAGCACGTAAGTAGCCCAAGCAGGGACCCGTTCCAAAGGCCCACTAGGAGTGTTGAAATATACCCTGTATTTGCTTCCATGAGGAATACCAAGAGTATACTTTTTCAACCAAGCTTTCCTTCCTTTACGAGTCTCCAACCAGTACGCAATTGGAGGCTTTTTAGTATGAAATTTTGCCCGCGACACTCGATCGTCTATGACATTAAAAATGTCATTCCTTTTCGTTGTTAATCACATCGTATGGAGGTAAGTTGCTCGGTGGATCATCTTTATGTTTCTCTTTTCATGATTCATATCGTGTCTCGGTATCAGGTATTTCTTCCAATTCCTCTTCAGTTTGAGGCCCATTTGGCACAAATATTTGCTCGTACAACTTAGCGGTAAATTTATAACGTGATTTTATAAAGCGGTCTTCCATGGGTTCCCAATATTCGTCACTTGCTTTCTGAAAAACTTCTTCAATGGTGACTCCCCTGTCACCTTTATCATAATCATCCACATAGTTGTACTGTTTAAAGTAGACTTCATATGGCTCTTCTCCCTCCCTCAATTTGTCTTCTAGAATGATAAACCAATATCCATAATCATCGTGGCCAAAATGACCCTCTCTTGCACTATCTTGGTGACCACTCATTAAAATCTCCAACAAGTGCACATTACCGAGCACCTGATTACAACATGCACATTGACAAATGAATCACGAAGGAGAAGGAACAAATGAAAATAGAAAATAGATTAAATCTACTAGGGAAAACGAACATGACAATGGAAACGTTGATTGCAATAAGGTCAATTTCGGTTTAAGAATTAGGAGACGTGACAACTATTCGACGCAATTTATATTCCAACAAAGCAACAAAGAAAATTTTGGGCGTGTAGTTTATACTCGAAAAATTAGCTATATTTGTAATTTTATAGGGAGAAATAATCAGCTAGTGATTGTGTTAGATAACTTGGATATTTTAATGATACGAGAAGCCATCTCTTAGAGATTCAAGTGGCAATTCAAAATTTCATCTTTCAGGTCCTTCAATGATTTGTGCCTGCCAAATAAGAATAAAGAAACATTCCACAATCTAGGAAAAGTAAAAAATGGAAGACATCATATACTAACATTCTGTTTAACCACTAAGAAAAATGAAGGAAGAACATACACTAAAAATTGATGGCATTAAAAGAATGAACTGGAAAAGCCAAGTGCTTATTGGCGGCTTGGTTGGCAATATGCTTGTCAATGAGAGCAGGGCCAATAATTTTGTTAATATTCCCAACTCAAAGCATGATTTCTCGATGGTGGTTCCAATTCAAGGAAATGTTTGACTCATAAATTTTTGTGTAGGACCTGAAGCTAGAATGGACTTTGAGATGCTAATTTACATGTTTCGTTAGTAATATTCCAGGTCTATAAAGATTATTCATTTTCCTAAACACTGAAAATGATTTGAAATGTTAAAAGAGGAGGAGAATACATACTCCTTAAAACTGAAAAAGAATAGAGGTTAATACAAATAGACATAGGCGACTTCAACAGTTCAATCTAAAATTAGATAAGTTACATGTGAAGTCATATTATTTAAATCTCCCATATTTATATAGTTAAATTAGATTAGATTAGATAAAAAGGGAAAAACATAATAGTTACCTTCAATATAAATGGTAGAAGAAACAGGTGAATCAATTTGAAGCTTAGAAGCAAGACTCATATGAGTTGACGACATATACATTAGTTGGTGATATGAACCAATTATCTTCTAACTCGTTGAGAAACATGAGAAGCCTCAATAGAAATGATTTGATTGATCGAAGCCTGAGAAGATTGCTTAATCTGGTTAAATTAAGAATTATTTTGTTTAGGATTATAATAAGGTGGATATCCAGAAAATTTATAACATAATCAACTCTATACCCAATATAACCATAATGATTATAAGTAGGTATCTCTTTCTTTGGAGACTTCATTCTTGATTGATTAGAATGTGATCTAGCAACCTCATTCCTAATACAAAACACCATAGAATCGTCAAGGGAAACAGAATTCATGCTCAGACTGATTTCTCATTGCTTTCCTTCTTGAGACATCACATATTCCATTTGAATATCATTATTTAAAGCCTTAATACCGCGATAAGTTCATTTACCACAAGAAAAAAGGAATGTATTTGCTAAGTTCATCCCAAATCGCTTTTAATTATGCGTAATATGCACTCACGTAATTCTGACTTTGAGCGAGACTCATCAAATCTCGTCGATTATGCAATTAAAAGTAAAGCCAATTACGCAATTATTTAGAGGGTGAGTAAACTAACCAAATTCTAAGAAATATAACAACTGATACAAAAAATTGAGCTCACCGTCATAAGTCAAATATACATTTAAAATGATCTCGACATCATCAAGCACCAATTGTGTTTAAAATAATGGCATTTAAAATGAGATACATTCAACTCAGCATATAAAATTAACATAACTGAGCACTAATTATGTCAAAGCATATAACAATTACTTACATTCCATTCATGAAACTATAGCTTAACGACCCGAATTGAAGAGGAAGTGACCTAGATGCATATTCCAATAAGTATTATATGGTGAGGAAAATATTTCAAGTTCTTCATCACTAGGTTTTTTCATCATCTTATCACTTTCAACATTTTTTGTCACTTCCTTCTTATGTTCTAGATTTTTGAATAAGAATTAATCTTCTTTGTGACTGATAAGAAACCAATTTCCTCATCCGTCAGCACATGATTAACTAATATTGCATCAAAAAAGCAGAGAAATATGGATATAACAATAGAGAAAGATGGAAAAAGTTAAGAAAGTACAACAACAAAGTAGAAAAATCAAATTTTAACCATTTTTTAGATAATGTTATTGCTGAAACCTACCTAGTTGTAAGAAAAAATATCATACACAAACAAAAAAGTGTTTTGTACAATTCAAATGAGTGAGTTTTTATCTGTATCACACAAACATATGTCTCAACCATATCCATAACCTTGCACTCTTAATAGTTATAACATAATCATATGCCTCAGTCATATTCAGAACTTATAATCTAAACGATTTCTCAAGAAGTAGAAGAAGAACATCTACAGATTTACACACAAATAACTACATATTTATGCACACCTGACTGCAGATTTATACGCACATCTAACCTTTATAGATGACTATACACACATGACTACAAATTTGCATATTTATACATACAGAACTATAAAGTTGCATATTTATACGCACATTACTAAAAATTTGCACACGCATAACTACATATTTGCACACATATCCAACATTTATATAGAGAGAGAGCCCTAGGTTTGCGATTGGACATTATACCTGTCTAAGAAGAAGCCAAAACGTAGACCTAGGTTTGAAATTGATCCAAATATACCTGTTGAAATTGTAAGAGATAAAAAACAAAAATAGAGATTAGAAAAATGAGATGAAGTTTTCACTATTAGTAGGTGATAAAAAACCTGAATCGAAAATTTTACTGTTTGTAAATGCATCCAAATGAAACAAAAACATAGATTAGAAAAATGAGGCCTCGTATGTAGTTGAAGGTTGAATTTGTTTTATGATCACACTCCCAAAGGCTCTCCAAAACACATTATGGTTTCCCATATACATTAGGATATATAACAATACAACAGTAGAAGGTCATTTAATTATGTTGTTTGCACATGACATAAGTATCTGGAGTCTATTGAAATTCATATACTAAATTAATACCAAATGTTTATTTAGAAGAAAAATTAGAAACGAGAATTGTGTTTTCAGCAAAAATGTCGCTACTTTTACAAACTGTCCACATTAAAGAAAATTGGGAGAAAAAGAATAATGAAATAATAAATACAAGTCATGTGACTAATAGGTTATATATATACGTAAAAACATAATCCTTATCGTTTTGTGTCAGGTCGTGTCGGGTCGTGTTCTTGTCAAAATAACCCTTGTCGTATCGTGTCGTGTCGTTCGAAACCTGACCCAAAAACACGAATTGTAACACCTAATATAAATTTAACCCACATATTTCTAAACTAATTATGAATGATAGAAAAATGCAAATTAAACATTCATACACATATTACACTCACTTGGCCCATACTATTTAACAATAAACAAAACCCCTAAACTACACCAACCAAAAAACCCTCAATCATCATTACATAGGATATTTTTCATGGAATTGAAGCAATTGGGTAAATCAACCGAGAAAAATCCTAAACCTTTGTTCCATTCATTTCCAAATCAGTGCATTCATTCAGTAAAACATAAACATAAACATAATACTATGTTCTTCGTGTTCTTCACAACGATTTCCATAAACATAAACTCACAACAATTTAACATTCTTCACAAAGATTCATTCAGTAAAACATAAACATTGTTCTTCACAACGTTATTCACAACATTGTTTTTTACTTATTAAAAATTCATTTAATTATATTTTGTCCAAAAAATATTATGTCTAGGGTTTTTGAATAATATTTTGTCAAAAAAATAACCTCAATACAATTTCTAGGGTTTATTAACATATAATACAATCTGTTCATAGTTACACTCATAAACACGAATACACAAACATATAAACAGAAATTTATACATACACACATATACACATAAATTTATAAATATACACACATATAAATAGAAATCTATACATACACACACATACCCACACACAATGAGAATAAAAATGGGCACACACACATAATGAGAATCGAAATTAGGGCTTTAGTCATAAATGAGGATATGAGGATATGTAAACTACGAAATCGAAATGAGAAAATTCCAAAATGAGGATAGGAGGATATCGACCAACCCATACAGCAAAAATAATAAAAAATATATAACAAAAATATACAGAAAATTTAGGATAAAAAAATACCTGTTTGGATGAAAGGGGGAGTTCTTCATTTTGGTTTTGGCAAAATGAAAGAGATAAATGAGGGTGGGAGTTATTCACGTATAGCTGAATGATATGAGAGATAAAGAGGGAAATAAAAGTAGGGGTAAAAATTTTGTGACCGCTAGTAGGAGTCACAAATTGAGTCTTAGGTATAAATTTGTGACTGCTGAGAGCGGTTATAAATTTGTGACTGTCAATAGCAGCTACAAATAAAGTTTTAGGCCAAAATTTGTGAGTGTTACAAGCAGTTACAAATTTATGACTGCCGATTGCAGTCATAAATTGAGTATTAGGCCAAAATTTGTGACTCCTCATAGCAGTTATAATTTTTTGACTGCTCATAAGAGTCATAACTTAGGCCTACTAATAAATTTGTAAATGCTTGTGACAGCTATAAATTTGTGACTGCTTATAGGAGTCACAAATTAATTATATGGTAATATATATAACTCTCATTACTAGTGACAAACTAAGTGACTCAAATTTTTTATTTTCCATTGATTTTATCACCCTTAATGGGAGTTACAAATATTTTGTGAGTGCTCCGGGGAGTTATAAGTTTGTCATCCCCATTAGCAGTCACAAAAAGGCAGTCACAAAATTAGCATTTTGGTGTAGTGGGCGGTTAACGCAGCCTTGACCACATTTTCTCAGCAGGCCCCCCGGGTGCTACCTTAGCTGCAGGTATTGGCTCCAGACCAGACACACTCATTTCCTTCTGCCTGGAAGCGAGTCAGAGATGCCTTTCAGAAGGCTCATCCTTTCGAGTTTCAGGGAAGCTCAGATGTCATTGTTGATTGCCAATGGAAGAAGGACATCCAGTGTCATTTACGGATGTACGAGTGCACTGATATGCAAAGATAAATACTAGCTACTTTTAAGATAATGGGGATAGCCTTGTAGTGGTGGGAGTCTGTTACCACCGCAGAAAAGAGGGATAGTATGCCTATTCAGGAGTTCTGGGAGAGGATTGACCGCAAGTACTTTCCAATAGCCATTCAGATAGAGATGAGGCGGAAGTTCTTAGACATATACCATGAAGGAAGGATAGTGGCCGAATATCAGGAAGAATTTACTCGATTGGCAAATTTCATACCAGATGAGGTGAACATAGAGGAGAAGAGGATATAGCTCTTTATTGATGGTCTTAGCTGGAGAATTCGATAGTATTTTTTAGGTAATCCTACTATGAAGACTTATACGTATGTTTTGAATGCCGTTTTACTGCATTGTCAGGATCACCACTTCCACCTGAAGGGAGAAAGTACATAGGTGAGTCCGTTTAGTAGGGAAGGACAGGGGGTGGCAGTACTGGTGGGGCATAATTGACTCAGACATGGACGAGACTGAGTGAGCAGGGTTCCTAACAAGGGGATTCTACTAAGCACTTTCAATAAGGAGATTTCAAGCAGGGGCAAGGTGGATTCAGGCATGGCCCTCAGGGTCAGCAGGGTTAACAAGGCCAACAACGTTTTCAGCAGGGCCAAGGGATAGGTGGTACCGGCCAGAGAGGGGGAAGTTTCACTAATAGATGCTTCACATGTGGCAAGAATGGGCACAAACTTCAGGATTGCCCTGAAAGGGGTAGGGTTTCGCAACAGCAGGGCGCTCATCAAGAGCCCCAAAGGCCCATTTTTCCCCTCTCCCTTCCAGCACCAGCACCCGCACTGCCTGCCATGCCAGTCATCCTAGAAGCCACACCACAATAGGGGAAGTTAGAGTATGGACGTGTGTATAATGTCCACCAGGACGCAGTTCCACAGGTGCCACCCACAGTTGAGGGTACGTTTCTTATATATGGGACTTCATGGCATATTTTATTTGACACTCGGATTCACACTCCTTTATAGCCCTTAGATTTACACGAGTCGTAGGGTTATTAGACACGGCCAATAGTATAGTCACGTGCGTAGACTCACCATTGGGTAGTGGGACACTTATCTTCTTTATTTGTCGGGGGGGGGGGGGGGGGGTGAGTATAGACATTGAGAGACTTATTTTGTCGGCCAAAATGTTCGTGTTAGATATGTCTGAGTATAACACAATTATTGGCATGGATTGGCTTACAGCGAATAGATACATGATTGATTGTTACAGTAGGAGCATCATGTTTACAATTTCGGTCTAGGAGATGTTCTTAGTGGTAATGCCCCATATCGAAGGAGGATTGTCAACTCACTTATACTATCTAGAGGAGGAGACCTCTATGGGGTAGTGATCTCCCTAGATTCTATTCCAATTGTGTGTGAGTTTGCTGATGTATTTCAGGAGATGTTAGGATTTCCGCCTAACCAAGAGGTATAGTTTGTCATTGATTTAGAACCAGGCACTCGGCCGATAGCTCGTGCGCCTTATCATATGGCCCCTATAGAGATGAGGGAGTTATGAGATCAAATTAAGAAGCTTTTAGGATAAGTTTTTATCCGTATACTTCACTTTGGGGTGCCACAGTGCTATTTGTGAAGAAGATAGTTGGATATCTACGTCTATGTGTGGATTACTGGGAGTTGAATAAAGTTACAATATGAAATAAATATTTGTGTCCCGAATCGATGATTTATTCGACCAGTTAAGAGGAGTGGCCTACTTCTCTAAGATAGATTTGAGATTAGGGTACTATCAGTTGCACATCCTGGAGCAAGATGTATCTAAGACTACCTTTCTGATGAGATATCGGTCTTATGAGTTTCGGGTTATGCCATTTGGGCTAACCAACGTGCCAGCGGTGTTTATGGACTTGATGAATAGGGTGTTCAGAGAGTTCTTAAAATCAAATTTTCATTGTCTTTATTGATGACATCCTAATTTATTCTAAGACTAAGGAGGAGCATGCAGAGCATCCGCATTGGGTTTTACAGGCCTTGCGCGAGCATCAGTTGTACACTAAGTTTGAAAAATGCGTATTTTGGCTGTAATAGGTACACTTCTTGGGTCATATTATAACTTACATAGGGATATCAGTGGATCCGAGTAAGGTGTCAGCGGTGAGGGAGTGGGAACAACCCACAACACTGACGTGCATAGTTTTTTGGGGTTAGTCGAGTACTATCGATGATTTATTCATGGTTTTTTAAAGATTACGGGTTAGTTACCAACTTCACTCTCAAAGGGTTATCGTTTATATAGGATGACGCTTGTCAGTTAGCATTTGATGAGCTAAAGGACAAGTTAACTTCAGCACCATTTCTCGCATTGCCTAGGATGGGAGTGGAATATCTTATTTTTATAAACACGTCCCTATAGGGACTTGGGGGCATGCTACAGTAGGAGAACTAGGCAATAGCTTATGCTTATCATAAGCTTAAGCATCACGAGAGGAATGACCCCACCCACGACTTGGAGTTAGCGACAGTCGAATTTGCGCTACGGATTTGGAGGCATTACCTTTTGGGGGAGAGGTTTTGTCTATTCAAAGATCATAAGTCACTACAGTATTTGTTCACTCAGAGAGAGCTGAATATGCATCAACGTAAGTGGATAAAATTTATGAAGGATTATCAATTCGATATTCAGTACCTAACGTGGTGGTAGACGCGTTGAGACGTAAACCAATGGGGGATGTGGCTGAAGTTTGGAAGGAAAAATAGAAGGATATAGGATACCAGGATTCAGTTGCAAGATCATTCATATCAGTTATAATCGTCACCCCCCAGATTAACACAAGGGTTGTACAGGCCCAGGCAACAAATTCGTTTTATCATGACTGGATTCGACAACTTTTAATCGGAGGAGCAGAGTCTTACTCCGTGAGTTCAGAGGGAGGATTACGCTTCAATGGGAGATTTATTATTCTATAGGGGAAGGACTTACAACGCGCAGTGATGTCAAAGTCGCATAGGTCACGGTTTGCAGTACGTCCTGGAGGTGACAAGATGTACTGAAATACGAGATAACAGTATTGGTGGAATGGAATGAAGAAAGACATTGCAGAGTTTGTCTCAAAGTGTACCACTTGTTATCTGGGGAAGGTGGACCATCAGAAACCAGCAAGGGGTTTCATCCATTAGAGATTTTAATGTGAAAATAAGAGAGCATTTCCATGGATTTCATCACTGGATTGCAAACATCTCAGAGGGGTCATGATTCCATTTGGGTGATAGTGGATCGATTGACTAAGGTGGACCATTTCCTACCAGTTCACAAGGATTATACCACGCTAAAGTATGCCCAGATCTTTATCATTAAGATAGTGAGACTATATGGGGTGCCACTCGATTGTCTCCGACATGGATAAGATCTTAGTGTCTCATTTTTTACAGAGTTTTCAGGAGGCCATGGGTATATAGTTGCGATTGAGTACGACCTATCACCCACAGACGGATGGGAATACAGATAAGACGAATCAAATATTAGAAGATATGTTATAGATGTGTATCCTTAACTTTAGCGGAGATTGGGAGCAGTATCTTCTACTGGTGGAGTTTGCATATAATAACTTCTACCAGTTTTCGATTGGCATGGCACCATTTTAGGTTTTCTACCATAGACCCTTTCGTTCACCTACTTGTTGGTTATAGGTGGGGGACAACAAGCTTCTAGGATCAGAGTTGATTAAGGATACTTCGGCCAAGATTGAGCTGATTCAGAGTCGATAGACAAAAGAGTTATGTCCATGCTAAGTGATTCTTCGTAAAGTTTAATGTGGAGGACCAGATATTACTACGTGTATCTCCTATGAAGGGGATAATGAGGTTCGAGAAGAAAGGGAAGTTGGCACCAAGGTATGTGGGGCCATTCCTTATCATCGAGCTGATTGGGTCAATTGCATATAGACTCGGATTATCGGAGCACTTGCATCGAACTCATGATGTATTCCACATTTCTACACTGAGCCGATATCTCCGAGATGAGTTATCTCACACTCACATTGCATTGGAGGAGATTGATTTACCGTCCGAAATTTCATACGAGGAGAGTCCATTTGTTATTCTATAACATAGTGAGAGGAGGCTAAGGTCGAAGGTAGTTCCACCTGTAAATATTGTACTCGGGGGTTTGGATTGGGTCTCGGGGCATTTTTAGGCCAAACTGGCAGCTCAGAAGGGTATTTTGATCTTTTGGCTTTTTAGAGTAAAGGGACAACCGAAATTACTAGGGTTATATCTTCATGTGTGTTGAGGTTTTTAGGGTTAGTAGTTAGAAAAATAGAGAGAGGCCATTAGAGGAGGAAGGTGGAGGTTTCCAAGGCTTCCCACACCACCTTTGCACCACCACCACCACCACCGGAGTTTAGACCGGAAGGAGAGGAAGACAACTCCACCATTTTTCTGCACAAATTAGACCTACAAACTCAAGGCAAGTGTTTATCTTGCAAAATTCTGAGTATATATACTATCCGTGTTAATGCAGGATTGACGTTCTTGGGTAGAAATCATGATAGACATAATTTATTCATGTATGTAACACGAATCTGATAACTTAGTAACATGAGAATGTGGAGAAATGTGTTTTTTTTATGTTCTTGAATAAAGAATTAATAAATTTGGGTTTGGGGATTAATTTGTAGGATTAATTCATTTTAAATTATTCCCCTTGATGATTTGATGATTCAGTTACATTAGAAATCGTTTAAATATGTTATTATAGGGTCTAGTATACTTGGTTGGGAGTTTGGGATTGTATTATGAAGGTTTAGAGGGATAAAAATGGTGAAAATCGTAGCTGTTAAACGAAGCAAATGACCTATAGAATTTCGAATCGATTTCGCTCAGAGGGAAAATTGATTCGGCCTCTACACCGAATCGATTCGGTTGCCCAGATTTGGCTAAAATATTTTATTTTATGCCCTAAATCCACAAACAAATTACTGGGAGACTTTTGGGACATTATTGAACGATAATAAGGGAGATAGTAATTTCAAAAAGCATATGATAGGGTTGAGGTTTCCCCAATTGAGGAGAATTAAGGCTAGGAATTGTTGATCATATTTTAATGATTGATGAATTCACAAGAATTATAATGGGGCACGGATAGCATGAGTGAACCTATGACCAAACCAGTAGTAGAGAGATAATTTAAGGGTAATTAGGACCCTTCGGGTAGTGGGAAATACTCGAGAGTATACGATGCGAAGTGTAATGGTAAATTGATAATACGTAGGATATTTGTGAGTTAGATACTGCGTACGAGATATATTATAGGTTATGTGTACACACACACACACACACACACACACACACATATATATATATATATATATATAGGTTGTGTGAATACCTATTGTGTGAATTCTTATGTGTGTGAGCATACCTACTCTACCCGCTATCACAGGAGGATCCACATCGTGGACAGTCTTATCCTTATGAGCCCATTTTGGGGGATTTTAGACTTAGGCCTTAGAACATAGAACTTAGGGTTGAACACTACTTGTGTGTATGATATTTTGACCAGTCATTTGGGTGCATTAGGTGTGTGCATAGCCCAAAGGCTTAGAACTATGTTCGCCTCCAAATTTTATGAATTGTAAATTTGTGGTTCGAGAGTGATTCCAAATCGAAAGTCCTTTACTTAATATGTGACATACCGGGACTCTATAGCAGAGTATGCACGCATCGCGGATCTCCACCCAGGTGTGTATATATATATATATATATATATATATATATACTAGGGTATGCCCGTGCCTGAAGGCATGATGCTAATTTTCAATACTGTATGTCGCTGATAGGAGCATATGTCGTTTGACGTGATGTTCATAACTAATATTATCATGTACTGTTGTTTTAGTCGTATTTTTACTCGCGTGTTCATGTATCATCATTTTAAATGGGGTGTCAATTGTTAATCGCATTAGCGGTGTAATTTTCCATTATAATTGGGTGGTGTTCGTGTGAAATAAAAAGTAATACAAAAAACTATTATAAGTTCTAAAGTAGATCCATACAAAATTATGATGATTTTTTGCACTACCGTGTAAACATTTTAGAAATTTTGGACAAAATCTCCTTTGTTTATAGGACTATCCCCCTATTTAAAAAATAAACATTACTCCCAACAACAGTCATAATTCATCTTGGACCTCGTATAAACATCATAATTTAAGTAAAAAAATTCCAACGCAACAAAGTGTAAACAATATAATCAAAGCAATCACTTTAGTTTTTTTAGAATAAAAAAAGATATAAGTAAGATTATTTAGAATTTGCCTAGCTATCTTAATAACCTCCATTAACACTCTCAACGGTTCCACATAATAATATTTCATCTCTAGTCGCCTGAGATTCTGTTTCCCGATGCTTTTATTTGCTGCCTCGTTAATCTACTCAATGTTCCCTTTAATGGGTGGCGAGCCATGAATTTAATTTCTCGAAATGGAGTTAGACCCGGGACCAAGCTGCTGCTTTCAAATGATCTAGCAGTGCTTCGATTGAAGAAATATCTAACATTAAATCAACATACGATAAACTGCAAACATTAAATATCAATCAATATATGAAAATGATATAACCCCCATATAATATTGATAATATCTATTAGATCTTCATGGACCGCATAGTAAATTTACAGAAAAAGCAAATAATGAATACAACATATAGAAAGTCCCATTTTTATAGAATCTATTGATAACATTGTCAGTAAATGTATATTATTTAATAAGATAATGACCCCACAATCGCTCTTGAAATAAAGTATAAACACCATTAGATATGGTGCTTTAAAAAAATAAGCCACTACAATTGAACAAACATAAAAGTATGATTTTCCCTGTATGTTTTAACCATACAAAGAAACTTGCAGACACCATTTGATATATCAAATATATCCATAACTCCAAATAGTCTTTGAGTTTCCATGTCTCGAATATGCTCCAATTGTCAGTGAGTTATTTCACCGAACACTTTCTAGGTAATCATGTAATACAAAGTGTAATAAAAAAGCCGAATAAAAATGTAATAATCTCGATAAAACTACCTACCAATTTTAACAAATGCGCCATAAACACCTGTTCCAATGTATTGCTCTTCTCCATAATTCGCAAAGATCCATCCAAAGAAGAACTGACTTGCATCTATTCACGTGAAAAGCGTCTCCAATTGCCTCCGCAAATACGGTCTTCGATACGATGATTTGTATGATCCTATGTACGATTTTGACATAAAGGAAGCCCTAAATCATCTCCCAAGAAAGATTATCGACACCAGCGTTTCAAGAAGGCTATAGACCTCTCAATGAAACATGGATATCTACCTGACAACCTCTAATAAATGCAGAGGGAATGGGCAGAACATGAAGATATTGGAGCTTTGCCCCTCTATCAGTGTTCCATTCCTTAAGCCAGTTTTTTAGTCCTGTGTATGAGATAACATGGTTGAAAATAAGAATTGTATTTTTGTTAGCTTTCCATGAACATTGAAAATCATAAACATGATGTGAGTTTGATCACTTTCTTCATATGTTTGGTGATGGGTAGTTACAAAGATAACACATGATATGTACTTACAAAAACATGATGTGTACTTACTTACAAAGATAACACGTGATGTGAGTCATGTGTTAGTCATATGATTGTACGACTGTATTAGTAATATGTCTAATGACACATGTCCTGCTAAAGATAACACTTTTGAACTACATCAGCTGCAGCGGTGGGCCCACCTCCTCCATCGCTTCCTTGACCTGGTTTGCTGTCCAACACCAACATCAGCACCATCAAAATACATTTCTAAACACATGCACAGAAATTCACCAAATAAATTATCATTGATGAAGTTGTATCAATAAAGACTAAAGTCCGACAATGAAGCAGCCCGCATTTCTAAACAAATGGAAAGATTCATAATTTTATTGATATAAACAACGCTGCTAATGCTCCATATTCAGTAAGAGTTGAATTTAAGTTTTAACAGTCATCAATGGGAGTTTAATTTGACAGTTAATTCAGTAAATAGATAACGCTACTGACGCATCAAAAACCAAACTTGATAAAATTATTCACATTTTCAAAGCATCCCCAACATCACTTGTATAAACAACTGACAGTCTAGCACCGATTGAATCGAGTCGAACGAAATTCATGTAATTTCAGAAATATAAACAGATACTTTTCCAAAGAAATATAATATAAATTAATCTCACGTACCATGAAGTACTGAAATCATTTATCAAATTCACAATGAAGGCACTGGATTATCACCAACCATGTAAATCTGCTACCACAATGGAGGTACTGAAATCATTCTTTTTCAAAACTGATCCAAGTCATTCATTATTTACCTTGTTGGCTTAATATGAACCCCAACTTGACTTAAGTCTTTATAGAATAGTATAAAAAAACTACTCAAATTCAGCAGTCATTTTTTGCCAAAAGTGAAAGATGTCATAGTAAACAAATGTATACCCGATCATGTAAGAAAATCAAATTGAGAATCAAGATAGAAAAAGTCTCCTAACAAACTATCTAATGTAGCTGCTCATAACAGTAAGAACCAAGCATATCTGGCATGGAATTATGTACCAAATTAAAATAACTAATATAGTTCGCATGGCACTAAGCATCAATCTATTGGCAAGAAGCAGTTACAAATGTTGCCATGAGAATTCTGTATGTAAGCATTTAATAAATTTAAGCATTAAGAACAATGAGAATTCTGTACCAAACTAAAATAAATATCGGATGAGAATTCACCTTCTTCAATGAGTACCGATAATTCGAAATTCGTTGCCTTCAAAATAGCCTTCTCACTGTTACCAGATATCAAAAAATTATGTATATTAATTTCTCAATGAATACCAATAAGCATTTCTCTTACTCTATGATGCCGTAGACTAAAATCCAGTATCTAACGCTACTATTTTAATCCACGACTCACGCACCAAATGGTTCTAAAATGGTCGGATCTTTAACTTGATCTGCATCGATTGTAAAACCTCCACCATTAAAGATCGCACCTAAACAATAGAAGCCATAAAACATGACTTCGAATCAAAATATGCCACTGTCAATTAACAAAAACATTTGTTGACATAATGGAATTTAAGTAAACTTAGAATTTTGGCACAGTCAAATGAGGCCTTGGTCATTTTGTAAGTAAACTTGGAATTTAACTCAAAATGGTTCGTTACCAATACTGAATTCATCTCCTTGTTTAAAATCTTATAGTTGGCACATAAGAGAGACATATCTTAATCAGTATTGGCAATCTGATCAATCTGATCAAAGACAAATCTTGTAGTTTAAAATCTTGAAGTTTGAAATCTGTTCAAAATCTAGTAGTTGGAGCAATCTAATCAAATCATCACCAGTATTAGCAAGGAACCAAATTTTATAGTGAGAACAGGCCAAATCTGACCAAATCTTGTAGTGAGAACGGACCAAATTGGACATAATCTTGTAGCTGGCACATAAGAGAGACAAAGATTATATGAGCCATAATCTAGTAGTGATAATGATAGCAATCAACTCAATCCTCTGGAATCCCTTCCATCTTTGATTTCTATTGTCGCTTATATTTTTTCCTTCATCTTTGTCAAGATCAGACTTTTATGATCGCATTAGCACTCTTGTGGATTAGTAGACGTCCAGAAACCTGTAAAACTCAAAAAAAAAATTTATAACTGTTATAAGAAAGGATCTTAACTACCTTAAAACTAATAATAGTGTGATTATAATTCCAGCAAAATTAATATATCAAGCAAAAAAAAGATATCAAACAAAATGGAGATTATGGGAAAAACATAGATGTCAAAGTTTATAAACCTTAATTATAAGGAAAGATGTTGGATTTTCAAATCTGGAATTGGTGGAAAATGTAAATGGCTACTCTCTATTATATTGGTTCAATTACTCGATGGAAATCACCTCACCTCATTTATGTAAGATTATTACTAATATTTCCTTCACAGGATAACATATAGGGAAACGAAGAAACAAAATTATTTTTGAAAATGAATTAATTCTCCTCAGTAGTGTTGCCTTAGTTATGGACAACAACCGAGTTTTATAGTCACTAATTTCCAAAGCTCCGAACACTCTGAACCCTCACTTAATGTCAATACCTCTCACGAACATTCTCAGACCAACTGAAATCCCCCTGTTGGTTATTTCAAATTCAATGTGGACCGTGACTTCTCAAATCCAAATACTCCCCTATTATAAGTGGATTCCTTCGCAATCATCAAGGCTAGCTTATTCATGGATTTCGCAACAGGATAATGTATGATTATGCATTTATGGGTGAAACTCTAGCTATTAGGGAGGCCTGCAAGGTGGTACACAACTATAGACTTCCATCAGTGACTGGAAAGTGACAACAAAGAGCTGATTTATCTATGTTCAAATAAGGTTGTTGGTCCATGGCAAACTTGCACTGTGCTTGCTGACATTTTGGAGTTGTCAGTAAACTTAATATATAATGTAAATCTGAAAACTTAATATATAATGTAAATATGCAAACTTAATATATAGACAAAATTTGCAAACTTAATATATAATGTAGAAGGTACCTGACAGTTGTTCAAGTTGTTATAAAATCAATCTAAAATTTAACTCCCAATTTCATCTCCTTGATACCACTCTTTCTATAACCAAAACATAAACATAAAAGTTATAGACCTCAAACCTTTAAAGACCGCACTTCATGTCCCAGCCAATTCCCATTACTACATGCGCTTCATGTCCAGCCGTAACATGCCCCGAGTAGAATAGGAAAAAGACACATTGCCATCTGGGAAATCCACATTCGATCCAAAGAATTACTGAAGCAATGGGAGCTATGTGGAATAACCAGGGATTCTTATGAAAGTGAACATCAAGGGGGCCAAACTTGTGGCTCTGGATCGGCCTTAAATTAGCCATGCCCACAATATCTAGGAAGTTTTACTCAAATGGCCTGCCTCAAATGACCTGCTCAATTTCAAACACAATAACAACTTATCAATACTGGATATCTTTAGAAACAGATGCAATAATGAGAACTGATTCTTCTCGTGGTCATCTTGCAGAACATACTGATTTTATATCGTAGATGTAGTATTCGAAATTGGACACAGACTCAGCTAAACAATGTTTACCCACAACATATTGAAGGAACTAAAGAAACTGAGTTTGTACGGATATATCAAAACCGCAACTAAAGAAAAAATGCTTCAGGAAAGAGAACAACTCGATTATATTGTCGTCGATGAGGTTGAATATAAAACAATCACCTGGGATATAATGAAATACAATCTGCATAAATATAAAATGCATAAAGTCAAGCGTAAGAAAAGTCATACCTATCGAGAAACCAAAAAAATTACATTCTCAATTAGCATGAACATAAGTTGGGACTGCCCCTGTATTTCAAAGTTCCGATCCCTCTCTTTTCACATTAACAATACCCTTTACATCACTGATAGGACCATATGCCTTATTTAGTTCATAACAAATAAAAGAAGATCAAATCTTCATTCTCCTGTACTATATAGAATAAAAAACAAATGAAACAGATGATGAAGAAAATAGAACTGTGCTATCTCTCATAAAAACGGCAACAACAAATACATGAATATTTATTCTACACGTTTTGCAACTGCTTGGCTAAAAATAAGGAAAGTAAAAAACATAATGATAAACGCAAACATGTCCGACAAAGTAAGACTTTGAATAGTTCTCAATTGATTCCATTTTGTGCGGCATTTCTTGATTACATAATTAAACATGTTTTTCTTTTAGGTTATGGTATTATCCGCCATAAAAAATTATATAAGCAGGTGTTTCAGAAATATGGTTCAACAGTTCAAAAATGAGTTTAGCACTCAACTGATAAGAATACAATGAAATTCAACTATCGTCCCCAAGAATGAAATTCATAGTTTGAGCATACCTGAGCTCCTTTATAGTCGAATCCTCATGGCTATTCCATATATGAGTCGAAACCTTAGGGGAGGAGGCATCCAATCCTCATTTTCCTTATCTTCACAATCAATAATCTGAATAACACCATCACTTTCATATTCCTTCTCAACAGCAGAATCAGATATTTTCTTTCATTTAGAAGGAAAATGTGGGGGTGAATCTATATAATCATCATCGAGGAAAACAATGTTGAAAGGCTGAACGCGACTGTAATCGAATAGTGGTTCCATTGACATATATTAGCCTCTCAATTAATTTTTTTGCACATACGTATGGCCACCTCTGTTTCTCAATTGTCCCAAATATGAAATGGGACACATCTTATGAAATGAGAAAGTATGTATGATCCTGAACTCAATGGAAACAACTGTATTGTAATCCTCAATTGCCCACTGAACCTAACTTCGTCAGCATCTAAAACTTTGTACGGGGTAATATTTGCATCAATTCTCACACCTGTATTACCAGTGCAAATTTCTTTAATAACAGGTAAAATTGCAGGTCGGAAAGTCTGAAAATGGAAGATAATGAAATATTAGGCTTTGATTAGTAAAATTTCTTGTGCACTGGCCCATTTTTCAATTAAACATTACACAAATTTAAAGCACTCGAACAGAATAACCAATACTTTATTTAAAGCACCCCCCAAAAATGTAACATATTAGTAAAACTCTCATCATCAAAGTTAACACCAGTTGGTGTTACTAAGATTTATAAGTAAAGTATCAATAGGGACATTAAACCACGAAATGGAGAGCGGCGTACTGGCTCTAGTTTTCAAACATACGACATTAGTGGTCGCTGCAGGCAAAACACATAAAAAATGCCTGATTTTATATATGATGAAAATAATTTCCAACACTGAACAAACATACATTACAAAATTGGAAAAGCAACTTTCCAAGCCAATACCATAATAGAAACCAATACAAACAAAAAAACATTCATTATATTGAACCAACACGTGTTAACAACACAAATAGACATACATATCTATCATAGAATATAAATTTGGAAAATACATTACATACATCAATACCGTTGTAGAAACCCCTGAAAAAATAAATTGGAAAATACATTACAAAATCAAGTCGTTAACAGCAAACCCTAGAAAAATCTAAATAAAAAATATGATAAAGTAAAGAAAATGAAACGAATCGACAAAACTTGAGGGAAGATACATTTGAGTTATGGTAGTCAAACTTATATATGCTTGGATGATAGAAATAATATCCTAATATCCAAACATCACTCAACTTGATTCTAACATCGATTTCTCGTTGAGTAATACGAACCATGTGTTTGACCTCTATAACCTCTCTACATAAAAGAAAGTGCAAGAGAAGTTTGAATATATAAATACCACTAAATGCAAAAAAACAGAGATTTAAGTTATTTCAATATGAAAAAGGTACAATGCATATCTAAACAATTAAAACCACAAATTAGACTCGACCATATGGATTATTTACCTCAAATACCATCAAGCCCAAAAAATCAACATACATTTATATGGCTTCTTTTTTAATCCAAAAAATAGCCCCTACAGAGTAACAATAGCAAGATATTATTACACATAAATATATAAAACTATCTAATGCTCAAATATTGAAATGATAACATAATTTGATTACAACATCAAAACTTACCAGCTTGAGATCACCCAACATGGGCTACATAAAAAATTGCTGCAACAACTAAAGAAAAAGAACAAATCATCTTGAGTTAATATTTCATATAGCGCCAAAAAGAGCATACCAAGTAAATAGACAAAGTAGAGCTAAAGAGTGGAAAATGACAGAAAAAATCCCATAAAATATCTCAATAAATGGAATCAAATACGTATATCACACGACTCACATATCAGAACTATAGTAACCCGATTAGAAAAAAAAAACTAAAGGATAGCGTGTGTCTCCAACCTGATTAGGAAATGAAATCACATAAGAATACCCAAATCTTCCAACCCTAAATTTCCCCTAAAATGAATATGATGGATCTAAGAGAGAGAGAGAGAGAGAGAGAGAGAGAGAGAGAGAGAGAGAGAGAGGAATGAGAGGTAACTATTGGAGCAGAGAATCGAGAGAGAGAGAGATAGAGAAAGAGAGAGAGAGCATGTGTAATGTTTGTGTGTGTCTTTGTATGTGGTGGGCTAAAAGCCGATTTTAGTGTAATTTCCTATTTTGACCATGTTTTAGAATTTTGAAAAAAAGGGGAATGGATATGAAGTGTTAATAAAGAGCGGTAAACCAAAAACAAAATGGTAAAAGAGGAATATGAATCAAAATGATCTCATCCCTCCATCTCAAGCCTTGTTGGCTTTCATCCGAACCGTTAAATGTCTTCCAAACTTATGAATAGTGAAAACACCATTGTAACTTATTATATATATATATATATATATACGTGTGGTTTATTCTACTGAGTGTGTATTAGTAGATAAGATAGATGATGATATCTAAAGTAACCTAAGTATGTGGAAACTTAATACTTACTTGGTGATTTTTACGTGCTAAAGGGGTTTGGAAGTTCAGTAACATAATGTATGGGCAATACAGGTGGGCACATTGAGTTATTAGGTAGGTAGAGACTTAGTTCATACTAGTTAGGTCGGGTAGCATAACTAAGTTAGTTTAGGAGATTACCTTAGGCGTGCACAATAGTTGAGAGGCGAGGATCTCAAGCGAGGGCACGTAAAGTTAACATGTATACAATATCTACTCTTATTGCACATTAAATACTTGCAAATATTTTTTAAATGTTCTTGGGCTCTCACCCATTTCAAATCTATTTTTATGAAATCTTTTAGGCGTCCAGTCATAGGAACGCTAAGCTTAGGAGTCCATTATTATTTGACGTGTTGCAGCTACTGTGGATGTTGTAGAACCTAGGTAATAGACGCTTCCACTTTTATCAGTTCCTTCTTATCATTCAGTGATCTCAGTCGAGCATATCGACCATCTTTAGTTAGTGGTTATTTCAGAGCTACTATATTTCCATTTTATTTCCAGTTGTTGGATTTAGTTTTAATTATGGACTATTGTGTGTGTACTTCAGTCTAGAGTGTTTATTCCCGTCACATTTAGTTAGTCAATTATTTTATCATTTATTACGTTGTTGATTGGAAGGGTGATTGTGGTTTATTAGTTTAAATTATTGCATGTGAATAAAAAGATTAAAATTTTGACACCGGGCCATTAGGGTATTAGTAACACAATTATGTTTTGACAGTGATGCTAAGAATGAAACCATTGATGATTCCTGTTTAATTTAATAATGTAATGATCACCCAGGATTAGAAAAGGTAGGGTGTCACAAAAATTACATTATTTGGGTGTCATTTTCTTTATTGGTGAACATATAAACAAATGAGACTAAAATATTGACCATAATGAATAATCATTCACAGGAGAGGATTTTCGCGGACGCCACAGAGACATGGTCTTGCAATATTCTCATGTAGAATGTAGGCATATGATGAAGTATCTAAATTTCCAGATGATAAAATAGTTAAAACATGTAGACCAATTAAACAAACACTTGCGAAGATGGAAAAAATTATCGAAATTCATCTACACATTTGATCAAACATATGTAGTGCAAAATAAGACTAACATAAAAAAATTGCACAAAAAAATATATTGTTACAAATAAGTAAGACATGTATGATACCCCAAAACATGTATATATAAATACATTTACTTTTAGAAGAGCCTATGGGATTCAGGTAATCTTTTTCTTCATAAATATTAACAATATAGTTATAGATTGTAAACACCTTAAATCTCAAAACCTAACCTTTTTTTCCACTGGTGTTCAAAGCACAAAGCACATTACTGTGCAGAAGAACAAAAGTTATAACACCCCGTGCCCATTTCAACTGACATATGTCAACTTGATTAACCACCGTCGGAAGCCAGTACCTCCAACTATAGCGAGGATGCAATCGTCGATTTTGAGTATGGTGGTTTCTAATTGGAAGAAATCTTTGAAAGTATGGATAGCGGTTTAGCATTAACGATCATTATATAGGGGCACTTGGAGAGAAATATAAACTCACATGGGAATAGGAATTATATGATTTCACGACTCTTGGGTTTTTAAAGAGTCAATTGTGGTTAAGAGTCAAAAAATTGAAAAAAATATTTACTAGATAAATAACAAAATGTTATAAGTCGAGTAAACTCCGAATAAACTTTTTGGACAAAACTCTTTTCGAATAATAACACAAGATGTGTTCAAAATTATTTTCTGAATATGTAGTTGTGATGACCCACTCACCAAAAAAAGGGGTGGCCAGCCCGATACTCCAATATAACAGGAATCATGGATGGAATCATTCTCAGCATTGCAACAATAAAATAAGTATACGGGATAACCACCCAATAATTCAGAAAATTGGTTCCCAAAAATTTTGTTTTATTATAAGTTAAGGAAATAATTTAAACAACCCAATTTGAAAAGAAAGTGGAAACCCGAGAAAACCTTATATTACATTCACAACAAGAATACAATGTGGGGACCGAATATGCTGTCAGTCAACAGATACATACAACACATTACGACAGTTTAATTAGATTACATAATACATCCATTAGATAATTACAAAAGTTTGGGCCACACGCCTGAGTAGATGACCCGATTATAACTAGGATACAAAAATGAAGGCGTCTAACAACATATCCCGTAATATCCGAAAAGTATTACGGCTCCCCAAAAGCACCGGAGTGGAAAAGTCAGTACGGGCACCCTTGCGGTGGAGCAGTGAACGGATACAAGATTCATGCACAACAAGAAAAATGAACGGGTCAGGGCCCGATTTTATATGATCACCAGTTGAATAAAAAGTATGACAGTTATGAAAAGTTAATCATGAATGATAAAGATGGGAATCTATGAACATAATCTCAAAGCATAAACTAAGACAATTTAAATGGTTATAAACATCTTTTAGTTATGCAAGAGGATTTAAATGAATATCATTAAATAAAAACCTTCATCATTTTTCACTATTTCATTTCATCTTTCCATTCCTTAACAGGAATATAATTACTGTCATATGCTCTTTGTGACATTCCATTCCTTAGCAGGAATATAATCACTGTTACATGCTCTTTGTGGCATTTATTATACATCAAGTCCCACTTGATTAGGAATAGTTATATTCATATACATATAACGATTCTAAGACCGCCCGTCTGGGTTTCCCAACTGTGCGCGCCCCTAAATAACCATCATCTTCCATGGCCTATATACCAAGACAACCTGGGCACCTATCGCAAGATGTCGGGAAGCGGCCATATGCCTGCGGGAGAGTCATAACCACACCCGGAATTACTTCTCCACCGCTGAAAAATATATAACAATGCTCATATGGTCTACGACTATATCCGCCCTCCATTCATTAGCCAGGGGGTTTCACCTCATGCGCGCACTTCCCTTATGATGGTATTTAGAGAGGTGTGTTTAAATAAATTAACATTTATCATGTTAGTCTCATTTTCATTTCCATTTTTACATGCATATGTTTCATTTTATCCAAAACTTTAATCATTGAATATTCCCATTAATATTCATCGTGTACTAAGTCTCGGATTATTCTCCAAGAGATCGCGATATTTCAACAAGTCACAAGGATTATACACCTCAATTGAGTCCCTAAAGTCTCCAAGTATGGTCTTATAACTCCTAGACTCCCAATAATTAACTAAAGAAAAGAAATGACCTAACTTCAATTTGTACACCCCGACACAAGCCCCGTTTAACCCATTTCTAACGTAGGGTAATGACCCAACTCATCTAAAACTCTAGGAATTTAATTTTACTTCATACAAGAAGGTTCCTAGGTCCTAAGCCTAAAGAAAAGGGTTGGAATTAAGCTAAGAAAAATCACTCAAAAATGCAGGATTTTCGGATCGAATCGGCCTAGCCGAATCGATTCGGTTAGAAAAGCGAATCGATTCGGATGGTCCGAATCGATTCGGTCGGGAAAACTGACTTTTTGCATAATTTCCGAATCGATTCGGACTGGCCGAATTGATTCTGTCCACTCAGACCTAGACACTGTCCCATAGAGAATCGATTCGGACTCGCCGAATCGATTCGCCCCTGCGAATTTGCCAAGTATGGGTTAAGGATTATGAACCCTAATCTCCCCCAAATCTCCTTTCCTCTCCAACCAACCTCAAAAATTTAATCCCTCACATAATAAATGCATCTAACTACAATCAATTTACACCAACAAACATATAAAACAACTTCTAAGGGTTTAAAGTCCACAAATTCTTTAAAATCCCAAATTTGGTAAACTATAACAAGTACACAACAATCAATACCATTTATTCATCTTAAACCATATATTAGTAAGTAGAAAACTTTCCCTGATGTTGGAATTTCATATTTCTTTGGGGTAGCCACAATCCAAGCTTCAATCTCTCTCTTTTCTTCTTTCTCCCAACAAGTTCTCTTCTTCTCTCTTTCTCTCTAGGTTAGTAAATACACTTAAGAGAATAAAATGAAATGCAAGACTAAAATTGTGGCATCAGTCTAATTCCCCAACTTAAATGGTTAACACCACATTAAAATGACTCACAACTACACAATTAAGCCATAACCAGTCAAAAGTGCCCAAAATCCAAAAATACAATATGATACTTAATTCGACTATCTCCCACATTTCGGGACTAACTACGCCCTCCAAATTATCATTTGGGAATCTTATAATTCGTTTCAGGTTCCGGTTTCATTTAAACTATAAATGTCATTTTAAATCTTATGACGCTATAAAACACAACATGGTGGTATTTACTTACACATACAGTAAATATACAACAATTTAGTAAATATTAACTTTTATCTCATTCAATTAATACTTACTCCATATATCAACATTTCATATAATCACTTTACACAGTAAATAGATATAAAATCGTTTCTCTAAAGCGAGGGTTGTTATATACTCCCCCCCTTATGAGGGAATTTTGTCCCCAAAATTCAAGCGTACCTTGCAAGAAGAGATGCAGATACTTTTCCCGCATGTCATCCTCGCGTTCCCACGTGGATTCCTCGGCGTTGTGATGACTCCATTGAACTCGAAACAATGGAACCACTCGAGATCTCAATCGTCGCTCACCATGATCTAAAATAGCAACTGGTTGTTCTTCATATGAAATGTCGGGTTGCAACTCAATATCCTCCAAAGGAATATGCCAAAGGGCACCTTCACACCTCTTGTACTTATTCAAAGAGGAACCATGGAACACATCATGGACTTGTTGTAAGTGTTCTGGTAAGGCAAGTTGATACGCCATCGGACCTACCTTGACAATAATAGGAAAAGGTCCAACGTAACACGGCGCAAGCTTTCCTTTCTTCCCAAAACGCTTAATACCTTTCATAGGCGATACTCTCACCAACACTTGATCCCCAACCTCCATCTCAACATGCCTTCTATTCGCATCGGCATAGCTCTTTTTACGATCTTGAGCTATCCAAATGAGTTCAATATTGGAAGAAGTATCCTGGATCATTTCAGGTCCAAGAAACTTATTATCTCCAACCTCTGACCAACAAGTGGGCGATCTACAAGGCCGGCCATAAATCGCTTCATAGGGTGCCATCCTAATAGTGAATTGGTATGAATTATTATAAGAAAATTCGACCAAAGGGAGATATTGTTCCCAACCACCCTTGAAATCAAGTACACACATTCGAAGCATATCCTCCAATATTTGGTTGACCCTTTTTGTTTGCCCATCTGTTTGAGGATGATAAGAAGTCCTTAACTTCAATTCGGTTCCCATAGCCTCTTGGAAACTTTTCCAAAAGTGGGAAATAAAAATCTTATCTCGATCAAAAACTATATTTAAGGGCACCCCATAAAGTCTAACGACCTCCTCAATAAACAACCGGGCATAACGAGCGGTATTATAATCGGTGTGTACCGGTAGGAAGTGTGCCGACTTAGTCAAACGATCAATGATAACCCAAATAGAATCGTGAACACCTTGTGATGCTGGTAAGACGGTAATGAAATCCATCGATATACTCTCCCACTTCCACACTAGAATTTCCAATGGTTGCAACAAACCCGTCGGTCGTTGATGATCTATCTTGACCAATTGACAAGTGGTGCATTGGGACACGAACTCAGAAATATCCCGCTTCATGCCTGGCCACCAATATTGACGGCACGTGTCTTGATACATCTTGTCGTTACCCAGATGCACGACAAACTTGAAACCGTGAGATTCTGCCATTACTACCTGTCTTAAGTCCCCTTCGTCCTGGAAAATGAGTCTCCCGTGGAAACATAATCTACCCCCCCGAGCTTATAGAGTAGGTTTTCGCTCCCTCAGTTAACAATTGACGTATACGGTCCAGATAACCTTTATCCCTTCCTTGGGCGTCTACAACCCTTGCTACAATAGTAGGCGTAAAGGCCAACACCGACATAAATGCCCTAGCAACTGCATCCTTTTGACTAAGCTCCTTACATTTGGCTTTCCATACCTCCTCTTGTTCCCCCTTGGGCTTTCTACTCAAAGCATCCGCCACCACATTCTCCTTACCAGGGTGATAGTGGATGTCAAATTGATAGTCTTTCACAAACTCTAGCCATCGGCGCTGTCGCATATTTAAATCTTTCTGTGAAAATAAATATTATAGCGATTTATGGTCCGTGAAAAGACTAAATTTATCCCCTAGGAGATAATGCCTCCAAATCTTCAAGTCAAAGACAACCGCGACAAGTTTCAAATCGTGCACTAGATAATTCCTCTCATAGGGATTCAACTTGCGAGAAGCATAAGCAATAGACCGTCGCTCTTGTTGAAGTAAACCTCCCAATCCTTGCACAGATGCATTGGTGAAGACTAAATATTCCAATCATGGCCTTTGTAATGAAAGAACTGGAGAAGAAGTCAACCTATCCTTAAGCTCATCAAAATTCGACTGATAAGAATTATCCCAAACAAAACTTACCCCTTTTCGGGTTAAATTTATCAAAAGTCTAGAAATTTTAGAAAAACCCTTGATAAATCGACGATAATAACCCGCCAATCCCAGAAAACTACGGATCTCAGTAGGTGTCGTGGGATGTCCCCACTCCTTCACCGCAACCACTTTGTTTGGGTCTACCGAAATACCTTGAGCTGTCACAATGTGACCCAAAAACTGCACTTCCTGCAACCAAAAATCGCACTTCTCGAACTTAGCGTACAATTAGTGATCCCCCAACCTTTGTAGGACCAACCGCAAGTGAGTAGCATGGTCAGATTCTGTCTGAGAATAAACTAGGATGTCATCAATAATCACGATGACAAACTGGTCCAGGAAGTCCCAAAATACCCTATTCATGAGGTCCGTAAACACGGCGGGGGCATTGGTCAGTCCAAAGGGCATAACCAAAAATTCATAGGACCCATATCTCGTTAGGAAAGCAGTCTTGGACACATCTTATTCCCGTATCCGCAACTGGTGATAACCCATCCTCAAATCTATCTTAGAGAAGTACGACACTCCCCTAAGTTGATCAAACAAATCATCAATCTGAGGCAACGGGTAGTTGTTCTGGATGGTGACTTTATTTAACTCTCTATAGTCAACACATAATCGGAGGGAACCCTCCCTTTTCTTCATAAATAACACCGAAGCGCCCCACGGAGATGTACTTCGCCTAATAAACCCTTGCTCTAGAAAGTCTTGAATCTGATCCCTCAACTACCTCATCTCAACAGGAGCCATACGATACGGCGCCCTCGCGATCGGTCGAGTTCTCGACGCTAAGTCGATCACAAATTCAATCTACCTACTAGGAGGCAAACCCGATATTTCCCGAAAAACATCTTGGAAATCTCTAACAACCAGAATAGAATCTAAGGAAACAACTACATCCTGATAAGTATCCTCCACAATACAATACAAGTAAGTGCTAGTACCTCCTTTTAAGCGAGGCATAACCACTAAAAACATTTCTTGCCATGGAACGGAAAAAACTATACTCTTCCCATAGCAATTTACTATCGCATGATACTTCACTAGCCAATCCATACCCAGAATCACATCATACCCGACCATGTCAAGGATGAGAAAATCTGCCTCAAAGAACAAATTACCAAGAGTTATTCCTATTTGTTTACAAATACAGAAAATGAGTGAACCATCACCCATAGAAGACTCAACACTAGTGAAGGTACTCTCAGCAGATTTTATCAACTCTATAGTCTGAGAAAAACTTCTAGAAATGAATGAGTGTGTTGCACCGTATCAAATAACACACGACCCATGTGCCCCTGAATAAGAAACTCACCATCAATAGCTGGCGGCGCCGGCAGACCAGGAGAAAGCATAGCATCTTGAATATGATAAACACACCCATACTGTAGCTAACCCTACTGTGGAGGGACAACTGGATTAGGTGCTTGCGGTGGTAACTGAACCTGGGGTTACTGTGGGATCCTAGGAAGCTGTCCCCAAATCAGGTGAGGACACATCCTCTTGATATGGCCCGGCTCTCTGCATTGAATGAATCGATTCGCTAGATTCTACTGACCTCGACCCCTGTTATTTCTAAACTGCCCGAAGCCTTGGCCCAAATGGACTCTCCCTCCATTTCCACCTCTACCTGCTTGTTGCGGTTGAGGTCCACCTTAAACTTGCCTATTTTTATTGCCACCCGCAATAAACCCACCAAAACGTTGCCTCTTTGACAAGTCCCCTTGTTGGGGATCCCTTTCTTTCTGCTTATTACCCGAAGATTGGGATGAGGGAAAGGCTCCTCCACCCGTCCTGTTACCTCTAGGTTTTCCCGCTTGCCCCATTACTGTTGCCTTCTTGATACTCTAGATATACAACCGATGTTCTTGGCAATGAAGCAATGCCACATTCATCACATCCCCAAAAGTCTGTAAAGCTGGATTGCCCAGAAAATGTTGCCGGATCCTCCAATTCAATCCTCCCATGAACTTGGAAACCTTTCTCTCTTCCGGAGTCACCTCATCCGGTACAAAACTTGCTAACCGGGTGAACTCCTCTTCATATTTCGCCACTGACCTCTCACCTTGCACCATATCCTGAAGCTTCCTTCTCATCTCCCTTTGAACTGCGGGAGGGAAGTACTTCCAGTCAAACAAAGCCCAGAAATCATTGATAGTCATGGTATCTCTCTGTTCTGGTGTAGTCATCGACTCCCACCAATGTAATGCAGGTTCGACGAGCTTAAAAGTAGTAAGGACTTATTTCTTCTCCTCACTGCATTCCACCATACGCAGATGGTGTTGCATATCCTTCTTCTACCGATTAGCTCTAATAACATCAGAGCCTCCATCAAATTTCGGGGGATGGCCCTTTAAAAAGGACTCTCTAACTCTCTCCCACAGAGAAGTTCCCGTAGAATCTTGTGCATCCTGAGGCCGTTGTTGTTGAGCTTGTTGTAATTATTGAACCACATCAGTCATTGCAACATTGACCTCTTGGGACACGATATTTGCTACATCAGCAGCATTTACAGTTCCCTGCTGCGGCGGCGGTGGAGGACCAACCTCCTCCTCTACAACTCTATTGCATCTAGCGAGGCGACCTCTCTTAGGCGACATCTGAGATAAAGAAACAATAGAGTTAAAATGCTATTTAAAATAATCTAATTTTGCAGAATATCGCATACATAGGCAATAAAACATTCCTATCATTAAGATCTATATCAAAGAACGTTACGGTAGAACGTGATAAGTCCACATAGATCCTAGTACTCTAGAACCTGATGCTCTGATACCATCTGTGACAACCCGCTCACTAAAATAAGGGGTGTCCATCCCGATACTCCAATATAACAGGAATCATGGATGTAATCATTCTCAACATCGCAATAATAAAATAAGTATACGGGATAACCACCCAATAATTCAGAAAACGGGTTGCCAAAAATTTTGTTTTATTATAAGTAAAGGAAATAATTTAAACAACCTGATTTGGAAAGAAAGTGGAAACCCGAGAAAACCTTATATTACATTCATAACAAGAATACAATGTGGGGACCGAATATGCTGTCGGTCAACAGATACATACAACACATTACAACAGTTTAATTAGATTAGATAATACATCCATTAAATAATTACAAAAATTTGGGCCACACGTCCGAGTAGATGACCCGATCATAACTAGGATAAAAAAAATGAAGGCGTCTAACAACATATCCCGTAATATCCGCAAAGTATTACGGATCCCCAAAAGCACTGGAGTGGAAAAGTCAGTGCGGGCACCCTTGCGGTGGAGCACCTGAGAGGATACAAGATTCATGCACAACAAGAAAAATGAACAGGTCAGGGCCCGGTTTTATATGATCACCAGTTGAATAAAAAATATGACAGATATGAACAGTTAATCATGAATGATAAAGATGGGAATCTATGAACATAATCTCAAAGCATAAACTACAACAATTTAAATGATTATAAACATCTTTTAGTTATGCAAGAGGATTTAAATGAATATAATTACTGTCATATGCTCTTTGTGGCACTCCATTCCTTAGCACGAATATAATCACTGTTACATGCTCTTTGTGGAATTTATTATACATCAAGTCCGACTTGATTAGGAATAGTTATATTCATATACATATAACGATTCTGAGACAGCCCGTCCGGGTTTTCCCACTGTGCGCGACCCTAAATGACCATCATCTTCCAGGGCCTATTGAGAAGACAAGACTGTGTGATAATTGATTAACTTCGCAACTTTCTAATATTGAACACCTATTTAATTAGAGTCCCTAAACATGCAGCTAAGGTGCGTGTGTCAACCCATAAATAAATAAAGCATGTGACACAAAAAATATGCTGAGACACAGAATTCAGGAAAAAATCCCTTTCGGGTAAAACCTTTATTTCACTATGAATATAAAAGTCGCAACTTACAATTACATAGAGAAATCTGCAATGGATCAACGCGCAGCCAACCCACAAAGGCACGCAGTCTTGAACTCAGCAAGAGAATACACGCAGCACCCTCCAAGGACTCGCAGCCCAAACAACGAAGGAAGAACCGCAGCTCTCCTTAATGACACGCAACCATAAAACTTTGTAGAGACTCCCTCAGCAATGACACGTAGCCCTCGGTTGCAAAGATCTCTCCACAAAGATGAACAACAATAAAGTTTGTGTTCTAGGGTTCCAAAAGATTCACAAAAGTAATTGGAATTTTTGTGTGTGAATCAAAAAGAGTATTGGGACTCAAAAAGATGAAGACTTAGAGTATTTAGGACTCTGAAAATCGTCTTGAAAAGTCTTAGAAAACACCTCCCGAAAGTTGTCTTAAATAAGAAAACTTTGAGCCTAAAAAATCTCGAACAGATCTGGCCGAATTTATCCCAGGCGGAGCGGTTCGGCTTGGAGGCGGATCGGTCTGACCTCGGATCGGTTCTTTAAAAAATTGGCTCCTTCAGTTCGCTTTCGGTCCGAGGTTTACTGGATCTGCAGCAAGCGGATCGGTTCGATTGAGGGGCGAATCGGTCCGGTATAGAGGCGGACCGGTCCGGCTCCCCAGAAAACTAAAAAACTTTTAAAAGCCTCATTTTGCTTGAAAAAACTTAGTTCTTATTTTTATAAAAACATTTTATAAAAATTTATCAATACTGAATATGAACTTTAAGGAACGTAAAAACACAATTTTACCAAGTTCATTCTCGCGGAGGCTATGATGTTGAAAACGCTTTGATATTCAGATCCGTTGATGTAGATGCGATCTTGAATTTCTTCAACGGTGTAATGGCGTATGACATACATATTGATAATGGACAAAAATGTCCTTACAAATCTCCCCCTATGTCTATGCCGGTACATACATAAAAAATATCTGAATTATCAACTTATGACCTATACAAATCTACCCTCCCATGAACCCTAAAGATGGAAAGATACAAAGGTATAAATCTTCATCGTTTGTTCTTCAATCTTCAACAATCATCAAATCTCAAAGCTTTTCTCATCAGGGCGTGCAACATATTGATATTCAATCTTTATACCTACGCACATGAGACAAAGAAAATACCACGTGACGTATCGAGTTTGAAATGAGATAAACATGGATACCAATATATGATAAAAACATAAGCTACATCTCAAAAACTCCCCCAAAATTCAAACTCCCCCATAAAATCATAATTGTTTCTCCCCCTTTTTATGATGTCCCCAAATAGATAAATGAGAAGAATGAATCAAATAGGCAAAATCGGGGTGTCAAGGTACACAAAGTAGGGCATCAAACAATATGGTCAACGTGCTCTTGTAAGGAGATGCTCAAACAAATCTTCACAAACTATTTTTGAATTTTTCAAATTTTTCGTACAAAAATAAGATACCAATTTGAACAAATATGATACAAAAATCACACCATGGATTTAGACTCAAACAACCAAGTCATGTAAATGGAATGAATGGGTGTGAACACATTCGATAGGTAAATCAACTCAATCAATCATATGTGCACGATGCATGTGTACTCCTAATGAATGAACATCAAATGTATCCTTAGGTGTAAAGATTGTTGGATTTAGATGACATTGTCTTATGCAAATCAACAAATCAAAGTCAAAATGATTTCCACACTAATAACGTCCAAAACTATGTAGCGCATTTTCAAGTATTTCAAGGACGTGCAACCCCGTTTTAAATTCTCCAACCAAACTTCCTCATATATATTTTCTTTTAGAGGTAATCTAAATTCTCAAACTTTGGAGAATTGTTGCAAAAACCTAAATGGCCCCTTCTTGGCTGAATATCTTTTTATTGCCTTTCAATTTTTTCGAGCTCTTTTAACCTCTTTGGACCCCGGATAATAAAATTCCTCCATTTTTTAGGTCCAATATAACGGTGGCTTTTGCGCAAAGTATAGATGATTAACTTTCGCAGCCCCTCCCCGTTATCAAACAAATCACACAAACTCACAAAACAGTTTTTATATGCACAATTTTCTTATCAAAATTTATCGCGCTTGGTTCGTTTTAAGGACAAGATTGAAGTGAAAACACCCAACCAACTTGTGATAAGACAAGCATAATAATCAAACAAATCCGTGCATGTGTGCAATAAAGGAAACATGAGTCAAACATGTAGGAAGTAACACTTAATTACATCTTAATGAATCCAAACATTATAAAGCACATGGATGAATTGACCTATTTTCTCAAAACACTATCAAATAGTCACATGAAAATAATGGAATAATGTTGTGACTCGGTCATCCTAAGTGTCCATCCATAAACGGTGCAAACAAAATACAGAAATCTTTTTGGATTTTTCAAATATTTCATCAAAGTAATTTTTTTTTGTATTTATCAAAAAAATATATACAGAAAGTACATGTCACAACGCTAGCAAAAATATATCAAAAATCATAAATAGCGTATGACAAACATGTAAACACAATCATCTATATGATATGGCAAGAGAAGAATCATGTGCAAGAAAATGGGAATCAACTTGTCTAAAATCTAGTGCTTTTAACAAAGTTTTCCTAACCCAAATAGATGTGAAACGACGTGTAGGGGATTTGGGAACCACGGGAACACTAGACATAGACTTCCAAGGACATTTTCCAAGATCGAAACAAAATATCCTAAGGTGACCTTTCCTACCACAATACGAACATGTGTAAATGGGTGGAACGACACCTATGGGATGACCTTTTCTAATATCCTTAGAATTGGTTGACCCTATAAAATAAATAATGGTTTTGGCTTTAGCATTAGAAGCATGAGAACAAGATGAGCCATTACCATCACTATCAAACCTACTTGAGTCAATTAAATCATTTTTTAACTTCAAAATTTTTGACTCAAGTAAAGAATTAGACTATTCCAAAGACAGGGATTTCTTTTTCAAATTTTCAATTAAACTTAACAGTTTATCACGCTCCCCCTCATTTACAACAAACTTATCCCTAAGAGTCTTTTCACGTGCCGTAAAATCATCGTTTAATATTTTATCCTCGACGGCACAAATAGGAACCCTAGAATTTTTTAAGTCCTCTAATTCCTTCTTTAAAACTAGGACTGTCTCATCACTCTTCTTTTTGGCAATTTTTAAAGAATCAAAATCAGTACACAAATTACCAAAGTGCTCACGACAAATATCACTTTGAGTTTGAAACGCTTGCAAATATTCAATCTTACTTTTAAAGAGAGAATTTTCTTTTTCCAAAACTTTAATTCTTTTGCAAAGTTTCAAATTCAAACTTTTTCAATTTTCAGCATGGTCGTGAACTTTTTCAAAAATAGGCTCCTCATTAAATGGGCATTCCATTGAAAAATTACGATTTTTCACAAAACTGTTTTAAAAAAAATCAATATCACACAATTTTGCGGAAAATAGGAATACGGGATAAATTAGTGTAACCTGCTCTGATACCAATTTGAAAACGTGAGTAGAAAAATTGTATCAGAAAGTAAATCCTCAAAAAATCAGGATCACGCGATAAATTAGCGTAACCCGCTCTGATACCAATTTGAAAACGTGAGTAGACAATTTGTATCAGAAAATAAATCCTCGAAAAATTAGGTTCACGCGATAAATTAGCGTAACCCGCTCTGTTACCAATTTGAGAAGACAAGACTGTGTGATAATTGATTAACTTCGCAACTTTCTAATATAGAACACTTAATTAATTATAGTCCCTAAACATGCATCTAAGGTGCGTGTGTCAACCCATAAATAAATAAAGCATGTGACACAAAAAATATGCTGAGACACAGAATTCAGGAAAAAACCCCTTTCGGGTAAAACCTTTATTTCACTATGAATATACAAGTCGCAACTTACAATTACATAGAGAAATCTACAATGGATCAATGCGCAGCCAACCCACAAAGACACGCAGTCTTGAACTCAGCAAGAGAATACACGCAGCACCCTCCAAGGACTCGCAGCCCAAACAACGAAGGAAGAACCGCAGCTCTCCTTAATGACACGCATCCATAAAACTTTGTAGAGACTCCCTCAGCAATGACACGCAGCCCTCGGTTGCAAAGATCTCTCCACAAAGATGAACAACAATAAAGTTTGTGTTCTAGGGTTCCAAAAGATTCACAAAAGTAATTGGGATTTTTGTGTGTGAATCAAAAAGAGTCTTGGGACTAAAAAAGATGAAGACTTAGAGTATTTAGGACTCTGAAAATCATCTTGAAAAGTCTTAGAAAACAACTCCCCGAAGTTGGCTTAAATAAGAAAACTTTGAGCCTAAAAAATCTCGAACAGATTTGGCCGAATTAATCCCAGGCGGACCGGTTCGGCTTTGAGGCGGATTGGTCCGACCTCGGATAGATTCTTTAAAAAATTAGCTTCTTCGGTTCTCTTTCGGTCCGAGGTTTATTGGATCTGCAGCAAGCGGATCGGTCCAGTTGAGGGGCGGACGGGTCCGGTATAGAGGCGGGCCGGTCCGGCTCCCCAGAAAACTAAAAAACTTTTAAAAGCCCCATTTTTCTTGAAAAAACTTAGTTCTTATTTTTATAAAAATTTCCCAATACTAAATATGAACTTTAAGGAACGTAAAAACACAATTTTATCAAGTTCATTCTCGCAGAGGCTATGATGTTGAAGACGCTTTGATATTCGGATCGGTTGATGTAGATACGATCTTGAATTTCTTCAACGGTGTAATGGCGTATAAAAAAAATATTGATAATGGATAAAAATGTCCTTACACCTATATACCAAGACAACCTGGGCACCTATCGCAAGACGTCGGGAAGCGTCCATATGCCTGCAGGAGAGTCATAACCACACCCAGAATTACTTCTCCATCGCAGAAAAATATATAACAACACTCATATGGCCTAGGACTATATTCGCCCTGCATTCATTAGCCAGGGGGCTTCACCTCACGCTTGCACTTCCCTTATGATGGTATTTAGTGAGGTGTGTTTAAATAAATTAACATTTATCATGTTAGTCTCATTTTCATTTCCATTTTTACATGCATATGTTTCATTTCATCCGAAACTTTAATCATTGAATATTCCCATTAGTATTCATCATGTATTAAGTCTCGGATTATTCTCCAAGAGACATCGATATTTCAACAAGTCACAAGGTTTATACACCTCAATTGAGTCCCTAAAGTCACCAACTATGGTCTTATAACTCCTAGACTCCCAATAATTAACTAAAGAAACGAAATGCCCTAACTTCAATTTTTACACCCCCGACACAAGCCCCATTTAACCCAATTCTAATGTAGGGTAATGACCCAACTCATCTAAGACTCTAGTACTCTAAGTTTACTTCATACAAAAAGGTTCCTAGGTCCTAAGCGTAAAGAATAGGGTTTGAATTAAGCTAAGAAAAATCATTCAAAAATAAAGGATTTTCGGATCGATTCGGCCTAGCCGAATCGATTCGGTCAGAAAAGCGAATCGATTCAGACCAGTCGAATCAATTTGGTTGGGAAAACTGACTTTTTTCATAATTGCCGAATCGATTCGGACTGGACGAATCTATTCGGTCCACTCAGACCTCGACACTGTCCCATAGAGAATCGATTCGGACTCGCCGAATCGATTCGCCCCTGCGAATTTGCCAAGTATGGGTTAAGGGTTATGGACCCTAATCTCCCCCAAATCTCCTTTCCTCTCCAAACAACCTCAAAAATTTAATCCCTCACATTATAATGCATCTAACTACAATAAATTTACACCAACAAACATATAAAACAACTTCTAAGGGTTTAAAGTCCACAAATTCCTCAAAATCCCAAATTTGGTAAACTATAACAAGTACACAACAATCAATACCATTTATTCATCTTAAACCATATATTAGTAAGTGGAAAACTTGCCCTGATGTTGTAATTTCATATTTCTTTGGGGTAGCCACAATCCAAGCTTCAATCTCTCTCTTTTCTTCTTTCTCCCAACAAGTTCTCTTCTTCTCTCTTTCTCTCTAGGTTAGTAAATACACTTAAGAGAATAAAATGAAATGCAAGACTAAAATTGTGGCATCAGTCTAATTCCCCAACTTAAATGGTTAACACCACATTAAAATGACTCACAACTACACAATTAAGCCATAACCAGTCAAAAGTGCCCAAAATCCAAAAATACAATATGATACTTATTTCGACTATCTCCCACATTTCGGGACTAACTACGCCCTCCAAATTATCATTTGGGAATCTTATAATTCGTTTCAGGTTCCAGTTTTATTTAAACCATAAATGTCATTTTAAATCTTATGACGCTATAAAACATAACATGGTGGTATTTAATTACACATACAGTAAATATGCAACAATTTAGTAAATATTAACTTTTATCTCATTCAATTAATACTTACTCCATATATCAACATTTCATATAATCACTTTACACAGTAAATAGATATAAAATAGGTTCTCAGAAGCGAGGGTTGTTACAGTAGTCTAGATTTGGAAGTTCATTACCTTAGGTTTTAGAAATTAAAAACCATCTACTAAGTCTAACATGCATTACCAATCACAATAGAAATTAAGAACATTCAAAGTAATGAACACAGGAATTTTAACGTGGTAAAACCCGTAATGAAGGGAAACATCCACGGTGCCCTTTACGGCACAAACTAAAAATCCACTAAAATAAAGAATCAAGTTACAACACTTAAGCAAGAACATAAAGATCCTAAATCTAAGTTCAGATGTATACCTACATGAGCTACTCCACTCCAAAGGTTTTCTGACTAGAACTGATCTTCCTTTTTTCTTTTTTATCTTTTCCTTGATCTCCTTTTCTTTGATTTCTTATTCCAGCAACTCTTTAAAATTCCAAGTTTCTCTAACAGATCCACTATGACTAAGTGTTCGTGTGTGAGAATATGTTTGTGATGTGAAATAAATAAAGATTTATTCAACTCACCCTCTCAAGTTATTTATACAGATAAATTCCTGCAAATCAAGAGGTTCTATATGACATGCAGATACTAATTCAAATTATTTTGATAAATAACTTCTTTCTCAAGATCAAATATGATAATCATCCTTTCTTTTAAAACTTTCCAAGGTCCTATGTATTTCTATTTATTTTTTACACATTTATTTCACAAATCGTGAAATATAAAGCAAGAAACACAAATGTTCTAGATATCTGATATAACCTTGAAATATAAAAGTTTCTTTTTCAAAATATCTTGAAACAGAAAGGATATACAACAAATGATCCAAAAGAGAATGAAAATATAAACGTGTGATTTTCTCTTTTAGAAAAACTCAAGTTTCAAGAGTGAAAATCAAGATTCTCTTAGAGATGAGTTCTGAGAGAAACTAAGACTTTAAGAGGTCTTCAAACATCTAACAAATCCGACATAAAACTCACACAAACCCTAAATGGATATACCTCTCAAGGTTTAGGTTTTCTGGTGTACGAAACTATGAAGGTTTTAGTGTTTGGATTAAGGGAAAACACTCAAAGGTTGAGCTTCGAAGATTAAGGTTTCTTCTCTCTTTCTTTCTCTTGTCTCTTTTTCTTTTCCTCTCTCTTTTCTCTAATCTCCCTTTTTTTCTCTCTATTTGGACGAAGGCCAAAAGTATCAAATGGCTGAGACTACATGCGTTTATATAGTAGCTATGGAAGGATCTTAAACTTCTGAGGCAATCCAACAGTGAGATTAACTTTGAACAGTTGACTACCTATCTAACGGTTCAATATTAGCGATGGGAATAACTAACGTTGATTGGTTAAAACTGGTTGCTCATGGATTGAGTCTAAAAACATGCAGATCGTTGATAAGGTTTAACCAAGTGTTGAGATTGAATATAAAGTATCTGTCTTATAGAAAACATAAAACCATCCATTAAGGTGACAACACGTGTTCGAATGATACAGGTTGTAAAATGCGTGTTAAAGATATTCTAAATTTCTCCCCTCAATTATCTAGCGCTTTGAGATCCTACCCAACATAACTTTTATTGAATAAAAACATTATGTAAATTCCAATTTTTAACCCCAACACTTTTTAAAACTAAATTTTAATAATTAAAAAAATTATTTAAAATGCTTCAAATATGTTATAAGGAAATTAAAATGATTTGAAAACAATGTTAAAGTGATTTAAATAATATATGCACATGTGAACTCAATAATATGAAGTGTAAGTGTCCTAAAATGGTTGAAATGTAGAATTAACTTCCCTTTAGGTGATCTTGATGATTCTTGGACTGGATTTCTTCATTCTTTCTTGAACCTTTGAGAGATTGAACAAATCATAAATACTAACCTACTTTGTCTCGATATCCAAACTAGTTGAAACTCTTATATATAGACTCAAGTAAGTCATATATATAGTGTGTTCTCATTCTCCCCCTTTGGATATTAGAGACAAAATTCTCTTGAGTATTCTGAACTCGTGAGTAAAAAATGAAAAATCCTAGTTGTCCTATACAAAATATCTAACTACCCATTCCTATCCTAAAATCGAAAATCAGGTGAAAAAAATACATCACTCAACTACAATACATACCAATACCCTAAATAAATTCAATAAGATATATAACGAGTCTGAAGAATGCCTGTAAAAGATTAAACACTTGAATGACATAGTAGTTTAGTTAGAATAGGAATAGATATAAATCGCAGCAACAATACTCAAGTTCTTCTCCCCCTATTTTTCTTAAATTTACAATGGGATAAAAAAAAAAAGATAAAAACAGGAATATGTAAAAAGGTTTCAAGCACACAGTATAAGAAATGGTAGAATCAAGGGTCTCCTACATAAACTAGTGTTATGAGGCGCCTTTTGGCATTTGAGAAACATTCATACCCTAAAACTTCAGAAACCAATTATTAGCGAGAGACTACCGAAGTTACGATAAATGTGATATAAATTACGTGAGAAATATCATATCTATAGTTGTTCGCAGATACTCAAATCGTAAATTATCCAATGGTTTGGTAAAAATATCATCTAGATGCTTTTCAGTATTTAGATATTCAATAATGAGTTCTTTAGATTCTATAAGATCACGAATGGAGTGATGTCGAATTTGTATATCCTTAGTTAGAGAGTGTTGTACCGGATTTTTCAAAATATTTATCACACTCTGGTTATCACAAAACATAGTTAGTTGATTTTCGGTGATACCATAATCTCTAAGCATTTGTCTAATCCATAATAGTTGTGAAACAACTTCCTGCGGCAATGTACTCAGATTTTGCGCTAAATAGAGAAATAAAATTATGTTTCTTACACGACCAACCTACTAGGTTATTTCCTACGTAGTAACATGCCCCAAACATGCTATTTCTATCACCTGAACACCGTGCCCAATCAGCATCAGTGTATCCTACAATAGAACTAGTTGTATCCTTAGTGTACTAAATACCAAATTTTAGAGTACCCTTAACATATTTAATAATTCTTTTCACACATAATAAGTGGGATTCCTTAGGGCTACTTTAAAATCTAGCACAGACAGAAACTACGAAGGAAATCTCAGGTCTAGAAGCTATAAGATGTAAGAGACTCCCTATCATACTTCGATATAAAGTAGTGTTGGAATGTAGGACACCCAATTTTTAAATTTTCTTTTTAAATGACATATTAATTTCCTTTAAGTGCAGAATAGGATGGTTCAAACACAACACAACTTATAAATTTTAATTTCTTACAAATTAAAATTAAACTAAACTAAAAGTGATATCAAAATAATCAACTAACAAATATTCACTTTAAACAAATTAAATCAATTCAAGTTCTAAAATTTGCCTACACAAATTAATTAATTTTTGCAAATTAGGCCAAACCAAATTTTACCAATCAAATTATCTTTAATTGAGATCTCAATTTCACCAAAACTAATTTTAGCACCAAATTGCACTAGTGTGAGATTTAAATCAATTTTATCTTGAATTAACCTAAGCATGCGTTCTACATGATTTTTGCAAGATAAAAATTAAACCAATCACATTACACGCCAATGTACGAGGAAAATCTAAATGGGCGGATGACCCTAGACTTAAGTCCACTAAGTAAAGAATTCTACAAGTAGAAGACATATGACTTACACAACTCGACTAGACTCCTTCAAGCCCCTGACGCGTCTTCTTGTATGAACCTCTGCTTAGTCGACAATCTCAAAACTCCACCGGAACCTTGAAATCCACCAATGAGGCTTTTGGACAATCGTCAACTCGTACCCGAAGCCTTTTTCTGAGTGGGAATGCCACAGCAAAAACAAGACTTCTTCTTTTATGGAAAATAAAAGTAAACCCAAACTTCTCCTTATATGTGGTAGGGATGGACCAAAGGTGCCAAACAAAACTCCTAGTGACATATATATATATATGTGCAGAACTTGGAATTTTAAACTAACTACATGGGTGAATATCTTTTGTGTTTTGAAAAAGTTTAAGCCATCTAAATTAAACACACAAAAGGGGCTTTTCTAAACATGAATTTCTCTCTCAAAATCTCTCTAGAGTAATGGGAAAAGTCTTAGAAAAAATCTAGTCCTGAAGTGGTTAAAATCTGTCAAAAGGTAGTGGGACAAAATAGTGGAAAAATGTCAAAAAATTGCCAAAAATTGTTCCAGCCTGAAATCTCGTTCGAACGACTTATCTAATGAAAAGTCAGTGTGCAAAAGGGAAACTTGTTGGCAAAACTCGTTCGAACGAAAATCTTGTAAAATTACACCCATTACAAATTTATTCCAACTCTCGACAAATATATATATATATATATATATATATATATATATATATATATAACTTTCATACCTTATTGGAGACTTGAAATATGATGAATTGTTGAGGATGCAAAAGGCACTTGAAACTCGACAAGGTTGATGTCTTCACTCTGAACTAGGCCGATACGTCTTCAACTTAAACTTGTCATAGGTTTGAAGGATACACATGAACACTATCCTATGACTCAAATATGTTTTTTCGAAATTGATCCAAAACTACAAAGGACTCAACTGGAAATTTGTGTCCTTACAAGTAAGATCAACATTTTTCCCATTATCATGCTTAGATAGTTTTGTTGAAGTACTCATGCGGTTTCTAGAAGGTTTAGCGTTTTCTAATATGAATTTTTTTAACAAGTTCTACAGCATGTTCGGATTGTGTGATAAATAGTTCATCACTACATTGTTTTACTTGTAGACCTAAAAAATATTGAAGTTCACCCATAAGTGACATCTGAAATTCAGCATGCATGACGTCAAAAAAATTCTTAACTTGTTTAGAACAAGTGGATCTAAATATGATATCATCAACGTACACTTGTGCTATTAAAACATGTTTGTCTTCGTTCCTAACTGATAAAGTTTGATTATTTTTGCCTCGAACAAATCCATGAGAGACAAGGAATGTAGATAGTCGCTCATACCAAGCTCTAGGATCTTGTTTCAAACCATATAAGGCTTTCTTAAGCCTAAAGACATAGTCAAGGTGTGATGAATCTACAAACCCTTTGGGTTGTTATATGTATACCTCCTCAGTCAAAATTCCATTAAAAATGGGAACTTAACATCCATTTGGAATAATTTGAATTTCAGGTGACATGATATGGTAAGGAGGAGACGAACTGACTCAAGACAAGTAACAGGTGTAAAAGTTTCGTCGAAATCAATTCCCTTTATTTGGGACTAACCTTGTGCTACCAACCTAGCTTTATTTCTAATGAACTCCCCATTTTCATCTGTTTTGTTTTTGAAAATCCATTGGGTGCTGATAACCTTAGAATCTTTTGGCCTGGGAGCAAGATACCACACATCGTGACTCTAAAATTGGACAATCTCTTCTTGCATAGCATTGATCTAGAATGAGTAAAAAAGGGCATCATTTACATTTTTAGGTTCCTCAAGGTAAACAAAACATGCAAATTGTGCCACATTTCGAAGTTGCGATCTTGTTCTAACAGGTTCAGAAGGATTACTAACTAAAGTTTCAATAGGATGGTATTTAGAAACCCAAGTGGGTATTGAAGGATTTTCGAGTGTCAGTGAATCAGTGTCTTATGAGGGTTCAAATATAAAATTTCGTTCATCCTCATCTTGTGGCATTGATTGACTGACGCTACTCCCTATACACATATCATCTACAAATACATTAAAGGATTCCATAATGTTTTTGGCTCGATAATTAAAAACACAAAAATCCCTACTATTTTGGGAATAACTAAGAAATATTCCTTTCTCTCCTCGGGTGTCAAATTTTGAAAGTTGTTCTCTGTCTTTACGAACATAAGAAATACTCCCGAAGGTTTTAAAATGCTTTAAGTTTGGATTTTTGTGGAACCAAAGTTCATAAGGGGTTTCTTTGGAATTTTTCCTAAGGTATACACCATTAATGATATGACATGCGGTTTGAACGGTTTCTACCCAAAAATATCTAGGAACACTTTTAGCGTGTAGCATAACCCTAGTCGTTTCTTTCAAAGTTCTATTCTTACGTTCACTGATGCCATTTTGCTAGGGTGGTTTGGGATCACTAAACTCATGTTTATAGACATTGACTACGCAATATTCTGTAACTCCAGAGTATTTGAACTCTCCACCTCTGTCACTCCTAATACGCCACACTTTGGAATCCTTATCATTCTTTTTTTTCAATAGGATTTTTAAGAATTCACCGAAGGTATCTAATTTTTGTTTCATAAATGCAACCCAAGTATATTGCGTATAGTCATCTACTATAAATAAGATATAACTATTTCCACTGAAACAAACAGTCCTTGAGGGACCTATGAGGTCCATATGGATAAGTTCTAATGTTTTTGTGGTCAAGACATCCTTAACTTTCTGATTAAGGGTGAAAAATGACGCGTGTCAAAACGACGATCGTTGTTTTCTGTTCACCACCTCAATACAAAAACCTAAACTATTGACTACACTATTTTAAGGGAGTATACTGGCCAAGTCCGGGTATCAAAAATCCACAGAGACGAGTTATTAGAATTTAAATGTTTTATTACTTCTAAATAAAAGTGAAAAATATATTTGCTAACTAAATAAAAGATAACTAAAGGAAAAGATGATCCTAGGCGAGTGTATTTAAACTACGTTAACAAAGAGTATACAAACTATAGGTTTCATCGAATATCCCTTACCCGAGTTAATTAGTATAAAATGGTTACATGGGTCGACGAGTTATTATGAATGCGTCTCGTTTCGACAGTTAATTAAACCCAGTGTTGTCACACCCCTAAATTCGCATAAAAGTCTAATAAGATTTTGGCGTCAACAAATACCTCAAAAATTATGCACGCAAGGTCGTAGGTACGGAGCATACATGATATGCCCCATAAAATCTACTAGGCATAACAACTAGGACAACACACTCAAAATAAACCAGTAAAAACTTCATTACAAAATCAAAGAAACACGCCAACCCTTGGTGAGTTCAATCCGACACAATCTAGACTAAATTAGCTAGAAAGCATGGTAAATGACATGTATTAAAAGAAAGCAAGTAAACCTAATTATGAAAGCAAGAAATAGCAAGAAATAAATGTTAACTAGGCATGGAAATGAAAGGAAGCAAGTAAAGAAAGCAATACACAAATGAAAGAGACAAAGAAAATGAAGCTTACATACATAAAAATGGGTAAAACACCGAAAGGAAATGGAGAAGGGACAAATCTCCTTAAAAACCCTAAACCTAATGTAAATTGTAAGATTGTGAAAATAGAAACCAAATTTGGTTTATATAGTAAGTTACAAAAGAAATAAAGGAAAAAGAAAAGAAAAGGAAGGATTTTCCAAATATCTGGCAGGGTCGATCGATCTACCCAAAACGTCGATCGATCGATCGAACAGGGCCAAACCTTCTGTCTGCTTCGCAAGGAAAAATCTCAAACTGCGGTCAACTGGGGTCCGAAGGCCGGTCGACCGACACTCTATTTCTTGGCCTTCTTGGTCCATGAAGAGGGGGGGAAAGGTGTGCAAACGGAAATGGCCATAATTCCACCATACGGACTCCAAACGACGCACCGTTTGCGGCCACGCAATGCTAACTCAACGAACTATGCATTCGTGGAATTCCCATAATCTAGAGATGAAATGTAAATTGAATAAAATGCCCTTGAAGTAGCATCTAAATATGAAAATTCTCTGAAATGCAACCGATCCTCACTTTTAGCGTATCAATACCTACAAAAGCACAATTAACCCCTACAAAGCATGTATATATCCAGATTCATGGTTATCTGGTTAATGAGCATAAATATAGGCATTAAAGTCTGTAAAAGTGCTAGAATGCATAAAGATAAAGGGAAAAAATATGCAGTATTTGTGTCGTATCACACCCCCTAACATAGACATTACTAGTCCCTAGTGATGAGACAAACAAAACCAGTCCACAGAAGGTGGTATAATATGTATATATGCATAGAAATATAAATGCCACTTTCGTAGGGATCATGATTGCATTTAGCATATGCAATAAACCGTTAAACCCCTAGGTTACCCCAGTGGATGAGTGTCGTCTCGTGAGGGTTTTCAGGGATGAAACCCACAAACATCATATGGTTTCCTCAAAATATGCCCAATCACATGCGACAAACTCAATAATAGAGAAAAAGATTTCATACACGTTATTAGCACAATGAACGAATTCAAATGAAAATACATATTATTAATATTATAGAATGCACCTCATAGAATTGAAACCTTAAAATGTGGGAGGGGAGTGAGCACATGCAAAGTGTGATTTGGAAAAAACTTAAATAAATCGGATACTAAATAAAGCAAGCATATATTCAATCCTCACGGGCATTACACTCATCAAGTGAATTCACTCAAAACAGGGAGTTAACTATGACACCCCGCCTAATAAGATACCGGACGATCACTCCAATATTAAATTAAAACAGGAGTCTCATATGGATCATTCTTAGCATCACTGTCGAAAATCCATTTAATTACTAATAACCTATTAGGACGGTGTCAAAATTTTACTTAACTACTCTTTTTAACAACAACAAATAAAAACATCCACACAGTTTTGCGTAAATGAAACTGAAATGAAATAAAATAACCGAACACTCGGTCGAAATATACAACCATATCGAATGCTGTACTCAAGAATAAATAGATGCAACTCGACCATTGGCCCGAATATTTATACAATACTTCCTATCTAGATTACAAGGATAGAAGCATCTACTGAAAATCTTGCACGCATCCACAGCTGCTGCAGCTGACGTCTGACTCGAATGAATTGTCATCCAGGCGTCCCTGTGTCTGGACACCTATATATATATATATAATATAGAAAGAAAGGAAAAGTAGATAAACGGGTCAAAGCCCGAGTTTTGAAAATATTTAGCAAGTGCATAAATGCTTTATTTTTGAAAATATGTTTTATCTCATATTTAAATTTGGTATCACACTCCCATGAGATACCCCTCACCTCTCTTCTAACAGTGCACTCCTAGCGCACCCCTCTAAACATCCTAGTCAAGCTATTCTGCTAAACTAGTCTATCACCAACCCACTATCAATCCTAGATAGTCCAAGCAATGTACTAAGGGCTAAACTTCACTCCAGTCTCAACGGTATGCCATGTTCGTGCGTGGGGGGTCTCGCAAAGCGAAATCCAAACAAGGAACCCCCCCGATACACTACTACGCGGCACGGTCGATCGTCGAGATCTGCCAGTCCCTCAGTACAGAAAGATATACATAAATATATACCATAAGAATTTATAATATTAGAGCACTAAGGATTAAACTTCTCCCCTGTCTCAACACATTGCCATATTCATACGTGGGGTGTCTCGCAAAGCGAAATCCAAACAAGGAACCCCCCCGATACACTACTATGCGGTAAGGTCGATCGTCGGGATCCATTAGACACTCGGTACTCGATTCATCCATATATACATATACATATTTTACCATAACCATCCGGATCTATCTCCCGGAATGAGAATCCATATACAAAGTATTTATCAATACTTTCATTTTTATAAAAACTTTCCATTTCCCTTATCATATCCAGGAAATGTAAATGTAAAAGCCAATTCATTATCATGAATTTCTTTAACAAATCATATACTTTTAAAATCCAGTTTTATTATCATAAAAATGCTTTTCCATTTTATATCATCCCATTTCCCTTTTTATACTCAGGAAATGTATTCAAAGACATTTTCATTATCATAAAAATTATTTGATCATATCATATGCTTCCACATCCCTTCTTCCATCCGGGAGTGTTACCGAAGCCAAAACCTTTTATCCCATTTCCCTTCTTCCATCCAGGAAATATAAATTAAATACAATTTATTATCATAAATTGATTTAACATATAACGCGTTCTAAGACCGCCCGTCCGGGTTTCCCCACTGTGCGCGCCCCTAAATGGCTATCATCTTCCAGGGCCTATCATCAAGACAACCTGGGATCCTACATCGCAAGACGTCGGGAAGCGGCCATATGCCTGCGGGATAGTCAAGACCACACCCGGAATCTCCTAACCAGCGCAGAAAAATACAACAAACGCTCATATGGCCTATAGGACTATATCTACCATGTGTTAATTTGTCAGGGGGCTTCACCATATGTACGCAACTTCCCTTATGATAGCGATTTAGAGAGGTGTGTATCCATACATTATTAATTAAGAAAATCATTTACCTTTCCATTTTGAAAATATTTATATTTACATTTTCAAAAGTCATTTCTCTTAATTCATATATATACTTTAATCACATAGTATATATATATACCATATATTCCTACCTGAATATATAAAAATGGCCATATTTGCCAAACCATCTATCGATGACCAATAATCCTAAAGATTCTCTCAAAGAATCATAATCATCCATTCATATATGCATAATACTAAACCCAAAGTATATTCTTACTTTAATAAGTAATATATACCAAAATCCCATCTACGAATTCATTTGGATATCTCCAATTATACTAATTCACTCTAAGTGAATATACACATATATATATTCCCAATTCCTCAAGTCCTTTAGGACATAACCCTCCATAATACTCTAATTTGGAAGGCCCTTAAACTTTAAACTCAAAAAGGAGAAATAATCCTAATCTCCAAAATCTTGGGCTGAAAACAGGGCACCGGTCGACCGGTCCTGGGCCCCCGGTCGATCGTGGGTTGTAAATAAGCCTACGAAACAAAGCAGTAGGCCCTTTTTCCTTAACGCGATCGACCGGCCATAGGGGCGCGGTCGAACGGTCACATCAGGTCCCCAAAACTAAATTCCTCAAATCCATTTTCCAATAACCCAAATTCATTATCGGGGTTTCTAAACTACCCCAAAAATTATCCCGAACATCTACGCAATTAATTCTAGCCGTAATTTTTCCAATTCCCGATTTGATTTCAGAGTTAATGATTTTAACCCAGAGCTGTCATCTTGTAAAAATCATATCAAATCGTAGAAAAATTAGAAAAATACGCGGTCAGTACCCACGTGACCGTATAAAAAAGATCTACAACTTTCGTGTTTTGGCCGAGAGTTAGATCAATTCTTTTCCTGGCCAAAATGGCCCCCTAAAGTTACGGGTTACTATTTATCGTCTTCTCCGAGATGATTTCGGCCATTAAAGATTCTCCCAAGCTTTTGTCGCCTCACCCAACGTCCTACAACCTCAACCAACTACAAACACACATATATTAAGGGTTCTAAACATCCTAGAACCCCAAACCACCAATTAATTTACGTTAAAACCTAAGTTCCATAAATTGAAATTTTATTGGGGGTTCAATTGTTTTAACTCCCAAAAACCCATTTTATCCACGATAACCCACCCAAAAACCTTTAGGGTTTGTTTATACCAAACTATGGTATGATATATTTATGCAAAAAGATAAATAAAGCAAGTAAACACTTGCCTCGTGGATAAAATCCGACGACCGCGAGTCGAATCCGACGGAGTTTGGCCCGAATCTCCATTTTCTCCTCCTCTTTCTCCTTCCTCTCTCTCTCTTCTCTCTATTTTCTTTCTTTCCTTTCTCTTTTTCTCCCTCTCCCTCTCTTTATAAAGAAAGAAAAAGGGTTATACCCCTTAAAACCCAAAAACGACTCGTTTACCCAATTACGAGTTACTTTTACCTCTGAAATTACCCGAAACTCATTTTCGACAATCGGACACTCTTTTTCGGCTATCCGGGGCATTTCGAGACTCACGGCGCAGTCGAAATTCCCCTCCGAGGTACTTGACCGCAAATCACTATTCCAATCCAAAATAAATAAATGCGGGTTTTCCAATTTGAAATCTGACCTTTTTGTCAATTTTCTCCACGGCGACATAGAATAAAATTATTGCGACCTATATAGTCCCAAAAGTAATTACAACATCCATGGAAAATCATCAAATCCTCAAAAATTTCGAAAATCACTATTTCGAGAAATTCTCCAAATCTCCAATTTATATTTAATTATGGGATTTAATTGTCTCCAAAAGGACGGGTTGTTACATTAACACACGGAACATGCGGGCATAAAGAGAAAATATAAATGGAAACTAGGCCGTGCACATGTCACAAATGAAGAACGCTATATATAAAATGAAAAATTGTAATCTCAATGAAAGATACTGCACATTAAAAGAGGCGAAATGCATTTTCACAGATTATCAAAACTATTTTAACTTTTAAATTAAATGCACCCTAAGATCACATAGGACTTTATAGGGTTTTAATGTAGATTTGGCTAGGGTACGCAATGAAGGATATGTATGTACGGATTCAAAGTGTTGGGAATGAAAACTTAGAATAATGGGAAGAATGCGTGCAATATCAAAAATTGGAAAATACAATCCCAAACAAGGCATTGAACATAACAATGGGGAGAGTAACCAAATCTTATTGAACATTATAAACAACATATACATCTTTCTTTTCTTTTCTCTTCTTCTTTTTCTCACCTTTTCTTTTGTTTTTTGCTTTTTCTTTTCTTTTTCACTACTTTCTTTTCTTTACTTTTCACACTCTCAAATGCCTTAATTGCAACCACAAGACAATAACATCATTCAATTCTAAGTGACATTCCAAACAAAGGTACGGAAGGTAATGTGTATGGCTTAAAACTCCAATTTGGAGATGGTTATGAGATTTTGGGTTATGAAACGAAGGGCTATATTTAGGCTCAAAGGGGTTAACGAGGGAATACATTTAAGGTGAGGTCAAGGTCAATATGAGTGATATAACAAAGATGGCCTATTATCATTTCTTAAAGTTTACCCAATTCTCGAGCCAAAACAAACTTTGAAAATATGTAATACCCCATATTTTTATGATTTAAATAATTACGGGATAAATTATTATTATGGGATTAATTGAATTAAAATGTGAGAATTTAATTATGAATTAATCCAGATTGAAAATAAATATTAACTAACGTGCCAAGGGTTAATACTTATTGATTGAATATTACTGTGTGATATGTAATATGGAACTATACACTTCGGTAAATTGTCAAGAATTAAAAATACGATAATTTAATAAATTAAGTCAGACACGCGTGTGAGTCGTATCGGAACTAATTTAATGGAATAAAAGATTAATTATTTTTGGGTAACTTTTATGGTCATTTTGAGTGCGTCGTTGAGTTCGAAAGAGTCAAGATAGTCTGAATAGTATACCTGGGTGTTTAGTTTGGGTCCCGGGGAAATTTTAGGCATAACCGACACCCCGAGAGGGCATTATGGTAAATTGTATTTTTGGGTTTAATTAATGGATGAAAATTGAGATTTAATTTATCAGCCACGAGAGGTCCATTAGGGTTGAGAGATACAGAAAGCAAAGAACGGTCATAGAGGGTGTGAGGAAGAACCAATTTCCAAGAGGGAAGGCCAAATCACTACCTTGCACAACCGTCACCACCATCGTATAGATAGGGACAAGGAGAACACGCCCATACCAACAACGTTAAGAAATCATACGACTAACTTGAGGAAAGTGTTTATTATTTGCTGTCCTTTAGCAATAACCATATTCATGTTAGTATAGGGTTTTTCTAAATATGTATTGTTAATGAAAAGTGATAAAAAATTGGAGAATTATGATGTATAATTCGAATATGAGATTAATTAGATTCAACCCTTCATATATGTAAGATATAAATTACGTTTTGATGGACTTATGTGTAGAACGAATCTGGAAATCATGCGTTCTTGAAAAATAATTTGAAGAACTAGGGTTTTAATAAATAAATTTGGGTATTTCATATTTATTGGATGATTCGAAATGATTTACTGATTCTAAGATGTTAGAATCCGTATGTAATTATTAGGATTCGATTTGGAACTGTTTGATTGGAGTTTGGGATGTTAATTTAGAGGTTTTAGGGTTCAAAATGGTGGAAAAATGCTGAAATTCTGCGTAGAAGACGAAACAGTTAGTCTTGCGCGAAGTCGCTCGAGCGACACGTGGAAGTCGTTCAAACGACATGTCACATGGATCGAGCGACAACGTGGATTTTCGAGAAATTTTTTAATGGCAGTTTTGGAATTTTCCAGTCTTTACGAGTGAGAGAAATTACGAGTTAACAGATTTGAAATGAGGTAGGTCTACGAGAAAGTATGTGAGTTTTGTACTTTAATTAATCCGAAAAAAAGAGTTACTTTGGAAATTACTAAAGAGTTATGGTAATTTAGAAATACTATAAAATACGTAATAATGTGAAGGTTGGGAGAATACCCATAAATATTAATAGGATGTGTGGATACCTATTACTTGTTTAACATTATGTGTATGACATACCTAGATGCTTGCTATCGCGGCGGGTTGTGTAGAGACAGTCTTATCCTGGGTGACCTTCGGGGGGGGGGGGGGGATATTTGACTTGTATCTCAGAACATAGTACTATGAAGACTTATTTGTGAGTTGATAAGTCAGCTGACTATGGGAGCGTAGGTATGTGCGTGACCCATAGGTATGTGAACTATGTTCGCTGCCACTATGTGTGTTTTGTGTATATGGTTCGTGGGAGACTTCCGAATCGACGGTCCTTATTGGAGTACGAGATGTACCGGGACATGATAGCAGAGTATGCAATGTGCTACAAGTTTAGCCTTGGGGTGCTGTGCTAGTATATGTATATTATAGTGGTGAAGATATATATATATATATATACTTGTGTTATTCCTCCTATGAGATAATTGTAGGTTATTGGGATATTATAGTCTTAAGTGATGTAAGCTGGGAATACTTAACTTAGTGTGATAATACTTAAATGAATTAATAAATGATGATATTAATAATGTGGAAAAACTGGGATTCACGGTTGCTACTACGAGGAATTACAAGAAGTATAAATCGTTATCTAGTTAGAAGTGTTACTGATGGTTAGATGAGAATAGATGTACGTTAGGCGTGCACAATAGATGAGAAGTAAGGTTCTCATGTGAGAGTTTGAACTAACATGATTTTGATACTTGCTTTATTACAAATTTTAAATACTTGCTAAAACAAATATTTTTACACATCGGGCTTTGACCCGTTTTTTGCATCTCTTCTCTTTTGCTATATATATATGTATTGTATCAGGTGCTCAGTCACAGGGACACCATCCTTAGAGATTTGGATTGCTTGGCGTACTGCAACTGTTGTGGAAGCTGTGGGTCTTCTCATTATACGCCTCCATCATTTAATTTGCATTCTATATAGGCTTTCTATTTAGGGCATGTGTCGGCCATGTCTTAGACATTTTACTAGAGATTATGTTCGGTTTACTTTCCGTTCATTTTCATTTGGATTTTTTTACTATGGTTCTTGGTTGAGAGTTTTGAACTGGAATGTTTTATCCAGTCTTAATTATTTCAGCATGTGATTCCGATTACGTATTTATATTAATTAGTTATGTGTGGATGGATTATATTTAAATTCTTGGATTATTTACTGAATGATATTTTTTTTAAAAGAAAAATATTTTAATTAATTATTAGGTTGTTAATATGTTATTATGTTTTCGACAGTGATGCTAAGAATGAACCAACTGAACATTCTGTTTTAAATTTTATAAAGGACTGATCACCTGATATTTAATTGGGCGGGGTGTCACAAAATCATGCTCAAGTAATACATTTCAAGAAAATAACTCAATTAATGAACGATCAAATGAAAGAAAAGAGAGATTACCAATGACTGTAACGTTTTCAAAGAGGAAAGAATAGTGTATAACACTCACAAATGACGAAAGGTACAAAGCTTACTCGGTGTAAGTATATACAATGCAACAAAAGATTACTGAGTTATAAAAATCTTAACCTAGATCAATAAAGCAAGAAAAATGCATGTGCTCATGGGATTAAAGTTTAATTCATAAAGTTATTCATAATATCAATAATTAGGACTACAGTCTAATAAATTTTAAAATCTAGAACATGCATCATTGGGTTGTCAATTGGATCGGGCAATAGTTAAAATTTATCATCGAAAACAAAGGCAAAATGCCCAAAAAATGAGAAAAAATAAAGAAAATCTTTTTGAAAATTTTCAATTTTTTTATAAGAAAGCATACTTAGTAACTAGCATGTAATCAAATCAAAGAACCTACTAATGAATGGATAGAATATCCCACACCCCCTAACTTAAAACCTAACATTGTCCTCATTGTGAATTAAGAACCAAGTTAAAGAGAGGAACATAGTGATATTACCCACAATGGAGTGATATCGTGAAAGTACAAGTCCAATGATTCTACAAAACATGTTAGTAATAAGCATAGAAAAAACTTAACTTATTACACTAGACAAAAAGTAAGAAAAATAAGGAAAATAAAACTAACTATGTACAACCTACAATTTTAACTTCTAACTAACTATACACTAGAAGTTGAAATTTTTTAGGGTCCACCCAAACTACAATTTGACTTTGGAGGATAACCGGTGTACCCTCACTCTCATGCATACCTCCCAAAAAATAATAATTCCGTTTGAACAGCGGAAGGCATGTGTAAGGCGTAAGAAATGAACCATCCCCAATTAAAGTTTTTGGTGGGAGGAGGGGGGATTTGGATAAGACGGGTGATAAAAACAGAAGAGAGCTAAGAAAAATTGAATCATCCCCCAAGTATTTTGAAATTGGAATGGGAGGGGGCAAACAAGGAGGCAACGATGCCTTCATGGAACGCAACTCGAGAAAGTACTCCTCGTCGATGAAAAGGTTGAATGTTTTAAAGTTCACCATCGATTTATCGGGTACTTGTGACGGTGTGATAACGGAGAATGAAACGGGTGATGAAAGAAATTCAAACTCAAGCAATGAGTTATCATCACTCAAAGTTGGAATTTCAAAGGAGATAGGATCATTTTCAATGAAACTTAATTCTTTGGGATCCATACTTCTCATTGTCAAGTATGAGAAAATCGTCACCGAAAGTCATAGGTCGGGGTACGAATTCTTGGAAATGAGAAGTTTTAAAATTATTAACGGAACTATACTCAAACTCATTATTATAAGAATTTTGAAAACTATTGCAATTTGTTTCAAAACTCCTATTATAAGGAATTAGAGGTCCAAAATCGTTATCATCTTCCTCAAAATACAAGCACTCCAAAGATTGACTTTTGTAATACTCACCCAAAGTCATTTTTGAATTTGCAATTTTTTGGGACTCTAAGTATTGACCAAAAGTCATAGGAGTACGGGGATTTTAAGAATTATCATAATGATTACCGAAAGGATTGGAATAAGACATGCTTACCCCCAAAGTGGCTCGAAGTAGCGAAATCTACAAAGTGATGCGCGCGCAAAAAATTCAAGCGGTTCTTGGCGCTCAAATGTAGAAGTCCTGCAAAAAGGTTAGCAAAAAATACAAGTAGAAAAAAAATGCTACGAAATACTAAATCAAATAAATTCTAAAACAAACTCATCCCCGGCAACGACGATATTTTGATTAAGGGTGAAAAGTGTTGCGTGTCAAAACGCCGACCGTTGTTTTTTGTTCACCACCTCAATATAAAAACCTAAACTATTCACTACACCCTTTTAAGGGAGTATAGCGGCCAAGTCCGGGTATCGAAAATCCACAGAGACGAGTTGATAGAATTTAAATGGTTTATTACTTCTAAATAAAAGTGAAAAAGATATTTGCTAACAAAATAAAAGATAACTAAAGGAAAAGATTATCCTGGGCGAGTGTATTTAAACTACGTTAACAAAGTGAATAAAAACCATAGGTTACGTCGAATATCCCTCACCCGAGTTAATTAGTATAAAATTGTTACATGGATCGACGAGTTATTATGACTGCGTTTCATTTCGACAGTTAATTGAACCCGGAGTTATCATACCAGTAAATTCTCTTAAAGTCTAATAAGATTTTGGCGTCAACAAATACCCTAGAAATTACGTACGCAAGGTCGTAAGTACGGAGCATACATGATATACCCCGTCAATCTACTAGGTGTAGTAACTAGGACAACACACTCAATATAGACCTGTAAAAATTCCATCACCAAAGCAATGCAACACGTCAACCCTAGGTGACTTCAATCCGACACAACCTAGACTAAATTAGCTAGAAAGCATGGTAAATGACATGTATTGAAAGAAAGCAAGTAAACCTAATTATGAAAGCAATAAGTAGAAAGAAATAAATGTTAACTAGGCATGGAGATGAAAGGAAACAAGTAAAGAAAACAATACACAGATGAAAGAGACAAAGAAAATGAAGCGTACATACATAAAAATGGGTAAAACACCCAAAGGAAATGAAGAAGGGACAAATCTCCTTACAAACCCTAAACCTAATGTAAAATGTAAGATTATGAAAATAGAAACCAAAATTGGTTTATATAGTAAGTTACAAAAGAAATAAAGGAAAAAGAAAAGAAAAGGAGCGATTTGCCAAATATCTGGCAGGGTCGATCGATCGACCCAAAACGTCGATCGATTAATTGAGAAAGTCCAAACCTTATGTCTGCTTCACAAGGAAAAATCTCAAACCGCAATCAATCGGGGTCCCAAGGCCGATTGACCAGTCGACCGACACTCTGTTTCTTGGCCTTCTTGGCCCATGAAGAGGGGGGAAAGGGGTGCAAACGGAAATGACCATAACTCCACCATCCAAACTCTAAACGACGCGTTGTTTGCGGCCATGCGTTGATAACTCAACGAACTACGCATCCGTGAAATTCCCATGAGCTGGAGATGAAATATGAATTAATTAAATGCCCTTAAAGTAGCATCCGTCGATGAAACTTCTCCGAAATGCAACCGATCCTCAGTTTTAGCGTTCCAATACCTACAAAAGTACAATTAACCTGCAAAGCATGTATATATCCAAATCTAAGGTTGACTGGTTAATGAGCATAAATATAGGCATTAAAGACCGTAAAAGGATTAGAATGCATAAAGATATAGGACGGAAATATGCAATATTTGTGTCGTATCACTTTTTTATGTGGGGATTTACTTATTTTCCCTTCCTGACATGGTCCACAAATCGGATTGAAAGAATTTTTGATTTTGGGTAAAATCTAACTATTTCATGGGTGCTTAATCTTCTAAGGTTATCAAAATTTTTATGTCCCAATATATTGTGCCAAAGGTCAGAATGTTCTAATCTGGCAACATGGTAAGATGTAGACTTAGGAATTACTGTGTAACAGTTTTCCTGAGTTCTGTTTCCTGTCAATATACAGTTTCCTTTTTCATCAATAATTTTGCAATCATTTTTTGAAAAAGTAACGATATGATTGGAATCAAAGAATTGACATATACTTAAGAGATTATCTTTAAGGCCTTTAACTAGGAGAACATCATTTAGATCAGGAAGCCCATTCTTACTCAATGTTCCCTTACCTATGATCTGAGATGAAACACCATCTCCAAATATGACATTACCTCCTAGGAAGCCTGTCTTATTTTTCAATTTGGTTTCGTCCGCGGTTATATGTTTAGAAAATCCAGAGTCTAAATACCATCCCGTTGAAGTGTGTTGTGCCTTTAAAGCATAAATGTTAATTTTGCACTTGAGTTAGGATAATAGATCATCTTTTCTAATCCCAATAGGCCGAGTTTTAACCATTTTGTGTCCCTTTGATTTAGAAAAGGTTTGTTGGGTCTTTCTAAATGACTTTTTCTTAGTCTTGGACCCTCCCTTTCTTTTTTTATAGATAGAGTTGTTTGTGGCCGGTATAGGGAGTACATAAGTATTTATTCCTTTTCTAGAATAGTTAAAGTTAAGGTAGGTGGTGAAAAATATGTTACTAAGGCCGTTTATAAAAAAAAACTATTTAAGTAACTCCGATCTGGTTTTTTAGGAAACTCTTTTCTTAAAAACCAAACTATTTGAACACAAGATGTGTTTAACAAATCAGTATGTACGAGATCTGTTCAAGATTTGAATAACAGGTTTATAAAGTAGTTTAAAAACTTAAACTCAGCACAACCAAGAATGAGATGAGGAGATGTAGAAAGATTATGTTCACGATGTTTTTTACGTGGTAAAACCTCACCAATTGAGGAAACATCCACGACTCCCTCTACGAAGTAAAATGAAAAATCCACTAAAACAAATATATGAGTTACAAACTATATAACTAACATGAAAACAACCCAGACCTATATAAGTTTAGGAATGCACTCTCTGGTGTCCTTATAACTTCTCTGTAGTTCTGATTATAGATGTAGTTCTCCCAGTTTGTTAACTTCTGATTTGTTCCAGTACTTTACGTCGACTCTTTGTTCACAAGATCTTATTACCAACACTTTTCGTGTTGTAGGGTGAAAGTGTTTGTGGAGGTGATCTCTAACACATACATGCACACGCACACACACACACTTATTAAGTACAAACAGTCCTAACAAATTACAGTTACACTATATGTTATGATCTTTTCTTTTTCTTTCTTCTTACAAAACTTTGAACCTTATTTGACCTTTAAATCAATCCCAGAATCCACGGATACCTTGCTAGGAAGATAGACAAGGTCTTAATCAATCTCAGAATTTAGAAAAGCTTTTCGAGATTGAAAACCTCTAAGTGAGATTCCAAACTAGGTCAAAGGTTTAGTTTTACAAGAACTAGAAACATAAAGCATTTATTGTTGATTTCAAAGTAAGGAAACATTTTATAGAAAATAATCAACAATATATTTCTCTAGATGAGAAATAAAGAATGAAACTAAGTGTAATGTAACATGAATAACTCAGATCTGAAATTTCTATGAAATCAGAAAGTAGATCTGAGTAAAAGTTTAAGTTGAAAACAAGATCTAACCAATAAGAGGTTACAACAGCAATTACAAACTCAACTCAAACTCTCAATCACTCAAGAACACTCAGGGTAGTGTTTTGGATATGGAGTTTTGAATAAGTGTTTGAGTTTGTATGGAAGAGGCTTTGACGAACAGGGTTAGGGTTTCTAACTCTCTCTCTTCTCTCTATTTTCTCTCTTCTCTCTCTATTTCTCAGAAAAATGAAAATGGAAAAAGTCTTTAAAGTCTAAGAATAGGGTTCCTTTTATAGGGTAAAGAGAACATTCGAGAGACTGGATCAAAATCAAGGGCCATGATTAAGTCAAGTTAAATTGAATTAAATCTAAGGGTTCTAAGATCGCGGTGCTTAAACGATACCTGATTGGTTTAAAAAGTTGTACTGGGATTCACCAAGACAACATGCAGATCGTCAATAACCAATGATCCAAGGGCTAAAAACATACGCGTTTATAACTCAATAAAGAAACACAATCGCAGCCAATCAGATGAAGACAGGTGATGGACAATAACAGGATATTAAACACGCGTCCTAAAGTAATTAAAACCACACCCTAAAGTTTACTCCGCTTTCGGATTCTACCCAAGGTAACATGAGGCCAATATACCCAAAAAATTATATTTACAAATTGACCACAAAAACTTTTAAATCAATTTTTAATTAAGAAAACCTTATTTAAAAAATGTTTATAAAATCCCAAAAAATTATTAAAATTTAAACTTAGGGATTTAAACACACTCAACATATATACACACATTATTATGCAGTATGACATGCAATAAATAAATTCTACTGTGTGTGAGTTTTGGAAATTTGTTCTTGATCACTACAAGATAGAGAGATGAAGTAGCTGATACGGCGTAAATATTGCATATTTCACCCGTTAACCTACGCCTTATTAGCCCCCTCGAGTATCTTAATCCCTATATTTATGCTCGTTAACCAGAAAACCTCGGATTTCTATGTTAACATGTTTTGCAGGGTTTAATTGAGCTTTTGTAGGTATTTGGATGCTTAGTATGAAGTTCGGACGCTTTTCGAAAATGTTTCGTCGACTTTTGCAGCTTCGGGGGCATTTTAGTAATTCCAGCATTCGGGTTTGAATCCCGAGCTCTTCACGGAAGTTGAAGACCTTTGATTTCTCTTCGCGTGTCCGCCGACGGTGCATGATTCCGAGTTGTATCGATGGAGTTATGGCATTTTTAGGATGGTTTTGACATGAAAAGTACACTCAAGGTCACATTCAAGGGCATTTTAGTCATTTCATATTTTGGCTTTTTGGCCCAATGTCTTCTTGGATGTTGTATTACTCTGAGTTATCTTCGCGTAGCCTCCGACCGTGCCTCATTCCGAGCTATAACGAAGAAATGGCGGCATTTTCCGTAAAATAGGACAAAGATGCAGAATTCAGACCTGTAGCTTGCGAATCGATTCGGCCCAAAACCGAATCGATTCGGAATGCTGCAGAATTGCAGAAATGAACTTCCCCTGTTTCCGAATCGATTCGGACCATTTCCGAATCGATTCGGCCCTCCAGATTTTTGGTTTTCTTCCCTTTTATTACAAGTTTGCCATAGGATATTTGATATATACCACTTTCTCTTCATTTGGAAGAGATATATACACGATTTTAGCTTAGTTTAGTTAGGGTTTTGTGGGATTTGCTTGGTTCTTCTTCAATCCCTCTTGGTTTGACATCTAATTGGTTTGTAAGATTGACTATTCATCTTCCCTCTCCTTTAATATAGCTTGTTTTCCATTAATTCTTGCTTTCTAGATAATTTACATGCTTTCATAATTAGGTTTTCTTGCTTTAATTCTTGCTTTCTTAGTTTAATTAGTGTAATTTAGTTTAATTCATTATGCACCCTTAGATAAATAGGGTCGGGATTGTGTTTCCGCCATTTTCGAGTTTGGACCTCGAAAATTAGGTTTTGTGTAAAATTGCGTTTAATTGAAACCGCGTGTATTAAAGTTGGATTGTTATGCGTTTAACTTTATTTGTCACGCAACTTTAGTGTTTATAGCTACAATCCGAATTTAATCCGCGTGTGACCATTTTCAGTTAAATGTTTAATCTCGCAACTTTGGGTTAAATTCCTTCTTGTGTGATGTTTATGCTTAATTAAAAATGCTCGATTAAATGCTTTGGAGCCTTAATTCTAATTAGTAGTTGTTTCGATCCGTTTGGTAGAATGCGATCCCGATCCTCGCTTTACTTTTGTGTAACGTAACTTATTCTTTTTCTTTTGTCACCATTCCCAACCATCACCTTTTCATTTGTTTATTTTACACTTTTATTCCTGAAGTAATTAAAAGAATTAAAATCTAAAATTTAATCACTCCCTGTGGATTTCTTACGACACCCGACTTACCGCTGTACTTGCTTGTCAAGTGTAGTAGTAGCTTAGGTTTTCTTTGTATCGCGGCGGCGAAACACACAACGATTGTGTCCTCACACGAACACACTTTTTCCGCCGCATCAGTAGCAAACCAACTTCTGAGGTTCTTTGGTTTCTAGGGAGGAAATAATTTTGTCACCATTTCCAAACTAGATGAGCACTTATATAATGTAGACTCAAGTGAGTCAAAAGCATAAGGGCTTCAATCTCCCCCTTTGGAAATATGAGACAAAATCTCCTTTGAGTCATCTAGGACTCGTAGGGCAACAAAAAAAATAAGAAAAACTTATTCCTATCAAAATTCTATCTACCCAATACCTAGAAATCAAAAAGTACGTAACTCAACTAAGTACATTTGAATACCCTATTACAACTGTTGAGAGTAACTGTACAATAAGAACCTGCAATAGATCACGAAGATCAAGCTGTTTAGCATATGTAAGAATTGAATAGACTCAAATTTCTCCCCCATTTTGTCTCAAATGGACAAAGGGAAAAACTTGGATAAACAACAAAGTTATTAGTCAGCATAAACCATACCAATAGATTTACGTAATGAAATGAATCTATTATAATCTAGAGGTTTGGTAAACATATCTGCGAGTTATAGATCAGTAGGAAGATAATTGATTTCTAATTCCTTAGATTCAACCAATTCGCGTATAAAATGATGTCTTATTTTATTATGTTTTGTTCGCGAGTGTTGAACATGGTTTTTAGAAATATTAATCGCGCTTTGATTATCAAAATAGAGATGCAATTGGTTTTCTTGAATACCATAATCACTTAGCATTTGTTTAAGCCACATTAATTGAGCATAACAGCTGCCAGCGACTATGTTTTCAGATTCAGCTGTCGAGAGTGATGTGCAGTTTTGTTTTTTACTACTCCATCCTACCAAGTTATTACCTATATAATAACATGCTCCTGATGTGATTTTACTATCATCAGTACACCCAGCCCAGTCAGCATCAGTGTACCCAATTATAGTGCTTGGTGTGTCATTAGTGTACCAAAGTCCTAGATTTAGAGTGCCTTTTAAATATTTGATGATACGTTTAACAGCATTCAATTGGCTCTCTCTAGGGTTACTTTGATATTGATCATATACACACACAGCATACATAATATTAGGATGCGAGGCAGTAAGGTATATTAAGGTGCCTATCATACTACGATACAGAGTAGGACCTACAGATTTTCCATTTTCATCTTTAAAAAGTTTTAGCGTAGTACTCATGGGCGTTTTAGCATCTTTAGCACACTCGAGGCCAAATTTCTTTACTATCTCTAAAGCATACTTGGATTGCGATACAAATAATCCTTCTGAATTTTGTTTGACCTGGAGGTCTAAGAATAATTGTAGCTCCCCCATAAGGGACATCTGAAATTCCTTATGCATAGTTTCAGAGAAGGATTTGACTTATGAGGGAGAAGTTGATCCAAATATAATATCGTCAACATAATCTTGAGCAATAGTGATATGTTTGTCAAAATATTTGACAAAAAGAGTTTGGTCATTTCCGCCTCTTTTGAAACCTTTATCTAAAAGAAAACTGGAAAGACGCTCATACCAAGCTCTAGGAGCTTATTTAAGGCCATACAAAGCCTTTTTTAGACGAAATACATGATTTGGATATTTAGGGTCAATGAACCCTTTAGGTTGTTCTACATAGGTTTCTTCAGCCAGTATTCCATTAAGGAACGCAGATTTGACATCCATTTGGTACAGTGTAAAATGCATGTGGCAAGCTATAGCAAAAAGCCGACGAACAGATTCTAAACGAGTAACAGGAGCAAAGGTCTCGTTAAAATCAATTCCTTCTATTTGAGAGTATCCTTGAGCAACTAATCTAGCTTTATTTCTAATTATTATCCCATTTTCATCAGTCTTATTTTTGAAAATCCAACGTGTGCCAATAACCTTTTTGTGATCAGGACGTGGAACAAAATACCAAACATCATGAATGACAAATTGTAAAAGTTCTTCCTGCATAGCAGAAATCCAGTGAGAGTCATTCAATGCCTCATTTACATTCTTTGGTTCCATAATGGAAACAAAACATGCATAATGTGCATAATTTCTTAGTTGGGATCTTGTACGCACTGGCTCACAAAGGTTACCAACTACGTTATTTATGGGATGATCTTTAGAAACCCAGTTAGGTACTTCAGGTGTCTCAATAGGTAATGAATTATCCATTTCAGAGGAGTCATTTTATAAAATATTTGTAGACTCTTCCTCAATAGTAAATTCACCAGTCTTGCTTTCTATAGTAGTGTCACTAACAATTACATTTATGGATTCCATCAAGGTTTTAGTGCGAAGATTATACACTCGATAAGCTCTACTGTTAGGCGAATATCCTAGAAATATGACTTTATCTCCCCGAATCTCAAATTTGGATAAGTGTTCCCTATCTTTGCATACATAACAAGTATTGCCAAAGGTTCTAAGATATTTGAGATTAGGCTTTTTATTATACCAAAGTTCGTAAGGGGTTTGTTTGGAATTCTTTCTAAGATAGACCCTATTTATAATGTGACACGCAGTACGAATAGATTCTACCCAAAAATATTTAGGTAAATTCTTGGCATGTAACATAACACGTGCCATCTCTTGAAGGGTACGATTCTTTCTCTCTGCAATACCATTCTGTTGAGGGGTCTTAGGAGCACTGAACTTGTGTTTATAACCATTATAGTCACAATATTCTATAATATCAGTGTCTTTGAATTCACCACCTCTATCACTACGAATTCTATTCACTTGAGTATCCTTCTCATTTTCAATCCTAAGAAGAATTTTTAGGAAGGTTTGAAATGTTTCAGACTTTTGTTTTAAGAAGGCTACCCAGGTAAATCTAGTGAAGTCATCAACCATAACAAGGAAGTAAATGTGTCCACAGAGACTAACAGTTTGGCAGGGAACCATTAAGTCCATATGGATGAGTTCTAATGGATTAGAGGTAAGAATATCTTTGACTTTCTTATGTGGTGCCTTAACAATTTCACCTTCCTGACAGGAACCACAGATAAGATTGGGTATAAGTTTGATTTTAGGAACTCCTCTAACTATTTCCTGAGAAGTCAGTCTACTAAGGTTATCGTAATTTATATGACCCATTCTGTTATGCCATATCTCATTGTCATCCATTCTGGTAACATTACAAATTTCAGAATTGTTCATGACAGTGTAACAATTGTCAGGAGTTCTGAATCCAGTAATTATGCATTCACCTCTTTCATTTAAAATTTTATAATTGTTCTTTGAAAAGGTAACAGTATGATCTGAGTCACAAAATTGCGATATGCTAAGTAGATTTGCCTTAAGACCTTTGACTAGAAGAACATATTTAAGAATAGGAAGCCCATCTTCTTGGAGAGTTCCTTTGCCTATGATTTGAGATGAAACTCCATCACCAAAAATGACTTTACCACCAGCAAAGCTGGTTTTGTTTAAAAGTTTAGTTTCATCACCAGTCATATGCTTAGAACATCCAGAGTCTAAATACCAACCAGATGATGTGTGTTCAGCTTTTAAAGCAGTAACAACAACATTACACTTCATCTGAGGTAATAGATCATCTTTTCTAACCCAAACTGCCTTAGTTTTCATCTTGCGCTTATTAGCTCTCAATTGATAAAATTTACGAGCTTTGGATTTTTGCTGAAAAATGTTTTGCTCATGATTTTGAATTTTGTGAAAGACTTGAGCATTTGGTTTAGGAAAATTCTTAGGATTCCTTCTAGGAAATGTTCTTTTAGGTTTGGTCTTTCCCTTTCTATAATTAGAGTTTCTATTTGGCTGTCTAGGAAGTATATAATTGTTGCGGTTCCTCCTATAATAGTTAAAGTTCTGATAGATATGAGGATTATAGACAGGTTTAACTAGTCTCCTAGCATAGAAACTATCAAAAGAGTGACCATATATTTCGCAGTAGGAGCAATAAAGATTGCTCAGAATTGGGGTATCCATAGGAAAGTCTCTAAACAAAGGTTTTGAAGAGTTTTGAGGCTGAACTCTATTCCTAGGTGTGACAATCTTGAATACAAACTCACTCTTCCTAATAGAGGGGCAAACGTATTTAACGTTAGGTGAAGTTTCATGTTTAGAGCAACTTAATTCCCCAATGTTAAAATTTTGATGTTTTGAATCAAACTCAGTTTTTAGAGAATGAAAGTCTGGGCATGTTTCAATAGGTCTTTTGCCTCCTGACACAAACTTGATAGGTTCAAAAGATTTTGTTTGTGTTTTCAAATTGGGGCAAAACCCTATTCCAGTTCGATCATCAGAATTGGTTTTTGATTCAGCAACAAATTCATCAAAACATTTTGAATTATTTTCAAATTTTGTAAATTTTTTGAAAACCGTTGCTGTCTTTTCTTTAGTTTGCTCCAATTCTATCAATGTCCCTTTGTATTTTTTTTCCAGAGTTTCATTTGTTTCTTTTAAATTTCTGAGTTTTTCATCAAATATTTTGATTTCGCTTTTATGAGTCAAACATTGGGTAGTATACTCTTCAGCATTTAGTTTGACCATTAGGCTTAGATCTTCCAACTTTTTGGTAAGTTCTTTCACAATTTTTTCTAGTCTAGCGCTTTTCTTGAGAGTTTTAGCATAAAGTGTGTGAATGTCAGGGAGGTCTTCATTGTCCGAGTCACTAAGTGTGGTGTGTGGAGTGACCCCTAAAGATTCATTTTTTAAACTCACACACCCATTGACATCGTCATTATCGCTATCCCTTTGACTCACACACCCCGAAGTAGAATATGCAACATTCTCAGTAATCAAAGCATCTAAACCAGTATAAACATAATTCTCAATAGAAGGAGTAGAGTTACTAGAAACATTTTCATACACAGGCATAGGCACATCATCATTACATATTATCTTGGCAAAGAAAGACATGCAAGGGTAAAAAAACATCAGATGACTCAGGTTCCTCATGTTCAGAGTCACTTGAATCATCCCATGTTTTGAAAATGTTAGCTCTAGTATGTTTGTTTTGAGTGTTCAAGTTAACTCTACAGTCTTGTGCAATGTGCCCCAGTTTACCACATCTATAGCATTCAGTCTTCTTAATGTCTCTATTAGGTCTAATATGAGAGTTCTTGTGATTTTTGTCATGGTTTTTCTCATGAGGTCAGTGATTAGAGGAAGTTGGATAATTTGAATTGCCTTGTTTACTTGCCACTTTGTTTCTAAACTTAATGATTTTCTTAAACTGTTTTGTAATTAAGGCAATATGATTGTCCAAACTCTCTATATTGCATTCCTCATTAGAATCATAAGTAGGGAATATAAGCTCAGGCTTAGTTAACTTAGAAGAGAAGCTCAGATTGGAACTAGTCTGTTTCCTATGAGTTTGTGTCAATTGTTTCTTAAATTCTAGTTCCATTTCCACAGTTCTTAGTTTACTACTGAGTAATTCAGGAGTGAGATTTTGATCACACATTTCCTCAATAGCATATCTTTTGTTATCAAATTTCTGTGGTAATGATCTTAGAATTTTAGATACAATTTCATGTCTGTCATAAGTCACCCCATTAGAATGCAGTTTGGTCACAATATCAGTCAGGTTCATATAGAAGTCATCAAATGACTCAGTCTCAGACATAATTAAGGGGTTATACTGCTGAATAAGCATTTGAGTTTTAGCAGCCTTAACTCTAGTGTCTCCTTCATGAGCAGTAACCAAGGTGCCCCAAGCTTCCTTAGAAGTGGTACAGGATGAGATTCTTTTGAACTCATGTTCATTTATGGACATAAATATGGCATTCTTTCCTTTGTTATTATTTCGAGAAACTTGTTTCTCTTCTTGAGTGAACTCACTTAATGCTTTCTTAACCCTCTCATTACTTCCTTCGGTGGCTGGTTTAGTAGGAAAAGTGTAACCATTTTCAACAATGTCCCAGACATCATCTCCCAGAGTTCCTTTAATGAAAGCAATCATCCTTACTTTCCAGTAAGCAAAATTGGTTCCATCAAAGATTGGAGGTCTGGTCAAGTTACCAAATCTTTCATTTTTCTCGTCCATATTTGATTTTCAGAAAACAATTTCAGAAACGCAGGATCTCTTTTGAAAGCAGTTTACCAAGCTCTGATACCAATTGAAAAATATGTTACTAAGGCCGTTTATAAAAATAAACTATTTAAGTAACTCCGATCAGTTTTTTTAGGAAACTCTTTTCTTAAAAACCAAACTATTTGAACACAAGATGTGTTTAACAGATCAGTATGTACGAGATCTATTCAATATTTGAATAACAGGTTTATAAAGTAGTTTAAAAACTTAAACTCAGCACAACCAAGAATGAGATGAGGATATGTAGAAAGATTATGTTCACGATGTTTTTTACGTGGTAAAACCTCACCAATCGAGGAAACATCCACGACTCCCTCTACGGAGTAAAATAAAAAATCCACTAAAACAAATATATGAGTTACAAACTATATAACTAACATGCAAACAACTCATACCTATATAAGTTTAGGAATGTACCCTCTGGTGTCCTTATAACTTCTCTGCAGTTCTGATTGTAGATGTACTTCTCCCAGTTTGTTAACTTCTGATTTGTTCCAGCACTTTACGTCGACTCTTTGTTCACAAGATATTATTGCCAACACTTTTCGTGTTGTAGGGTGAAAGTGTTTGTGGAGGTGCTCTCTAACACATGCATGCACACACACACAAACACTTATTAAGTACAAATAGTCCTAACAAATTACAGTAATACTATATGCTGTGATATTTTCTTTTTCTTTCTTATTACAAAACTTTGAACCTTATTTGACCTTTAAATCAATCCTAGAATCCACGGATACCTTGCTAGGAAGATAGACAAGGTCTTAATCAATCTCAGAATTTAGAAAAGCTTTTCGAGATTGAAAACCTCCAAGTGAGATTTCAAACTAGGTCAAAGGCTTAGTTTTACATGAACTAGAAACAGAAAGCATTTAGTGTTGATTTCAAAGTAAGCAAACATTTTATAGAAAATAATCAACAATATATTTCTCAAGATGAGAAATAAAGAATGAAACTAAGTGTAATGTAACATGAATAACTCAGATCTGAAATTTCTATGAAATCAGAAAGTAGATCTGAGTAAAAGTTTATGTTGAAAACAAGATCTAACGAACAAGAGGTTACAGCAAAAAATTACAAACTCAACTCAAACTCTCAATCACTCAAGAACACTCAGGGTAGTGTTTTGGATATGGAGTTTTGAAGAAGTGTTTGAGTTTGGATGGAAGAGGCTTTGACGAACAGGGTTAGGGTTTCTAACTCTCTCTCTTCTCTCTGTTTTCTCTCTTCTCTCTCTATTTCTCAGAAAAATGAAAATGGTAAAAGTCTTCGAAGTCTGAGAATAGGGTTCCTTTTATAGGGTGAAGAGAAGGTTCGAGAGACTGGATCAAAACTAAGGGCCAGGATTAAGTCAAGTTAAATTGACTTAGATCGAAGGGTTCTAAGAACGCGGTGCTTAAACGATACCTGATTGGTTTAAAAAGTTGTACTGGGATTCACCAAGACAACATGCAGATCGTTGATAACCAATGATCCAAGGGATAAAAACATACGCGTTTATAACTCAGTAAAGAAACACAATCGCAGCTAATCAGATGAAGACAGGTGTTGGACAATAACATGATATGAAACGCGCGTCCTAAAGTAATTAAAACCACACCTAAAGTTTACTCCGCTTTCGGATTCTACCCAAGGTAACATTAGGCCAACATACCCAACAAATTATATTTACAAATTGACCACAAAAACTTTTAAATCAAGTTTTAATTAAGAAAATCTTATTTAAAAAATGTTTATAAAATCCCAAAAAATTATTAAAATTCAAACTTATGGATTTAAACACACTCAACATATATACACACACATTATTATGCAGTATGACATGCAATAAATAAATTCTACTGTGTGTGAGTGTTGTCAATTTGTTCTTGATCACTACAAGATAGAGAGATGAAGTAGCAAACCAACTTCTGAGGTTCTTTGGTTTCTAGGGAGGACATAATTTTGTCAAAATTTCCAAACTAGATGAGCACTTATACAATGTAGACTCAAGTGAGTCAAAAGCATAAGGGCTTCAGGTGGGTGTGTATATCCTTTTTGAAAACATTCTTCAAGAATGTGGCCAAAATTATTGCAGTACTAACAATACTGATGGGTGTTGGTCTTGACTTTATTACTAAAGTCTTTAAAGATGGGTTTGGCTCTATTTGGTATAGTTGTCCGATTGTCATTGGTCTTGAGTTTTTGTCTTTGATCTCTAATCGGTGGACAAAAATATTTGGCATGACCATTTCAATTAGATTGTTGAGTGTACTGATCATGTCTTGCTTGAGAAACATTAAGACTAGATTCCCCTTTTTGAACAGTTTGACAAGTTTCGCCTTGTTTGAAAAAAGTAACATTTTCAGGAGAAACTTCGGTCTTACTGGTGTGCACTATTTCTCCAAAACCTAGGCCAGACTTATCTTCAGAGTTAAATTTTCTTCCAATAAAAATTTCCTCATAATATTTAGCTTGGGTTTCAAAGTGTTGACATTTTGTAAACACATTTGAGACCTTTTGCTTAGACTCTTCTAGTTCAATAAGGGTTGCCTTATATTTTTATTCAAACTTCTTAGACAAATGTTTTATTTTTAAGGCAAATTCTTGAATCTTAGTCTCATGGGCAATACACTAGGTAGTATAATCTTCAGTATTCTTCCTAATGGTCTGGTTAAGTAAATCGATACGCTCAGTTAATGATTTTATCATTTTTTCAAGACGAGCACTCTTCTTAACCGTTTTCGTGTATAACTCATGTAAATCGGGTAAATCATCATCAGACTCGCCAAGTGTGTCATGTGAAGTGTCCCCTAAAACATTACTTGGTTCTTTTTTACTAACGCACACGTTTAGTTATCGACAATATTAACGCTTTGACTCACACTGAGATTACTTTCAACAATAATAGGAGTAGTATTAACATCAACATCAACAGGCATCACAGATTCGTGAGTAGGTAGACATGCATCATCATCATTATATATAATTTTGACAAAGAAAGACATGCAATACTCATTATTCTGGGTTGAGTCTATTTCATCTTCATCAGAATCACTAGAGTCGTCCCACATTTTATACACATTGTCCTAGTTATTGTTGCTAAAATTAGTTGGGCATTTGCTGGCATAATGTCCTATTTTACCACATCTATGCCATTTCACATCTTTCAGGTATGTCTTAGGTCGGTTATTGTCAGAGGTGCTTTTATTATCATGTGAGTGTTTGGCATTATCTCTATCATGAGGTCTACGATTTTGATTTCCTTGATAATTTGACTTGCCTTATTTAGAGGCTGTATCATTTTCGAATTTCAAAATCTTTCTGAAATGCTTACTCATAAGAGCTATTTGATTGTCAAGGTCATCCAAATCACAGTCATCAGTACAGTCAGGGTCAAAGTCCAAAGAACTTATTTTGGGAACATGCATTTTAGATACAAACACAACATTAGAACTAGTGGATTTCTTATTTTGTCTGTTTAGTTGTTTTTTGAAATCTAACTCCAACTCTACAGTCCTCAGTTTACTACTAAGCAATTCAAGAGTCATATTAGGGTCATCCATTTCTTTAATGACATATCTCTTATTGTCAAATTTGGAATGCAGTGACCTAAGAGTCTTTTGAACAATTTCCATTCTACTATAGGTTATACCACTTGCGTGAAGTTTTGTAAAGATATAAGTTAACCTAATGTATAAATCACCAAAGGATTCATTGTCATCCATTATTAGGTTATTGTATTGTTGGACAAGCATTTGAATTTTTCCTGCCTTAACTCTTTCACCACCTTCGTGAGCAGTGATAAGAGTGTCCTATGCCTCTTTAGAAGTAGAACATATGGATGTTCTTTTAAATTCATGTTCATTAATGGATATAAAGATGGCATTCTTGCCTTTGTTATTATCTAGGGATGCCTTTTTCTCTTCTTTAGTAAATTCACTGAGAAGTTTCTTAATCCTTATTGGATTAGTTTTATATATAGAGTTCATAACCATTTTTAATCATATCCCAGACATCATCACTAAGGGTTACTTGAATGAAAACAACCATTCGTACTTTATAGTATGAAAAGTTTTTTCCATTAAAGAGTGGTGGTCTGGAGAGGTTACCAAACTTCTCAAATCCTTCTTCCATATTCAGAATTTTTAAAAGAAGTTTCGAAAACAATTTCTAAAGTTTCAGGATCACAAAAGATGGTCCTGCTCTGATACCACTTCAAAAAACTTCTTACTAGATTAATAACAAAATGTTATTAGTTGAGTAAACTCCGAATAAACTTTTTGGACAAAACTCTTTTCGAATAATAATAGAAGATGTGTTTAAAATTATTTTATGAATATGTAGTCTGGATTTAGTAGTTGATTACCTTAGGTTTTAGAAATCAAAAACCATATACTAAGCGTAATATGCAGTACCAATCACAACAGAAATTAAGAACATTCGAAGTAATGAACACAGGAATTTTGACATGGTAAAACCCTTAATCAAGGAAAACATCCACGGTACCCTCTACGCCAAAAACCAAAAATCCACTAAAATAAAGACTCAAGTTACAACACTTAAGAAAGCACACAAAGATCCTAAATCTTAGTTTGCCACTCCAAAGGATTTCTGACTAGAACTGATCTTCCCTTGTTGCTTCTTTATCTTTTCCTTGATCTCATTTTCCTTGATTTATGATTCCAGCAACTCTTTTAATTTCCAAGTTTCTCAAACAGAACCACTGTGACTAAGTGTTCGTGTGTGAGAATAAGTTTGTGATGTGTAATAAATGAACATTTATGCAACTCACCCTCTCAAATTATTTATACAGACAAATTCCTATAAATCGATAGGTTCTATATGACATGCAGATACTGATTCAAATTATTTTGACAAATAACTTCTTTCTCAAGATCAGATCTGAAAAACAACGTTTCTTTTAAAACTATCCAAGGTCCTATGTGTTTCTATTTATTTTTATACACATTTATTCACAAATCGTGAAATATAAATCAAGAAACACAAACGTTTTAAAGATCTGATATAACCTTGAAATACAAAAGTTTCTTTTTCAAAATCTCTTGAAACGAAAAGTATCTACAAGAAAACATCCAAAAGAGAATGAAAATATAAACGTGTGATTTTCTCTTTTAGAAAAAGTCAAGTTTCAACAGTGAAAATTAATATTCTCTTAGAGATGAGTTCTGAGAGAAACTAAGACTTGAAGAGGTCTTCAAACATCTCACAAATTCAACACCAAACTCATAGAAACCCTAAATGGATCTACCTCTCACGGTTTAGGTTTTCTGGTGTATGAAACTATGAAGGTTTTAGTGTTTGGATTAAGGGAAAACACTCAGAGCTTGAGCTTTGAAGATTAGGGTTTCTCCTCTCTCTCTTCTCTCCTTTTATTTTCCTCTCTCGTCTCCCTTCTCTCTACTCTTTTTTTTTTCTCTTTGTTTGGATGAAGTCCATAAGTATCAAATGGCTAAGACTATATGGTTTTATATAGTAGCTAGGGAAGGATCTCGAACTTCTCAGGCAATCCAACGGTTGAGATTAACTTTGACCAGTTGACTTCCAATCTAACGGTTCAATATTAGCGGTGGGAATAACTAACGATGATTGGTTAAAACTGGTTGCACGTGGATTAAGTCTAAAAACATGTAGATCGTTGATAAGGTTTAACCAAGGGCTAAGATTGAATATAAAGTATGTGTCTTATAGAAAACACAAAACCATTCGTTAAGGTGACAACACATGTTCGAATGATACAGGCTGTAAAACGCGTGTAAAAGATATTCTAAATTTTGCCCTTGAATTCTCTAGCGCTTTGAGATCCTATCCAACATAACTTTTAATGAATAAAAATATTATGTAAATTTCAACTTTTAAACCTAACACTTTTTAAAACAAAATTTTAATAATTCCAAAAATAATTTAAAATGTTATAAGGGAATTAAAATGATTTGAAAACATTGTTAAAGTGATTTAAATAATATATGCACATGTGAACTCAATAATATGCAGTGTAAGTGTCCTAAAGTGGTTGAAAGGTAGAATTAACTTCCCTTTAGGTGATCTTGATGATTCTTGGACTAGATTTCTTCATTCTTGCTTGAACCTTTGAGAGATAGAGCAACTCATAAAAACTAACCTACTTTGTCTCGATATCCAAAGTAGTTGGAACTCCTATATATAGACTCAAGTAAGTCATATATATTGTGTTCTAAAAAATGTGTGGGCATAGAAACAAAAATGATTATAGGAAATTAAAGTAATTTTTAAGTTAAATGAAGCCACGTGGATAGTTTAAAATGATACTGAAATTCATTAGAGTCTTTCATATCATATTATAGTAGATAATGAATATATAAAATAGATAAGATAAGATACTGAGGTGAGATATGAGATGATAACCAAATGAACCTAAGCTTCTAAATCTTTAACAATTGGGGAAGATTCATTAAAACACAACCTCCTGTTGGTATTAGGTAGGGAATACAAAAGAAGAGACATAAACGACAGAATGGTGGACGTGTTTTAACCCTTTGCCATGAGTATCTCCATGGCCCAATCCCAATTTTGGAAATTTTATCCGAGACTATTTCCATTTCACAAATGGGATTGGCATTGCGGTTTTAGCAGCCAATGGTAGCTGCGTGTACATTAACCTAACGCTGCAAATTGTGGGTGCCACAAAAATCATCACTAATATTTCAATTTTGACCTCTACCCACTCATTCGGAATAAAATGAATATTGGAAAGTAGTTCAAGCCATAGGTTAAAAAATCAAACACAGTTGCGTGAATGACACGCGGGAAACAATTATAATAAAACATAGTCGCGGGAAAGTAGTTGAAGCCATAGGTTTAACGAAGGGTTTATCCGAAAATTTGTCTTTTATACCTAAACGAGATGTGTGTAACAGTTGTAGACAACTTGTCTTTGGCGTTACTTACATCATTTAATTTTTCCTATGACAACCATTCACTTGAGAAAATTAAATTATCAGTGTTATTGTTTAAAAATGGTTTATGGGATTTGTATCTTAATCAGAGATTTATGATAACAAATAATGAAATAATAATTCTCAAAAGGAAATAAAGAAAAGGTGGGGTGAGAGATAATGATAAGAGACACGGTTTACGTGGTTCAGTCCAGAAATGGTACATATGTTCACGAGTTTAGTGATTTCTTAATTTGTGAATGAAAGATTACAGAATTAGGGTTTTCATCGTGAGAAGGAAGACTTAATCCCTTTTCCACATGGATTTCTGTGCCATTTATAATTGGTTAGTCAAGAATATTATGGGACAGGTGGGTGTAATAACCCGCTCTTTTGGAGATAATTAAATTCCATAATTAAGCATAATTTGGAATTTGGAGAATTTCTCGAAATAGTAATTTTTGGGAATTTTGGGATTTTTGGGATTTTCGAGGATTTAATGATTTTCGATGGGTACCGTAATTACTTTTGGGACTATATAGGTCGCTATAATTTAATTATATGTCGCCGTGGAGTATTGCGACAAAAGAGGTAAGATTTTGAGTAGAAGACCGCATTTATTTATTATGGGTTAGAATAGTGATTTGTGGTCAAGTACCTCGGATGGAAATTTCGACTGCTCCATGAGTCTCGGAATGTCCGAGATAGTCGGAAAAGAGTGTCCGATTGCCGAAATTAAGTTTCGGCTAATTTTAGAGGTAAAAGTAACTCGTAATTGGGTAAACGAGTCGTTTTTGGGTTTTAAGGGTTTAAACCCTTTTTCTTTCTTTGTAAAGAGGGAGAGGGGGAGAAAAGAGAAGAAAAAGAAGAAAGAAAAGAGAGAAGAGAGAGAGGAAGGATAAAAGGGAGATTCGGGCCAAACTCCACGGGATTCGACTCGAGGTCGTCGGATTTCATCCTCCAGGCAAGTGTTTACTTGCTTTATTTACTTTTGTGCATTAATCTCATATCATAGTTGGTAAAAATATGATTTTGGGGTTAGAACCCTTAAAATAAAATTGGGTAAAAGTTGATTATGAGTTTACATATTGATGTAGTGTAAACTCTTAATGATTTTGAGTGTTAAAACCATGTTAATGGAGTGTAAAAATGGGTTTAAATGTTAAGTTGGGGTTTTTATGGTTTTAGGGTTTAAAACTAAGAGAAATTGTTTAACACCCAAAAATAATTGATGTGTTAGTTGTAAAACATAGATTAGATGTTTATTGAGTTGTTGGATGAGGTTAGAAACAACAAAAATGGAGAAAAATGGAGTTTGGGATTTTTGGGGAGACAATGAATAGTAACCCGTAAGCTTGTGGGGTTATTTTGACTAGGAAGAGAATTGATTTAGATTTCGGTAAAAACACGAAAGTTGTAGATCTTTTCGACACGTTCGCGTGGACGCCGACCGCGTATTTTTTTTTATTTTTCTACGATTTGATATGATTTTTACAAGATGGCAGCTTCGGGTTGAAATCATCAACTCGGAAATCAAATCGGGAATTGGAAAAATACAAGCTAGGATTAGTCGTGTAGATGTTTTGGATGATTTTTAGGGTAGTTTAGAAACCCCGAAAATGAATTTGGGTTGTAGGATTAAGGATTTGAGGAATTAAAGTTTTGAGGACCTGGTGTGACCGGTCGACCGCGTCAAGAAAATAGGGCCTACTGCTTTGGTTCGTAGGCTTATTTGCAACCCGCGGTCGACCGGGAGTCCAGGACCGGTCGACCGGTGCCCTGTTTTCAGCCCAAGATTTTGGAGATTATTATTATTCTTTCTCTTTGAGATTAAAGTCTAAGGGCCTTTTAAATTAAAGTATATTAGAGGGTTATGTCCTAAGGGACTTGTGGATTGGGAAATATATATATATATATATATATATATTCACTTAGAGTGAATTATTATATTTGGAGATATCCCATAAATCCTTAAGAGATGATTAAGGTAATTGTTATTTGTCGAAGTAAGGAAATAATTTGAATTTAGAATCATGCTAATATGAATGCATGATTATGATTCCTGGAGGGAATCTTTGGGATTATTGGTCATCGCTAGATGCTATAGGCCACTATGGCCGTTTATATATATTCTAGGAAGAATATATAGGATATGTATATACTGTGTGATTTAGGTATATATATATGTTATGATGGAAATGATTTTGAAAATATAAAAATGAATATTTTCAAAATGGTAAATAAATGATTTTCATAATTGATAAAATATGGATTACACACCTATCTAAATCGCTATCATAAGGGAAGTTGCGTACGTATGGTGAAGCCCCCTGGCTAATGAATGCAGTGTGGATATAGTCCTATAGGCCATGTGAGCGTTTGTTGATATATATTTTTCTGCGCTGGTTAGGAGATTCCGGGTGTGGTCTTGACTATCCCGCAGGCACATGGCCGCTTCCCGACGTCTTGCGATGTAGGATCCCAGGTTGTCTTGATGATAGGCCCTGGAAGATGATAGCCATTTAGGGGGCGCACAGTGGGGAAACCCGGACGGGCAGTCTTAGAACGCGTTATATTAAAGCAATTCATGATAATGGATTGGCTTTAATTACATTTCCTGGATATAGGAAGGGAAATGGGTTATATGTTTAGCTTCGGTAACACTCCCGGATGGAAGAAGGGATGTGGAAGCATATGATATGGTAAAAGCATTTTTATGATAATAAAAATGGATTTTAATTACATTTCCTGAGTATAAAAAGGGAAATGGGATAATTGAAAAAGGAAAAGCATTTTTATATTAATAAAATTGGCTTTTAAAAAGATATATGTTTTGGTATAGAAATTCATGCTAATGAATTGGCTTTTAAATACATTTCCTGGATATGAGAAAGGAAATGGAAAGTTTTGAAATAACAATGATAAATACTTTGTGTATCGAATACACCTCAGTCCGGGAGGTAGATCCAGATGTGTATTATAAAGATATAATTGAATTGGTAAACCTCAGTCCGGGAGATATTATCCGGACGTATATTGTAAATGTACACATATATATATTTATACATTTGTGTGTGCTACGGGTCTAATGGATCTCTACCATTAACCCTGCCAAGTAGTAGTGTATCGGGGGGTTCCTTGTTTGGATTTCGCTTTGCGAGACACCCCACGCACGAACTTAGTGCAGTGTTGAGAATGGAGGGAAGTTTAGCCCTTAGCACTTGGACTATCTAGGGTAGATAGTGGATAGGTTATTAGACTAGTTAGGCGGGGTAGCTTGACTAGGAAGTGTTGTTAGGATGCGTTAGGTGTGCACTACTAGATGAGAGGTGAGGGGTATCTCATGGGGGTGCGATACCAATTTAAATATGAGATAAAACTAGTTTTCTAAAAATAAAGCATTTATGCACTTGCAAAATATTTTCAAAATTCGGGCTTTGACCCATTTATCTATAGGTGTCCAGACACAGGGACGCCTGGATGGCATTTCTTTCGAGTTAGACGCCTGCTGCAGCAGCTGTGGATGCTTGCGGGTTCTTGGTAGACGCTTCATTTCTTGTACTCTAGATAGGAGGTATTGTACAAACATTCGGGCCAATGGTCCAACTGATTTTATTTATTCTTCGCACGATATTCGATATGGTTGTATAATTTGAACCGAGTGTTCGGTTATTTTAATTTATTTCATTTTCATTTCAGTTTTATTTACGCACTAAATTGTGGATGTTTTATTTTAATTGATTAAAAGAGTAGTTAAGTTAAAATTTTAACGCTCACCTAATAGGATATTAGTAATTAAATGGATTTTTGACAGTGATGCTAAGAATGATCCATATGTAACTCCTGTTATAATTTGATATAGGAGTGATCGCCCGGTATCCCATTAGACGGGTTGTTACAGATGGTTTCAGAGCATCAGGTTCTAGTGTCCTTAGGAATCTGTGCAGACGTACTACGCTTTCAGCGTTGCTCTCGATTTGTTATAGAGACCTAAGATTAGGATTGTTGATTTCTCTGTGAGATTTCGTTCTCCTGCCATGTTAGAAGATTTTAGTAATCCTTTGCGTGCTCATTCTAGGATCGTGTGTGCCGATCGAAGAAGGACGACCAAGGAGGGCCTCGGGGAGGACAGCAGTTGGCAAGGCTTAGCTGGGAAGCTGGTAGAAGATGGGGACGAGGACCTTAGTAGAGGCCACTCTCCTTGTGGCAAATTGCTAAGGATTGTTGCAACGGCTACTAAAGTATAGTAGTTATGAGAAACCAAGTACTACTGTGGTAGAAAGTGGTACTCAAGTTGAATTACCCCGTGGAGATAAGGATTCTAAAGGGATCTTACGGATAGTTTTAACCGTGAGTCCCCATGATTCTGCAGGAAGGAGAAGAATTCCATTTCGTAATTATTCACATAAGGGTTGGCCAAAGACCGACAGTGAATAAAGAACATTATGGAGAAGTTAACTTTGTACTGAGGTGAGGAAGGTACAATGAAAAATGAGTCACTTCCAGGAAGGATACGCTCACTAGAGAAGTGTTGTTAACACTTACGGAGAATGTGGGTGTGTTCAGATGCCCCTGAGGGAACATCCACATGGGGAGATGTTATGAGGGAGGATTGTTGGAACCGGTGGTGGAATTTCCTTTTAACGAAGGATCTAAGAGGATTAGTAAGTGTAATACCCCGTATTTTTGTGATATTTATTTATGGGATTAATTGAATTAAATGTGTATTAATTGGAAATTAATCCGGATTAAAATACTAGTGAGATGCGAGTTGGAATTTGATTATAATGTGTATATGTGACTATATATGAATATTGAATTATGAAATTTGTCATGAGATTGAAATACGGCAATTTGGAAATTTTGTTGTGACGCGTGTGACAGTCGCGTCAGGAATATATTTATTTTAATTAAAAAGTAAATTTTATTTCTATTAAACGTATGGTCGTTTTGAGTGCGCCAACGCGTCCGGAAGGGTCGAAATAGTCAGAAAACACTAGCCGGGGGTTTAGTTTGGGTCCCGGGGCATTTTTAGGCCATACCGGCAACGTATAAGGGTAGTTTGGTAATTTTGGATTTTTGGGAATTAAAACCCACGAAAATTAGGAATTAATATCTGATTTGGAAATTACCCACTAAACCCACTAATAACCTAAGGGGCTACGGAGGTTATTGAAATTACTTCCAAAAGAGTTCCTAAGGCAAACCCTAGCCACCATTGTCACTTTGGAGAAGAAGGCTTGTAGAGGGAGAGAGAAGAGAGGAGAATTCTGCAGAGAGAGAGAGAACACTTCAGCAATTCGACATCAAAATCAGAGATATACATAAGGCAAGTGGTTTAATTACATATTTTGCAAAGAATGCTTCTTCCATGCGTAGGAAATTTATAAAATTTCATTGTTCTTGGAGAATGATAAAAACCCATTGAAAGATGTAGAGATTTATAATTTTATGAGGAGATTTCATGTAGAACAATGTTAGGATGATGAGTCAGAGAAAAATACATCTTTTATACCATAAAAACGGATTTGTTTATGTCTATGGATGAATTAAAATTCTAGGGTTCATGTTCTTGAGATTGGGGAAAAAGATGTAGAGATTTGATATGTGGATGAGATTTAGGATGAATTAATCCCACAAAATACGTTAGTATATGACCTAAGTATGTTTAGGAATGATTAGAACCCATGAACGATTGTTGGATTGATGTTTAGATGAGTTTGGAGAAGAAGAAAAGTTGGAAAAACGATATAGGGAAAATCTGGGCTCGAATCTGGCCACTCGTTAGAAGACCTGCCCAGGTCGTTCAAACGAGCTCGTTCGAACGAGCTTCTAACGAGTTGACAGTTTGACTTCTAATGAGAGGGATGTTCATTCGATGACTTTCGTTCGAACGAGATCTCGTTAGAAGGCCCACTTCGTTCGAACGAACTCTCGTTCGAACAGCCTCGTTCGAACGAGACTTCTAACGAGTTGACAGTTTAGGCTTTTTAGCCTGTTTTGATTTCGCGTGTCCCGCAACCTTGTTTATATGTAGAGACAACACTTCCTTGATGATTAATTGATATATTTGGGATATTGGGGATATAATGAGGAGTAAAACCTAGAAGTGTAGTTTGAACCTAAGGGAAATTATGAATTAGGACGTGAGTGTCTATGACGATGCGAGAACTATTGGCAGCCTAAATAATTATATTAACCGGGAACATATAAATTGTGTAGCATTATATGTCGGTACGAGAATGAGATGTGTACTAAAAATAAATTATGGTGACTACTAAGATGTGTGCATACTTAGTATATGTATAATATTTTATGTGTATGACATACCTACCATACTTGCTATCACGGGAGGTTTACGTTCGCTTAGGGCCCTCTAATCCTTGTGTTGCCCGGATTTAGATTGGTACCTCGATGAACATGGGCCAGAGAAGGACTTATTGGGATGTTAATAAGTCTGCTGATCGTGGGAGCATAGGTATGTGCGTGACCCATGTGATGTGACTGTGTTCGCCTCCATTGTTTGTGATTGTTGTTATCTGAGAACGATTCCTGAGAGATTCGGAATGCGTGATCCTTATGTACGTGATGTACCGGGATGGATAGCAGAGTATGTGTGCACCACAACTTAGTCTCGGGGTGCTTGTATTGTATATTTATGACGTGAATAATATACACTTAATTAATGGGAACTTTCATGTTGGTATTGTGAATATAATTATGGTAATGTTTTGAGAAAACATAACGGGTTAATCGATAGTGAATTGTATTACTAATTGAGAATCTGAGTTTAAGTAAAGCCCTTTATTTAATTGATAACGCTAGAAGGTAATATGGAAATCGAGTAGTAAGGGGTAGAACTTATTACGGTTTGGTTAGATATGTATGTCATTTAGATGGGTATGGTACGTTAGGAGTGCACATGTAGTCGAGAGGTGAGAATTTCATGTGAGTGCACGTCCTAACATGTATTTTGCATTTAATGTTTTAATGTTATTAAAACACTTGCTATTTTTAAAATGATTTCCACTTTCGGGCTCTGACCCATTTGCTTTCAAATCTTTTTTTGTAAAAACCATTTTAGGTGCCCAGCCACAAGGACACCATGCTTAGGATCCTCATTCAGGTGACGAGCTGTAGATGTTTGTGGAAGTTACAGGACTTTGCTTGTAGATGCTTCATCTATCTTGACTCTATATTCATCATTTATCAGTTGTAGGGCATGTCGCCCATTTCTCTTAGAGACATTTCATTTATTTCAGTTATTCAGACTTTTGGCATGTAATTAATTCAGGATACATTGTTTTACTTATTTCAGTTGTGGGATTGTGGTGAGAAGTTTTCCTCCGGACTTATTATGTTGTTGGTTATTCTATTGTTTCGTTATAGTTAATGTTGTTATTCTATCATTATTCCTTTTATTGCATGTTAATCAGAGTTAACTTAAAATTTGGCAACTTACTTTTTAAATACTAGGTGGTTAGTAATTATTAAAATGTTTTCGACAGTGATGTTATTAACTTAACCAACTTGACATTTTGTATTGATTTAATAAAGGAGTAGCTACCCGGTATTTAATTAGTCGGGGTGTCACATGTGGTATCAGAGCATCAGGTTCTAGTGCCCTTTAAGATCTGTACGGCTTATTATGTTTCCGCTAAGGTTTCTTTGATGTAGAGCCCTATATTTTAGGATTGTTGTATTCTTTTGTATGTGTTACGTTCTTCAGCTATTTCAAGTTTATAACTGCGAACTTATCAACTTTATTCTTATTTCAGATGCCTCCACGACGTGAACAACGGGTTCCCAGGAATGCTACGCCAGAACCACAGCCCGCACCAGTTCAGGGCACGATGAATGCCTCCGAGGTTGCAGCCATTATGGCCCAGGCGGTAAATGCCGCACTAGCCGTAGTTCAGCAGGAACCACCTCAGGCGCTAGTAGCCACTCCGGTTCCGGCACTTGCATTCTCGTCTGCTTGGGAACGTGTACGTGATGCTTTTCAGAAAGCACATCCACCGGAGTTCGCAGGTAGCTCCGATGTAGTGGTTTCGAGTCAGTGGAGGAAGGACATTCAGCGACACCTGAGGATGTATGAGTACACCGATGTCCAGAAGCAGATACTAGCTACCTTTAAGCTAGTGGGGTCTGTACTGCAGTGGTGGGAGTCTATTACCCCCATGGAGAAGAGAGATACTCTCACTATACAGGAGTTTTGGGTGCGGTTTGACCGCAAGTACTTTCCGTCAGCTGTTCACACGGAAATGAGGAGGAAGTTGATGAATCTCAGGCAGGAAGGTAAGACTGTGGCCGAGTATGAGGCCAAATTCACAAATCTGTTGAATATCATTCCGGATGAGATACCGACAGAGGAGAAGAAGATACATAAATTTACAGACGGGTTAACTTGGAGGATCCGTCAGCACTTATTGGGGAACCTCTCGTTGGCCACTTATTCTGATGTGGTTAACGCTGCACTGTTACACTGCCAGGATCATCACTTTCACATGGCTGAGAGCAAGAGGTCAGGAGAATCCATCCATCAGGGCAGGACTGGGGGAAATGGTGCCAGCGGGGCACAATCTGTTCAGGGGCAGAGACAGTGTGACCAGGGTTCCCAGCAGGGGGATCACAAGAGATTCAGGTCGTGAAATTTCAGGCACGGACAGGGAGGTTTCCAAAAGGGCCATCAGGGTCCGAACGGCCATCAGAACCAGTAGGGTCAGAATGGTCAACAACAGTTTCAGCAGGGCCAGGGGAGGAACGGTAACGGCCACCAGGGTCGGGGACAGCAGGGACAGAGAGGGGGGAACTTCCTGGGGAAGTGTTTCATTTGTGGCAAGACTGTTCATAAACGCCAGGACTGTCCTGATAGGGGCAGGGCCCCACAGCAGCAGCAGGGTGATCGACAGGATCCGCAGAGACCCGTGTTTCCTGCCGCCCTCCCGGCACCACCACAGATGGCAGCATTGCCACCCATTCCAGCGGTCCCAGTTCAGTAGGGGCAGCTGCAGTATGGGAGAGTATACCAGCTTCAGCAGGCAGCAGCTCCACAGGCCCCACCCGCGATTGAGGGTATGTTTCCTATCCATGGTACTATGGGTCGGGTTTTGTTTGATATGGGGGCAACGCATTGTTTTATAGCTACACATTTTGCGAAAGCCTTAAGGTTGTTAGCCACAGCAGAGAGCACAGTGACGTGTGTAGACTCACCATTGGGGAGAAGGTCACTTATTTTCTTTATATGCCGGGGAGTGGGGGTAGAGATTGGTAGTTTGGTATTACCTGCATACATGTTGGTATTAGATATGCATGTGCACGATGTGATTATCGGTATGGATTGGCTCGCTGATTATAGAGCCATGATTGATTGCTTCGGTAGGGGCATTGTTTTTGCCATTCCGGGGCAAGAGATGTTTGTAGTGGCGATGCCTCGCCCAGAGGAAGGCCCGACCACTCATTTGTATTACATAGAGGAGGATACCTCTAAGGAGATTGTGATTCCTTTAGATTCGATCCCAGTTGTCAGGGAGTATTCAGATGTGTTTCAGGAGATACCAGGCCTACCCCCCAGTCGAGAGATAGACTTAGTCATAGACTTATTACCAGGTACGAGACCTATAGCACGCGCACCGTACCGTATGGCTCCGGCAGAGATGCGAGAGCTACGGGATCAGATTGAGCAGTTGTTGGGTCAGGGGTTTATACGGAGGAGTACTTCGCCGTGGGGTGCCCCTGTGTTATTCTTGAAGAAGAGGGATGGATCATTGAGGTTGTCTGTGGATTATCGAGAGTTGAATAAGGTCACGATACGGAATAAATATCCATTGCCCCGAATCGATGACTTATTCGACCAGTTGAGGTGAGCTTCTTTCTTCTCGAAGATTGATTTGCGATCGGGATACCATCAGTTGCGTATCAGGGAAGAGGATGTCTCGAAGACTGCGTTCTTAAGGAGATATGGTTCTTACGAGTTTCGGGTTATGCCTTTTGGCTTGACCAATTCTCCAGCAGTGTTTATGGACTTGATGAATAAGGTGTTCAGAGAATTCCTTGATCAGTTCGTCATTGTCTTCATTGATGATATTCTGGATTACTCCCAGACAGAGGAGGAGCACGCAGATCATTTGAGACAGGTTTTGCAGACGCTACGTCAGAACGAGTTGTATGCAAAGTACAAGAAGTGCGGGTTTTGGCTGAAGGAGGTCCAGTTTTTGGGACACATTATTTCCGACCGGGGGATATCTGTTGATCCGAGGAAAGTATTCGCGGTGAGGGAGTGGGGACATCCCACGACACCGACTGAGATCCGTAGTTTCTTGGGCCTAGCAGGATACTACAGGAGGTTCATTCGGGGATTTTCGAAGATAGCGGGTCCTTTGACACATCTGACTCGTAAGGGTGTGCCATTCATCTGGAGTGATGCCTGTCAGTTGGCATTTGATGAGTTGAAGGATAAGTTGACCTCAGCACCTGTGTTAGCATTGCCGAGACCGGGAGTTGAGTATCTAGTCTACACCGATGCGTCCTTGCAAGGACTTGGAGGTGTATTGCAATAGGAGAGTCAGGCCATAGCTTATGCTTCCCGTAAGCTTAAGCCTCATGAGAAGAATTACCCCACTCATGACTTGGAGTTAGCGGAGGTGGTATTTGCCCTACGGATTTGGAGAAATTACCTTTTGGGGGAGAAGTTTTGATTATTCACGGACCATAAGTCCCTACAGTACCTATTCACGCAGAAGGAGTTGAATATGCGGCAAAGGAGGTGGCTTGAGTTCGTGAAGGATTATCAGTTTGATATCCAATATCACCCGGGGAAGGCTAACGTGGTAGCAGACGCGTTGAGCCGTAGGCCAGTAGATGAGGTGGCAGGGGTGTGGAAGGCCAAGTTGAAGGAGTTGGGACACCAGGATACAGTGGCCCGATCGTTCATGTCTGTGATGACTGTTACGCCGCAGATTGTCACGAAGGTGGTAAAGGCCCAGGCAAATGACTCGTTCTGTCAGGAGCAGATAGTTCGATTACTAGCAGAAGGAGCCGAATCCTACACCGTTAGCTCAGACGGAGGATTACGTTTCAATGGGAGATTGGTAGTTCCAGAAGGAGAGGAATTGTGGCACGAGGTGATGGCAGAGTCGCACGGCTCACGGTTCGCGGTACATCCCGGTGGGGACAAAATGTATCAAGACATGAGACGACAGTATTGGTGGAGCGGGATGAAGAGATATATTTCCGTGTTTGTTTCTAAATGTGCCACTTGTCAGCTTATAAAAGTGGATCATCAGAGACCGACAGGACTTCTACATCCATTGGAGGTCCCGATATGGATGTGGGAAAGCATATCCATGGATTTTATCACGGGGTTGCCTACGTCACAGAGAGGTCACGACTCTATTTGGGTAATTGTGGACAGGTTGTCCAAAGTTGCTCATTTTCTACCCGTAAGGACAGACTACACTACGGGACAGTATGCCCAGCTCTTTATTGCAGAGATAGTGAGACTTCATGGTGTACCCCTAAATATCGTGTCTGACCGAGACAAGATATTTGTTTCACGGTTTTGGGAAAGTTTTCAGGAGGCCATGGGCACGGAATTGCGGTTGAGTACGGTGTATCACCCGCAGACCGATGGGCAGACCGAGCGTACAAACCAAATGTTGGACAACATATTGCGTATGTGCATCATTGATTTCGAGGGTGGATGGGAGCAGTATCTTCCATTGGTGGAGTTTTCTTACAACAACTCCTACCAGTTCACCATTGGCATGGCTCCATTTGAGGCGTTGTACGGTAGACCTTGTCATTCCCCAGCATGTTGGTTGGAGGTGGGGGACAACAAACTACTTGGGCCGGAAGTGATTCAGGATACTTCGGCGAGGATAGAATTGATTCGGAGTCGCATTCGGGTAGCTCAGGATCGTCAAAAGAGCTATGCTGATGCGAAGAGGTTCTTCAGGGAGTTCCAAGTGGGGGACCAGGTTTTGCTCAGAGTATATCCTATGAAGGGGATTATGCGTTTCGGGAAGAAAGGGAAGTTGGCACCGAGATATGTGGGACCATTTCCTATTATTGAGTGGATTGGACCGGTTGCGTATACGCTTGGGTTACCGGAGCATTTGCATCGGATTCACGATGTATTTCATATTTCCTCGCTAAGGAAATGTCTTAGAAACGATTTGGCTCATTCTCACATTGCTTTGGAGGACATCGGTCTCCAGCCTGATAGCTCCTACGAGGAGGGGCCGATTGCTATTTTGGACCGAAGTGAGAGGAAACTGCGGTCAAAGATAGTTCCGTTAGTGCGTGTTCAGTGGCGACATCATAATGTCGAGGAGTCCGCATGGGAGCGTGAGGATGAGATGCGCGAACGTTATCCAGAGTTCTTTTTACCAGGTACTTTCTAGTTCCGAATTTCAGGACGAATTTCTATTATTAGGGGGGAAGTATGTAATACTCCGTATTTTTGTGATATTTATTTATGGGATTAATTGAATTAAATGTGTATTAATTGGAAATTAATCCGGATTAAAATACTAGCGAGATGCGAGTTGGTATTTGATTATAATGTGTATATATGACTATATATGAATATTGAATAATGAAATTTGTCGTGAGATTGAAATACGGCAATTTGGAAATTTTGTTATGATGCGTGTGACAGTCGCGTCAGGAATATATTTATTTTAATTAAAAAGTGAATTTTATTTCTATTAACCGTGTGGTCATTTTGAGTGCGCCAACGCGTCCGGAAGGGTCGAAATAGTCAGAAAACACTAGCCGGGGGTTTAGTTTGGGTCCCGGGGCATTTTTAGGCCATACCGGCAACGTATAAGGGTAGTTTGGTAATTTTGGATTTTTGGGAATTAAAACCCACGAAAATTAGGAATTAATATCTGATTTGGCAATTACCCACTAAACCCACTAATAACCTAAGGGGCTACTGAGGTTATTTAAATTAGTTCCAAAAGAGTTCCTAAGGCAAACCCTAGCCACCATTGTCACTTTGGAGAAGAAGGCTTGTAGAGAGAGAGAAGAGAGGAGAATTCTGCAGAGAGAGAGAGAACACTTCAGCAATTCGACATCAAAATCAGAGATATACATAAGGCAAGTGGTTTAATTACATATTTTGCAAAGAATGCTTCTTCCATGCGTAGGAAATTTATAAAATTTCATTGTTCTTGGAGAATGATAAAAACCCATTGAAAGATGTAGAGATTTATAATTTTATGAGGAGATTTCATGTAGAACAATGTTAGGATGATTAGTCAGAGAAAAATACATCTTTTATACCATAAAAACGGATTTGTTTATGTCTATAGATGAATTAAAATTCTAGGGTTCATGTTCTTGAGATTGGGGAAAAAGATGTAGAGATTTGATATGTGGATGAGATTTAGGATGAATTAATCCCACAAAATACGTTAGTATATGACCTAAGTATGTTTAGGAATGATTATAACCCATGAACGATTGTTGGGTTGATGTTTAGATGAGTTTGGAGAAGAAGAAAAGTTGGAAAAATGATATAGGGAAAATATGGGCTCGAATCTGGCCACTCGTTAGAAGACCTGCCCAGGTCGTTCAAACGAGATCGTTCGAACGAGCTTCTAACGAGTTGATAGTTTGACTTCTAACGAGAGGGATGTTCGTTCGATGACTTTCGTTCGAACGAGATCTCGTTAGAAGGCCCACTTCGTTCGAACGAACTCTCGTTCGAACAGCCTCGTTCGAACGAGACTTCTAACGAGTTGACAGTTTAGGCTTTTTAGCCTGTTTTGATTTTGCGTGTCCCGTAACCTTGTTTATATGTAGAGACAACACTTCCTTGATGATTAATTGATATATTTGGGATATTGGGGATATAATGAGGAGTAAAACCTAGAAGTTTAGTTTGAACCTAAGGGAAATTATGAATTAGGACGTGAGTGTCTATTACGATGCGAGAACTATTGGCGGCCTAAATAATTATATTAACCGGGAACATATAAATTGTGTAGCATTATATGTTGGTACGAGAATGAGATGTGTACTACAAATAAATTATGGTGACTACTAAGATGTGTGCATACTTAGTATATGTATATGATTTTATGTGTATGACATACCTACCATACTTGCTATCACGGGAGGTTTACGTTCGCTTAGGGACCTCTAATCCTTGTGTTGCCCTGATTTAGATTGGTACCTCGATGAACATAGTTCAGAGAAGGACTTATTGGGATGTTAATAAGTCTGGTGATCGTGGGAGCGCAGGTATGTGCGTGACCCATGTGATGTGACTGTGTTCGCCTCCATTGTTTGTGATTGTTGTTATCTGAGAACGATTCCTGAGAGATTCGGAATGCGTGATCCTTATGTACGTGATGTACCGGGATGGATAGCAGAGTATGTGTGCACCGCAGCTTAGTCTCGGGGTGCTTGTATTGTATATTTATGACGTGAATAATATACACTTAATTAATGGGAACTTTCATGTTGGTATTGTGAATATAATTATGGTAATGTTTTGAGAAAACATAACGGGTTAATCGATAGTGAATTGTATTACTAATTGAGAATCTGAGTTTAAGTAAAGCCCTTTATTTAATTGATAACGCTAGAAGGTAATATGGAAATCGAGTAGTAAGGGGTAGAACTTATTACGGTTTGGTTAGATATGTATGTCATTTAGATGGGTATGGTACGTTAGGAGTGTACATGTAGTCGAGAGGTGAGAATTTCATGTGAGTGCACGTCCTAACATGTATTTTGCATTTAATGTTTTAATGTTATTAAAACACTTGCTATTTTTAAAATGATTTCCACTTTCGGGCTCTGACCCATTTGCTTTCAAATCTTTTTTTGTAAAAACCATTTTAGGCGCCCAGCCACAAGGACACCATGCTTAGGATCCTCATTCAGGTGACGAGCTGTAGCTGTTTGTGGAAGTTACAGGAATTTGCTTGTAGACGCTTCATCTATCTTGACTCTATATTCAGCATTTATCTGTTGTAGGGCATGTCGCCCATTTCTCTTAGAGACATTTCATTTATTTCAGTTATTCAGACTTTTGGCATGTAATTAATTCAGGATACATTGTTTTACTTATTTCAGTTGTGGGATTGTGGTGAGGAGTTTTCCTCCGGACTTATTATGTTGTTGGTTATTTTATTGTTTCGTTATGGTGAATGTTGTTATTCCATCATTATTCCTTTTATTGCATATTAATTAGAGTTAACTTAAAATTTGGCAACTTACTTTTTAAATACTAGGTGGTTAGTAATCATTAAAATGTTTTCGACAGTGATGCTATTAACTGAACCAACTTGACATTTTGTATTGATTTAATAAAGGAGTAGCTACCCGGTATTTGATTAGTCGGGTTGTCACAGTAAGGTGATTGTAAGGAGGGAGGTTATAGAGTCAGATGGCGTTGACAACCTTATCATGGTCAGGAAGGCCAGCGATGAAAATAATGATGTGGAATGCAGAGCCACACGGTTAGTCCTTTCCCGGCAGGAATAAAGGACAAGGTTAGCGTGCCCAGATGGGGCCTAGAGTTGAGAAATTCTAGTAAGAGGTGTGGCTAGTTGAAGCTGTGGCGTCCAATAGACCTAGACTCGTGTGTGTAATTTGAGCTTTGTATTTGGTCTCGATAACATAATAATGTAGGCCTATGTGTTTTCCGCGACAGCGGGATCTTATTTTCCTTCACTCGTCATAGAGGCGGGTGTTTATATTTTGTATATATACGTATGAGGTATATGGTATATCAGAGCGATAACATGCTAATGATGGCAAGTCTATCGTGTCCAAAGTTCCTGGAGGGAACAGATTGTGGTTGCGGTGTCTCACCTGGATACAGGTTTAGTACACCTTTGTTATTATGGATTGATGGAACCTCGATGAGTAGAGGCTTCCTTATTTTGGTTGGTATATGTGGCAACCTTATAGATATAATTTAAGGCCCACAGGATCATTGTTGAGCTGTAAGATTTAGCACAGTACTGGTTTGTGAAAGGACTTAGAAATAGTGCGAGCGCTGGGTGGTGTGACTCTTAGTTAGAGATAGGATTTAAGACCACCTTTCGATGATAAGGGATAGGATTATTCCGGTTGCATGGCTGAAATAACGGGACTCCGTGACCAACGAAGTCAAGTGTTAATGTGTGGAGGGGTTCCTTGTTTGGATTTCGCTTTGCAAGACACTCCACACATGACTCTTAACGGCGTCGGGCGTGGAGAGCTGTTATGGGATGCAAGGATGTGGTTTAGTCTTATAGTGTGGATGAACCACTATAGACTATGAGCCCTGTGATGATGGTACGCTTATGGAAATATTGTGCTATGGAAAAGCACTAAAGTGGTCCTCTCTTCACAAGTAGTTGGGTGGAGTAGGTCTTAGAGAAATTGATTTGGGGGTGATAGCCAGGCCTTAATAATAAGGCAAATTTGGAGGAAATCTATGATCGGTGTGATATAAGAAGTGTTCCTACAGAGAGTAGGCACTTTGTTTAGTTAGGTTTCCTTTCGTATGGGCGGAAGGATAAGATAGTAGGAATGCGTTTGTAGGTTAGTTTAGCAAGATCTAGGACGTCCCGCTGGTGTGCCTTAGGTCATTATATGTCGATAACCGACAACGCGAGGGAGTAGTGTAACGGGAGGGTTCCTTGTCTGGATTTCGCATTGGCGAGACGTCCCACGCATGAAACCAAGCAAATGTCGGGAGTTGAGAGAGGCCTTGGGCAATAGGGACATATTTAGGATACTCGTTTCGCCTAGGTAGGGTAACGCATAGATCGTAGCTTTTTAGGATGTAGGTTCGCTAGAATTAGCGGCGCCGAGGTTAGGAGGATTGAAATTTCGCGGGTTGGAAGGACCCATAGGTGAGTATTACACCGAGGAAAGGAGAACCTTATTGGGAGAGAGTGTTACGTGTCAGACGTTCACTACGGATGTGCAGATGTGTACAAGTTGAAAAGGTGTATGGGCACCTTGGTAAGATAGTCTTATGTACCGCCCGAAATAGGATGGGCGTAGTATATAAGGTTGAAAATCCATGCCGAGAGGCATTTTAGAGGATGGGTATTAAGTGACGTATTAGAGTCACTTTATGATCGTGGTAGCCGCGTAGAACTCGGTTGGGAACCGTTGGGTTAGTGTCGTTCCCCTGAGGTTTAGGATTTGTAGTGATCCTAGATATATCTGAATTTCGAGGATGAAATTCCGTTGTAAGGGGGGGAGTATGTAATAACCCGCCCTTTTGGAGACAATTAAATTCCATAATTAAGCATAATTTGGAATTTGGAGAATTTCTCGAAATAGTAATTTTTGGGATTTTCGAGGATTTAATGATTTTCGTTGGGTATCGTAATTACTTTTGGGACTATATAGGTCGCTATAATTTAATTATATGTCGCCATGGAGTATTGCGACAAAAGAGGTAAGATTTTGAGTAGAAGACCGCATTTATTTATTATGGGTTAGAATAGTGATTTGCGGTCAAGTACCTCGGATGGAAATTTTGACTGCTCCATGAGTCTCGGAATGTCCGAGATAGTCGAAAAAGCGTGTCCGATTGTCGAAATTAAGTTTTGGGTAATTGTAGAGGTAAAAGTAACTCTTAATTGGGTAAACGAGTCGTTTTTGGGTTTAAACCCTTTTTCTTTCTTTATAAAGAGGGAGAGGGGGAGAAAAGAGAAGAAAAAGAAGAAAGAAAAGAGAGAAGAGAGAGAGGAAGGAGAAAAGAGGGGAGAAAAGGGAGATTCAGGCCAAACTCCGCCGGATTCGACTCGAGGTCGTCGGATTTCATCCTCCAGGCAAGTGTTTACTTGCTTTATTTACTTTTGTGCATTAATCTCATATCATAGTTGGTAAAAATATGATTTTGGGGTTATACCGCTTAAAATAAAATTGGGTAAAAGTTGATTATGAGTTTACATATTGATGTAGTGTAAACTCTTAATGATTTTTAGTGTTAAAACCATGTTAATGGAATATAAAAATGGGTTTAAATGTTAAGTTGGGGTTTTTATGGTTTTAGGGTTTAAAACTAAGAGAAATTGTTTAACACCCCAAAATAATTGATGTGTTAGTTGTAAAACATAGATTAGAAGTTTATTGAGTTGTTGGATGAGGTTAGAAACAACAAAAATGGAGAAAAATGGAGTTTGGGATTTTTGGGGAGATAATGAATAGTAACCCGTAAGCTTGTGGGGTTATTTTGACTAGGAAGAGAATTGATTTAGCTTTCGGTAAAAACACGAAAGTTATAGATCTTTTCGATACGTTCGCGTGGGCGCTGACCACGTATTTTTTTGATTTATCTACGATTTGATATGATTTTTACAAGATGGCATCTTCGGGTTGAAATCATCAACTCGGAAATCAAATCGTGAATTGGAAAAATACAAGCTAGGATTAGTCGTGTAGATATTTTGGATGATTTTTAGGGTAGTTTAGAAACCCCGAAAATGAATTTGGGTTGTAGGATTAAGGATTTGAGGAATTAAAGTTTTGAGGACCTGGTGTGACCGGTCGACCGCGTCAAGGAAATAGGGCCTACAGCTTTGGTTCGTAGACTTATTTGCAACCTGCGGTCGACCGGGGGTCTAGGACCAGTCGACCGGTGCCCTGTTTTCAGCCCAAGATTTTGGAGATTATTATTATTCCTTCTCTTTGAGATTAAAGTCTAAGGGCCTTCTAAATTAAAGTATATTAGAGGGCTATGTCCTAAGGGACTTGTGGATTGGGGAATATATATATATATATATATATATATATATATATATATATATATATATATATATATATATATACAGTCCTGCTCTTGTACAGACTAGTCCGCATTTTAAGAATGTGGACCAGACATGTGTCACCTGGCGGTGAGCCCAAAAAAGAGAGAGAGTGTCCCTATAATTTAGGCTATAATTTCTAAGTGCACCGTTAAGTGACACATGTCCGGTCCGCATTTATAAAATGCGGACTAGTCTGCACAAGAGCATTATTATATATATATATATATATATATATATATATATATATATATATATATATATATATATTCCCTTAGAGTGAATTATTATATTTGGAGATATCCCATAAATTCTTAAGAGATGATTAAGGTAATTATTATTTGTCGAAGTAAGGAAATACTTTGGATTTAGAATCATGCTAATATGAATGCATGATTATGATTCCTGGAAGTAATCTTTGGGATTATTGGTCATCGCTAGATGCTATAGGCCACTATGGCCGTTTATATATATTCTAGGAAGAATATATAGGATATGTATATACTGTGTGATTTAGGTATATATATATTTTATGATGATAATGATTTTGAAAATATAAAAATGAATATTTTCAAAATGGTAAATAAATGATTTTCATAATTGATAAAATATGGATTTCACACCTCTCTAAATCGCTATCATAAGGAAAGTTGTGTACGTATGGTGAAGCCCCCTGGCTAATGAATGCAGGGTGGATATAGTCCTATAGGCCATGTGAGCATTTGTTGATATATATTTTTCTGCGCTGGTTAGGAGATTCCGGGTGTGGTCTTGACTATCCCGCAGGCACATGGCCGCTTCCCGACGTCTTGCGACGTAGGATCCCAGGTTGTCTTGATGATAGGCCCTGGAAGATGATAGCCATTTAGGGGCGCGCACAGTGGGGAAACCCGGACGGGCGGTCTTAGAACGCGTTATATTAAAGCAATTCATGATAATGGATTGACTTTAATTACATTTCGGAAGGGAAATGGGTTATATGTTTAGCTTCGGTAACACTCCCGGATGGAAGAAGGGATGTGGAAGCATATGATATGGTAAAAGCATTTTTATGATAATAAAAATGGCTTTTAATTACATTTCCTGAGTATAAAAAGGGAAATGGGATAATTGAAAAAGGAAAAGCATTTTTATATTAATAAAATTGGCTTTTAAAAAGATATATGTTTTGGTATAGCAATCCATGCTAATTAATTGGCTTTTAAATACATTTCCCGGATATGAGAAAGGAAATGGAAAGTTTGAAATAACAATGATAAATACTTTGTGTATCGAATACACCTCAGTCCGGGAGGTAGATCCGGATGTGTATTATAAAGATATAATTGAATGGGTAAACCTCAGTCCGGGAGATATTATCCGGACGTATATTGTAAATGTACACATATATATATTTATACATTTGTGTGTGCTACGGGCCTAATGGATCTCTACTATTAACCCTGCCAAGTAGTAGTGTATCGGGGGGGTTCCTTGTTTGGATTTCGCTTTGCGAGACACCCCACGCACGAACTTAGTGCAGTGTTGAGAATGGAGGGAAGTTTAGCCCTTAGCACTTGGACTATCTAGGGTAGATAGTGGATAGGTTATTAGACTAGTTAGGCGGGGTAGCTTGACTAGGAAGTGTTGTTAGGCTGCGTTAGGTGTGCACTACTAGAGGAGAGGTGAGGGGTATCTCATGGGAGTGTGATACCAATTTAAATATGAGATAAAACTATTTTTCTAAAAATAAAGCATTTATGCACTTGCAAAATATTTTCAAAATTCGGGCTCTGACCCGTTTATCTACTTTCCTTTCTTTCTATATATATTATATATATATAGGTGTCCAGACACAGGGACGCCTGGATGGCATTTCTTTCGAGTCAGACGTCTGCTGCAGCAGCTGTGGATGCTTGCGGGTTCTTGGTAGACGCTTCTTTTCTTGTACTCTAGATAGGAGGTATTGTACAAACATTCGGGCCAATGGTCCAACTGATTTTATTTATTCTTCGCACGATATTCGATATGGTGTATAATTTGAACCGAGTGTTTGGTTATTTTAATTTATTTAATTTTCATTTCAGTTTTATTTACGCACTAAATTGTGGATGTTTTATTTTAATTGATTAAAAGAGTAGTTAAGTTAAAATTTTAACGCTCGCCTAATAGGATATTAGTAATTAAATGGATTTTCGACAGTGATGCTAAGAATGATCCATATGTAACTCCTGTTATAATTTGATATAGGAGTGATCGCCCGGTATCCCATTAGGCGGGTTGTTACAGATGGTATCAGAGCATCAGGTTCTAGTGTCCTTAGGAATCTGTGCAGACGTACTACGCTTTCAGCGTTGCTCTCGATTTGTTATAGAGCCCCAGGATTAGGATTGTTGATTTCTCTGTGAGATTTCGTTCTCCTGCCATGTTAGAAGATTTTAGTAATCCTTTGCGTGCTCGTTCTAGGATCGTGTGTGCCGATCGAAGAAGGACGACCAAGGAGGGCCTCGGGGAGGACAGCAGTTGGCAAGGCTTAGCTGGGAAGCTGGTAGAAGATGGGGACGAGGACCTTAGTAGAGGCCACTCTCCTTGTGGAAAATTGCTAAGGATTGTTGCAACGGCTACTAAAGTATAGTAGTTATGAGCAACCAAGTACTACTGTGGTAGAAGGTGGTACTCAAGTTGAATTACCCCGTGGAGATAAGGATTCCAAAGGGATCTTACGGATAGTTTTAACCGTGAGTCCCCATGATTCTGCAGGAAGGAGAAGAATTACGTTTCGTAATTATTCACATAAGGGTTGGCCAAAGACCGACAGTGAATAAAGAACATTATGGAGAAGTTAACTTTATACCAAGGTGAGGAAGGTACAATGAAAAATGAGTCATTTCCAGGAAGGATACGCTCACTAGATAAGTGTTGTTAACACTTACGGAGAATATGGGTGTGTTCAGATGCCCTTGAGGGGACATCCACATGGGGAGATTTAATGAGGGAGGATTGTTGGAACCGGTGGTGGAATTTCCTTTTAACGAAGGAGCTAAGAGGATTAGTAAGGTGATTGTAAGGAGGGAGGTTATAGAGTCAGATGGCGTTGACAACCTTATCATGGTCAGGAAGGCCAGTGATGAAAATAATGATGTGGAATGCGGAGCCACACAGTTAGTCCTTTCCCGGCAGGAATAAAGGACAAGGTTAGCGTGCCCAGATGGGGCCTAGAGTTGAGAAATTCTAGTAAGAGGTGTGGCTAGTTGAAGCTGTGGCGTCCAATAGCCCTAGACTCGTGTGGGTAATTTGAGCTTTGTATTTGGTCTCGATAACATAATAATGTAGGCCTATGTGTTTTCCTTGATAGCGGGATCTTATTTTCCTTCACTCGTATGAGGTATATGGCATATCGGAGCGATAACATGCTAATGATGGCAAGTCTATCGTGTCCAAAGTTCCTGGAGGGAACAGATTGTGGTTGCGGTGTCTCACCTGGATACAGGTTTAGTACACCTTTGTTATTATGGATTGATGGAACCTCGATGAGTAGAGGCTTCCTTATTTTGGTTGGTATATGTGGCAACCTTATAGATATAATTTAAGGCCCACAGGATCATTGTTGAGCTGTAAGATTTAGCTCAGTACTGGTTTGCGCAAGGACTTAGAAATAGTGCGAGCGCTGGGTGGTGTGACATTTAGTTAGAGATAGGATTTAAGACCACCTTTCGATGATAAGGGATAGGATTATCCCGGTTGCATGTCTGAAATAGCGGGACTCCGTGACCGACGAAGTCAAGTGTTAATGTGTGGAGGGGTTCCTTGTTTGGATTTCGCTTTGCGAGACACTCCACACATGACTCTTAACGGCGTCGGGCGTGGAAAGCTGTTATGGGATGCAAGGATGTGGGTTAGTCTTATAGTGTGGATGAACCACTATAGACTATGAGCCCTGTGATGATGGTACGCTTATGGAAATATTGTGCTATGGAAAAGCACTAAAGTGGTCCTCTCGTCACAAGTAGTTGGGTGGAGTAGGACTTAGAGAAATTGATTTGGGGGTGATAGCCAGGCCTTAATAAGAAGGCAAATTTGGAGGAAATCTATGATCGGTGTGATATAAGAAGTGTTCCTACAGAGAGTAGGCACTTTGATTAGTTAGGTTTCCTTTCGTATGGGCGGAAGGATAAGATAGTAGGAATGCGTTTATAGGTCAGTTTAGCAAGATTTAGGACGTCCCGCTAGTGTGCCTTAGGTCGTTATATCTCGATAACTGACAACGTGAGGGAGTAGTGTAACGAGAGGGTTCCTTGTCTGGATTTCGCATTGGCGAGACGTCCCACGCACGAAACCAAGCAAATGTCGGGAGTTAAGAGAGGCCTTGGGCAATAGGGACATATTTAGGATACTCGTTTCGCCTAGGTAGGGTAACGCATAGATCGTAGAATTTTTAGGATGTAGGTTCGCTAGAGTTAGCGGCGCCGAGGTTAGGAGGATTGAAATTTCGCGGGTTGGAAGGACCCATAGGTGAGTATTACACAGAGGAAAGGATAACCTTATTGGGAGAGAGTGTTACGTGTCAGACGTTCACTACAGATGTGCAGATGTGTACAAGTTGAAAAGGTGTATGGGCACCTTGGTAAGATAGTCTTATGTACCGCCCGAAATAGGATGGGCGTAGTATATAAGGTTGAAAATCCATGCCGAGAGGCATTTTAGAGGATGGGTATTAAGTGACGTATTAGAGTCACTTTATGATCGCGGTAGCCGCGTAGTACTCGGTTGGGAACCGTTGGGTTAGTTCCGTTCCCCTTGAGGTTTAGGATTTGTAGTGATCCTAGATATATCTGAATTTCGAGGACGAAATTCCATTGTAAGGGGGGGGGGGGGGAGTATGTAATAACCCGCCCTTTTGGAGACAATTATATTCCATAATTAACCATAATTTGGAATTTGGAGAATTTCTCGAAATAGTAATTTTTGGGATTTTCGAGGATTTAATGATTTTCGATGGGTATCGTAATTACTTTTGGGACTATATAGGTCTCTATAATTTAATTATATGTCGCCGTGGAGTATTGCGACAAAAGATGTAAGATTTTGAGTAGAAGACCGCATTTATTTATTATGGGTTAGAATAGTGATTTGCGGTCAAGTACCTCGGATGGAAATTTCGACTGCTCCATGAGTCTCAGAATGTCCGAGATAGTCGGAAAAGAGTGTCCGATTGTCGAAATTAAGTTTTGGGTAATTTTAGAGGTAAAAGTAACTCGTAATTGGGTAAACGAGTCGTTTTTGGGTTTAAACCCTTTTTCTTTCTTTATAAAGAGGGAGAGGGGGAGAAAAGAGAAGAAAAAAAAGAAAGAAAAGAGAGAAGAGAGAGATGAAGGAGAAAAGAGGGGAGAAAAGGGAGATTCGGGCCAAACTCCGCCGGATTTGACTCGAGGTCGTCGGATTTCATCCTCCAGGGAAGTGTTTACTTGCTTTATTTACTTTTGTGCATTAATCTCATATATGATTTTGGGTTTAGAACCCTTAAAATAAAATTGGGTAAAAGTTGATTATGAGTTTACATATCGATGTAGTGTAAACTCTTAATGATTTTTAGTGTTAAAACCATGTTAATGGAGTATAAAAATGGGTTTAAATGTTAAGTTGGGGTTTTTATGGTTTTAGGGTTTAAAACTAAGAGAAATTATTTAACACCCCAAAATAATTGATGTGTTAGTTGTAAAACATAGATTAGATGTTTATTGAGTTGTTGGATGAGGTTAGAAACAACAAAAATGGAGAAAAATGGAGTTTGGGATTTTTGGGGAGATAATGAATAGTAACCCGTAAGCTTGTGGGGTTATTTTGACTAGGAAGATAATTTATTTAGCTTTCGGTAAAAACACGAAAGTTGTAGATCTTTTCGATACGTTCGCGTGGGCGCTGACCACGTATTTTTTTGATTTATCTACGATTTGATATGATTTTTACAAGATGGCAGCTTCGGGTTGAAATCATCAACTCGGAAATAAAATCGGGAATTGAAAAAATACAAGCTAGGATTAGTCGTGCAGATGTTTTGGATGATTTTTAGGGTAGTTTAGAAACTACGAAAATGAATTTGGGTTGTAGGATTAAGGATTTGAGGAATTAAAGTTTTGAGGACCTGGTATGACCGGTCGACCGCGCCCCTAAGGCCGGTTGACCGCGTCAAGGAAATAGGGCCTACTGCTTTGGTTCGTAGGCTTATTTGGAACCCGCGGTCGACCGGGAGTCCAAGACCGGTCGACCGGTGCCCTGTTTTCAGCCTAAGATTTTGGAGATTATTATTATTCCTTCTCTTTGAGATTAAAGTCTAAGGGCCTTCTAAATTAAAGTATATTAGAGGGTTATGTCCTAAGGGACTTGTGGATTGGGGAATATATATATATATATATATATATATATATATATATATTCACTTAGAGTGAATTATTATATTTGGAGATATCCCATAAATCCTTAAGAGATGATTAGGGTAATTATTATTTGTCGAAGTAAGGAAATACTTTGGATTTAGAATCATGCTAATATGAATGCATGATTATGATTCCTGGAGGGAATCTTTGGGATTATTGGTCGTCGCTAGATGCTATAGGCCACTATGGCCGTTTATATATATTCTAGGAAGAATATATAGGATATGTATATACTGTGTGATTTAGGTATATATATATGTTATGATGGAAATGATTTTGAAAATATAAAAATGAATATTTTTAAACTGTTAAATAAATGATTTTCATAATTGATAAAATATGGATTACACACCTCTCTAAATCGCTATCATAAGGGAAGTTGCGTACGTATGGTGAAGCCCCCTGGCTAATGAATGCAGGGTGGATATAGTCCTATAGGGCATGTGAGCGTTTGTTGATATATATTTTTCTGCGCTGGTTAGGAGATTCCGAGTGTGGTCTAGACTATCCCGCAGGCACATGGCCGCTTCCCGACGTCTTAAGATGTAGGATCCCAGGTTGTCTTGATGATAGCCCTGGAAGATGATAGCCATTTAGGGGCGCGCACAGTGGGGAAACCCGGACGGGCGGTCTTAGAACGCGTTATATTAAAGAAATTCATGATAATGGATTGGATTTAATTACATTTCCTGGATATAGGAAGGGAAATGGGTTATTTGTTTAGCTTCGGTAACACACCCGGATGGAAGAAAGGATGTGGAAGCATATGATATGGTAAAATCATTTTTATGATAATAAAAATGGCTTTTAATTACATTTCCTGAGTATAAAAAGGGAAATGGGATAGTTGAAAAAGGAAAAGCATTTTTATATTAATAAAATTGGCTTTTAAAAAGATATATGTTTTGGTATAGCAATTCATGCTAATGAATTGGCTTTTAATACATTTCCTGGATATGCGAAAGGAAATGGAAAGTTTTGAAATAACAATGATAAATACTTTGTGTAACACATCAGTCCGGGAGGTAGATCCGGATGTGTATTATAAAGATATAATTGAATTGGTAAACCACAGTCCGGGAGATATTATCCGGACGTATATTATAAATGTACACATATATATATTTATACATTTGTGTGTGCTATGGGCCTAATGGATCTCTACCATTAACCCTGTCAAGTAGTAGTGTATCGGGGGGGTTCCTTGTTTGGATTTCGCTTTGCGAGACACCCCACGCACGAACTTAGTGCAGTGTTGAGAATGGAGGGAAGTTTAGCCCTTAGCACTTGGACTATCTAGGGTAGATAGTGGATAGGTTATTGGAATAGTTAGGCGGGGTAGCTTGATTAGGAAGTGTTGTTAGGATGTGTTAGGTGTGCACTACTAGAGGAGAGGTGAGGGGTATCTCATGGGAGTGCAATACCAATTTAAATATGAGATAAAACTATTTTTCTAAAAATAAAGCATTTATGCACTTGCAAAATATTTTCAAAATTCGGGCTCTGACCCGTTTATCTACTTTCCTTTCTTTCTATATATTATATATATATATAGGTGTCCAGACACAGGGACGCCTGGATGGAATTTCTTTCGAGTCAGACGTCTGCTGCAGCAGCTGTGGATGCTTGCGGGTTCTTGGTAGAAGCTTCTTTTCTTGTACTCTAGATAGGAGGTATTGTACAAACATTCGGGCCAATGGTCCAACTGATTTTATTTATTCTTCGCACGATATTCGATATGGTTGTATAATTTGAACCAAGTGTTCGGTTATTTTAATTTATTTCATTTTCATTTCAGTTTTATTTACGCATTAAATTGTGGATGTTTTATTTTATTTGATTAAAAGAGTAGTTAAGTTAAAATTTTAACGCTCGCCTAATATGATATTAGTAATTAAATGGATTTTCGACAGTGATGCTAAGAATGATCCATATGTAACTCCTGTTATAATTTGATATAGTAGTGATCGCCCGGTATCCCATTAGGCGAGTTGTTACAGCGGGCTTCCTTTATAGGATAGGCAATTACACCGCTTATTGATAACAATAAGTTAGTTACAACCCACACATAGTGGCGGAAGTTGGCAATAACCACGTTTCTTACTATAAGGAATCCTTCCTATGTATGTATTGATATGGTTACACGGTATGAGCGAGATATTATATCCATTAATAACAGATGTCAGGCAAAGAGGGTCGAGCAACTTAGAACCTAAGCCAACCTTAGACAAGTGATAAGGCCGACCTTGTAAAAAGGATCATTTTGGGCTCCCATTATGCCATCCGGGCTCCACATAGACTGATTTACTAAGGGTATAACACTCATAAGCCTTAATTGTTGGTTCCAGTGAAAACTTCGTTCTTTATTTTAAGGTCCTATCGCTGCAATATTATTCTCATGTACATCCATTTGGCTAAATGATGTTGGAACTCCTAACATATTATTTGGGAGTTTGGGGTTAGAGAGAATGGAAAGATAATTTTAATAGGAGGGAAAAGACGATAATGAAAAAATGAGGAAAAATAACTTTCTTTCAAAATTTGCAAGAGAATGGGAAAGTTAATTTCATTCCCCATATAAGTGATGTGATTTAGAAAGAAAAGAAAAATAATTTAAAAAAATTACTACTATAATTTTGCAACTAATGACATGTGTTATTTATATTATAAAATTAATTTAAAGACATATATAATAACCATGCACGCATACTAAAGAAATATTAAGCGTGAGTGCAGTAATTCCATAATAATACGTGATAAAACATAAATACCCTAATACGATAAATTCATAATAAATCCAAAATCAAAATAAATTAAAAAATAGCACAAGTCATTTATATTATATACGATGAACATCTTCTATCATTTTCTCCAAATTTATTAAGTGCCTCGTACTTGGACAACTAAATACTGTCCTTCCTTTATCAGGATTTCGTGCGAGAAAATGATACACCCCCATCGATTAATTGCGAATACACTTCAATGAATACCAACTCTGAGTAATTGTGCGGATGAGATTTCTTAATAATCACACCCCTTAATTTCATGAGCTATGTTGTCAATAGTAGACTTCAAAAGTTAATTCTTCTACTTAATTTATGAAGCCTTCTTTTTTCACTTCGAAGGAGTAGTATCTTCTTGTTGATATTTTTCTTGATTTAATATCGCATTCTCACCATCACCTACATCAGTACCAAAACTTTCTAGAGTAATATCATCATCTAGATCAGAAGCATTAATTCTTTCACCCTCGTTATCATCCATTGAGTTATCCGAATTGAGGCTTCTTTTCCTTAGTTGTCCCCACACTATCTCCCGTGGCTCTATATTTAGATAACCACTCCACTAATTTGTCATAATTGTTAACATGTTTAGTCATCCATTTTTTTGCTTTAGGTTTGGGCTATTAAAACAAAAATAAATTAGTCAATCTATTATTGGTTAAATATATAGTAATTGAAAAAAATGGGAAGCATACTTTATGACACCCCGCTTATTCTAATACCGGGTGGACAATCCTTTATTAAAATAAAATAAGAATCCATTATGATTTCATCCTCAACATCATTGTCGCAATAATTGATACAAATAGTAAACGAAGAAAACCGTACACAAGAATGAACAAATATAAAGCTGATACATATAAATAAATAACCATGAACCGAATAAACCACCAGTCTCTACAAATAACCATCCAACGTAACTGAGCATTGATAAATTATCAAACATCTCTGACATAAAAGAAATCCTATCCAACTATGGACAACAAGCCCAATTGGAAAAATACTAAAAATAGAATGAATCATGTCTAGATAAAATCGAACTGAAGGGGATAAATAAATCTCGCAGCATTCATAGCTACTGCTCGCAACGGCATAAAGATCTTAGTCCACTATCCCTGCTGCTTCTGCATACCTGGTGTTTTAAAAACAAGAAAATAGATTTTCTCGTGGATAAACGCTTGAAATATTAAAAAATAATATGCAAGTATTTAAAAGATTTGAATAAATAAAGCACGTAGTGCATTACATTCACAATTTATTTTTCGATCGCAGTCACTTGAGACTTATCCTCACCTCTTATCTACAATGGGCACCTAATGCATTCATTTCATTATCCAAATCATACTACCCAGTCTAACTAGGAAAATAACCTTATAAAAGTACATTCCACTAATTAACACCATTAGCTAAGTATATACTACCTTCACTAAGTATTCGTTCAAGAATATTAGTATAGTGACGCACGTGCTATAAGTAAATATACACACCATGTAATAACATAGTTGTACTTGTATATATATATATATATATAACCGCATCCCCAGAGTCGGGACCTCGTGGATGCATCCCTCGTTTGCTATCAGGCTCCATACATATCATGCATCACATTGAGTCATTAGGTCGAAATCTCACCACCAAACCCGAATGTAAATACGAACAATGAAAACGGTAATAAGCATACATCCGGGTGTCAGAACCATACCATATCGCACCCCACCGATCTCTAAAACAACCCCTTTCCCCACACATGGATAGTTGCCATGCAATAGTACTATGACGTAGGAAATCAATCTAGCACTTGTTGATGAACTCCAGGGTGGACTACTGTAATACCCATACTTTTATAATTATTTAATTTATGTGTGTTTAATATTATTAATTTAATTAGGGAAAATTAAATTGGGTTTCAGTTAATATTAATTAATGAGATAAAGGATTAATATTTATGACTCTTATTATTTAATTGCATGTGATAAGTAAATAAATATATGATTTATTAATATGTCGCATATGAGTGAAAGCGGCAGTTTTTTTATTATATGTCGATCGAGTGTTACATCAGCGGATTAGTAGTATTTATAAGCGAAGTGTACGGTACGCATGTGTCGGGATCTATTAATGAAATGTTAGAATATTTGTGGTTAAGTGACTTATCACATTTTCGAGTGCACCGGTGATCAGGAAAATGTTGAATAGTTCAAATAGGTACTCGGAGTGTTATGATTGAGTTCTGGGGACTTTTTAGACATAACGGGACCCATATAAGTGTAGGAAGGTCTATTTATAACTATTATTAAGTGGAAAAGGGGGATTAGGATGAATTAAGGGAGTATTTAAAGGTAGGGAAGGTGGATGGTATCCCACCTTTCACTACACCATATTAGGCGAATGGTCACGACCAAAGTCCCTAGTTGTGACCATTTTCGTGGGTCATGACCCAAATCCCTAACTAAACAAAGGGTGACGAACCTTGAGGGTTATGGCAGATTGTTACGGACTATAGCCGTGACCCATACACACAGATGGTCACGAACCAAAGGTCGTTACCTATCCTTTAATATATGTGAATGGTCACGGCCCTGTTGAAGGCTCAAGTCCATGACCCATCCTTAGGAATATGAAAATGGTCACGGCTCAAGTCTGTGACCCATCTTTTGGAATATCAAAATGGTCACTTCTATGATCACGGCTCAAGGTCGTGACCAACACTTTTACATTCGTGACCTTGTTTATGCGTGACACCATATAGAGATGGTAATGGACTTTGTCCGGGACCATTTTTAACAATATTAAAAAAAATTGGGCAGAATTTCCTCTATTTTCTGAACTTTCTAAAACCTGCATAATGTAAACCCCGCATAGCCATAACGATAAAAAATAAATTATAAAAGCACGCATGGTCTCGGGACCCCCGGTTTGAGTGCAAAATGATATTCTCAAACTATCTCCGTGCTATTGAACTAAGAATTTCGTGATCACATGGTCGGTTCCAACGAGTTACATTAGTCTCGTGCGAGGTGCTGGCGCCGCTCACAGGGCCCTTTGGGGGGTGTTTCGTGGATTCTCCCTCTAATGGCATGTTTTCAAGCCTAAGTGTAGATGTTATCAAATTTGGATTGTGCTCTTAAACCAGGGGCCTCGCGACCACGCGGTCAGTTCCTACGAGTTACATTGATTCCACGCGAGGTGTTGGTGTAACATCATGATTTCTATTTTTAATTTAAATTGAATTAATTATGTGTTAAAATGACCTTTTACGAACTATTTATAATTTTCACAACATTTACTACCCATATGTATTGTCCGTAACATGAAAATAGGTCAACACGTTTTTTCTCTCACTTGAAATGAAATATTTTTCTATAAAACGGATAGTAGAACGAGTTTAAAATATAATATTTTTAATTATTGTTTAAATTATAGTGTGTATAAATTAGCATTATCCAAAAGAAATGTCAATATGAAAAAAATACAGAAATGTATCTAACGCACTCCACTGCGAATCTAAAGTAGGTTGAAATTTCAAAAATTATAAAAATTAATACTCGTTAAAAAATTATACGCGAGTAACAAATATAGTCACTTGTATAATTATCCTATACTGACTGTATCTAAACTAATTTGTATAAATATCCACCAACACCTTTGTATTTTTTCATTCCTCACGATTTTCTCTCTTTCTAAAGAAAAACCTATACCCAGAAATCCCTTTAACCCAATATCCCTTACCCCGCTGTCTCCCTCTTCACCAACCTTCCACCATCGGCCTCCCCCTTCTTTGACCATGCCACCCACCTCTTTTTTCTTCTTCTTCTTCTTCTTCTTCTTCTTCTTCTTCTTCTTCTTCTTCTTCTTCTAGTTTCATTTTTTTTTGTTGCCTTAATGTAGATGCATGTATAAAAAGGTATGTACAATGGTGTGTGTGTGTAAATGGTTGAAGCTCCGACCCCACCCTTTGCACGGTGGTGGACGGTAGCAACAAACCCATTTTTAGGTTCGAGTTTTGGATTATTGCTGCTAAATCCGAATTTATGTATATGTAGGTATATATCTCTGTGTATATGCGTGGATGTGTGTGCGTGATTGGGGCTTGAACACGACCCATTTCCATGGTGGTGGCCGACGATTTCAACAACCCCAAAATATGGGGTGATTTTCCCAATCTGTTGAGTTCCCATTTCATTATACACACACACACACACACACACACACACACACACACATATATATATATATATATATATATATGAATATGGTTTTATAAGAACTGGAAAATTCATATTCGGTTATGGTAAACCACAATTGGTATAACTGGTATTGTCTACGGACAATTATTATTGTAAAAAATTTAAATTATATTGTTTATACTCGGTCACGTATTGAAAAAATTGTCATAAACACGAAACCTCGACACATATGAGTAATCGTACATATGTTTCTCAATATATCTGGACTCAGTGCCATTTGTTTTAAGAAAATTATATTTAAAACGAGTTACGATACCAAACGACTCGAAATTATATCATTATCCTATTACGAGTCATTTTTATTAAAATATGGTTATGCAGGTGTTGGACAATTTGTTGTGCTGTGTTGACTAATATTGGAAGTGGCACTACCACTGGTTTATTGTCTAAATAAGGAAGGGATTTTTGGAGTTTATTTTAATTTTAGTTGTGTCACAAACATTAACGTGATACTACCCGTACCGAATGTTGACACTTGACTAATATAAAATATCGCAGACGAAGAGTAGTAAATATCAACACGATTTCAGATTAAAATTAATATTTTACTTGATTCGATTAAGAAAATAATCTCCAAGCAACTTTGGAAAATAACATTTTTGGAATATCATTTATCGAAACAATGCGAGAAAAAAATCTTTACATTCATATAAATTGAAGATTTTGTTAAAATTGTTAAACTGAATATTTGACCAGATTAATATTTTAATAAAATATTAAATTATTGTTTATTCAATTTACCTAGAAAATTTAATCCCTTGATTCCATTGAAAAAAATAAGTTTTATTCATATTTACTGAACGATGTACGACATCATAAACCCGAACCATTTCACCCAAACACCGATATACCCGCTCGAGCTAAATAACTACGAGAACTGGAATGTAACAATGAAAGATCCTTGAATAATAACGAAAAGCTCAGAAACACCAGTTGGTGATTCTATTTCACTATTATACGTTGAACTTATGTTTTTGACATTACTGCTTGTTATATCACTATATGATAGCATCGACCTCTTATTCTCATTTATGAACTTTTTGATAGTTCAACTTTACCGTGAACATTGATTCAATATTTTATCTGTTTAACTTAAGTCATCCCAATCCTGGCCACGTATTTCAGTAAATTATCCAGATTACAGTACACCCCTGTATCCTGTTGAACAATGATTTAAATTGTCTTATCATATTGTAGTATACCCTGCATATTATTAGATTTGGTTTCAATTATCTGATTTGCAGCATAGCCTGCCATTTTTATCAATGAAACCTTCAGTAGCATACCTTATAATTCAGGTATTAGAGCCGGTAACCCCCGATAACTCTAATTGGCCCGAAGGACTCAGATGTTGAGTGGGTGTTGTTATATTTGCTCTACGTATGAGTGCCACTCTAGCTAAGTGTGCCAAGTTATTTGGCTATTCCCTAAATTATTGGGATTTCCTATTCAAGTGCATTTTATGTCTTGAGCGATATTATAATGGTATGGCTATGCAGTTGCAGCCCCTATAAACGATAATTTACGGGTCATCGTATTATATTCTGAACCTTATTTATATTTTGATAAACACCATATCTAGTTATAATAACCATACATTCTTTCATATATCACAGACTTCAGTATACCCCTATTTAGTTTTGTTGATATTTCATTTTGGTGCAAATTGCCATACACTATTTTACATTTCGAGCATTTAAAACCCATATATTCTATTTATATAGATTCCCATATTTACATTGTTATAGAACTACAATTATATAGTGGACAAAGTTTTACGTATTCCTTCTTTTTCAGTTATTTTACACTGGTACCAATAGGCTATGATGAGTATTTCAGTAATCAGCTGATGCATAGAGACAAATAAATGTCATATTAGAAGAAAAGGATCCTAGTTAGCAAGAGAAATACTTTCGTTGTCACGTCCGAGTTTTTTTTTGCCAAGGGTGAGGGTTAACCTGATAATTACCAAATCATAAATAAATATGAGTACTGAAATAACTGAGGCATTTATTGATTCTCAAATGTGTTACAATTGAAATCTATGAACAATACAAAAGTATTTCTCTTACTAACTAGGATATTTTCATCTAATATGACCTTTCTCTGTCTCTATGTATCAGCTGATCTTTGAACTATTCATCATGGTCTATTGGTACCTGTGTAAAATAACTGAAAAAGAAGTAATAAGCAAAACTTTTTCGAGTAGATAATTCTAGTTCTATAATAATGTAAATATGGGAATAACATAACTGGATTTTTAATGCTTGAAATATAAAATAGTGTATAGTAATCTAAAGCAACCAGAAATATCAACAAAACTAAACAGGGGTACACTGAAGTCTGTAATAAATGAAAGAACTCTATGGTGATTATAACCGGATATGGTGTTTATCGAGTTATAAATAAGGTTTAGACTATAATAGGATAACCCATAAATTATCGTCTATAGGGGCTGCAAATGTGTAGTCATACCATTATAATATCGCTCAAGGCATAAAATGAACTTGAACAGTTAATCCTAAATAATTGGGGAATAGCTAAATAATTGGCACACTTAGCTAGGTCAACACTCATATATGAGCAAATATAATAACAAGCCACTCAACATGTGAGTCCTTCGGGAGCCAATTAGAGTTACTAGGGGTTTATCGGGTTTAATCCCTGGATTATACGATATGGTACTAAGGGTTTCATTGATAACAGTTATAAAATGGCAAGCTATGCTGCAAATATATAATAACCAAAGTTTGATAACATGTAGGATATACTGCAATATGGTAAAATAGTTTAAATCATTGTTCAACAAGATACAGTGTTGTACTGCAATTCGGATAATTAAATAGGCTGTCAGGATTGAGTTTAATCAGATAAAAGATTGAATCAATATTCACGGTACAGTTGAACTATCAAAAAGTTCATAAATGAGAATACGAGTTCAAGGCTGTCACATAGTGATATAACAAGCAGTAATGCCAAAGACATAAGTTCAAGGTATAATAGTGAAATAGAACCACCCATCGGTGTTTACGAGATTTTCATTGTTATTTATGGATCTTTCATTGTTGCATTCCAGTTCCCATAGTTATTTACTCGAGGGTTCAATTGAAAGTGGTTATATCAGGGTTTGGAGAAAATGATTTGGGTTTATGGTATCTGATGTCGTTCGATAAATATAAATAAATCTTATTTTATGACAAGCATAAATATATATAAAATGCGTATATAATTCTAAATTACATTTTTTTAGTTCGTTGATGAAATAAATAATATTTAGAATTTAAAAAATACATTTATATGGCAACTCTTTCTTTGAATAATATAGGTTTTGGGAAAAATATTCTTTATATGGAATCAAAGGATTTGGTTTGTTTGAATGAGCAACGATTTTAAATATTTTTAAAATATTAACCGAGTCAAATATATGATTTGACTATTTTAACAAAATTCACAATTTTATACGAATGTAAAAATCTTCTTTCGGGTATTGTTCCGATATATGATATTCCAAAAATGTTATTTTCCAAAGTTGGTTCGAGATTATTTTCTTAACCGAATCAATTAAAATATTAATTTTAATTCGGCACCGTGTTGATGTTTACTATTCTCCATCGGCCATATTTTATATTAGTAGAGTGTCAACATTCGGTACAGGTAGTATCAAATTAATATTTATGACACAATAAAATTAAAATAAAATCGAAAACTCCCTTACTTATTTGGACAATGAACCAATGGTCATGCCACTTTCAATATTAGTCAACATAACACAATAAATTTGTCCAACAATGGCTCGTAATAGCGCCTCAAATTATAACGACATAATTTCGAGTCTTGTAATGTCGTAACTCATTTTAAACGTATTTTTAAAAGAAAAGTGAAAATTTTATTTTAAAAATTATAATGACTCCAAATATATGCATAAAAATGTACGATTACTCGTACGTGTCAAGATTTCATGTTTACAACCATTTACATAAATGAGTATAATTGATAAATAGGTATTGCTAGGATTAAAAAAATCACAATAGCTAATACCAAATTGAGATTACACTACCCAAACATCCAAACCGATATATATATATATATATATATATATATATATATATATATATATATATATATATATGTGTGTGTGTGTGTGTGTGTGTGTGTGTGTGTGTGTGTGTGTGTGTGTGTGTGTGTGTGTGTGTGTGTGTGTGTGTATAAAGCTTCGAAACCTTAGGATCTATGGCCGGAATAACCAAAAAAGAAATTAGATGAAGAAGAAGGCGGTCGCCGATGGAACAAGGGGAAAAAGGGAGGCCAACGTGGCTTGAGGAGAAGTAGGTCCGGTAATGGAGGCTCGGGGAGATGATGGCTCGGGGGAAGAGGGAGAGATCAGAATTGGTTTGTGGGTTTGGGGATTTTCTCTTATAGAGAACTCGTAAATTTGGATTTTCAAACCAACCAAACTAAAAAACACTGTTTGGCTTATATATATAGTAAGGATAAGGGTTATAGTTTGGGTATTTCTATTTTAACCATAAAAATATTTGTAAGTTTCATTTTTGAACCGCGTCATTTCATATCCTCTTAAATAACTACCCCAACTTTATATTCGGGTCTTACCGATGATATCGTGTTGGGATTTTGACTAAAATAATTAAAATACTAAATAAATTATTAATACCCATACATAAAAATTTATGAAAATTTCTTCGTGGTTTAAAATAATATTTTGAGTCACCCGAACTCATTTAATTAAAGAAATATATTTCGAGTTATTACATTCGTATTGTTCATAGATTTCAGTTGGAACACATTTCAGAATCAATAAATGTCTCAGTTATTTCAGTAATCAGACTTATTTATGATTTAGTAATTTATCAGGTTAACCCTCATCCTCGGTAAACCCTGGATGTGATAGTTGGTATGAGAGCTCAACCAGGTTAAGTAGCCTATGCGGGGCGTAAGTTGAGAATTAGTATTAAGTGAATGATTTAGACTGTAAGGATAGTGAGAATAATATGTTTAGACTTGAGTAAGGAAATCAATCTCGACATTACATGTGAGATACCAGGATTTTGGTTAGGAAAAGGTTTTGGAAGATATAAAGAGTAATTGATATTCGTACGATATGTTTATATGAATGGTGAGAATAAGTTCTTGAACTATGATTTGGAGATATGTGATTAGTTTTGATATTTAGATTGTACGCAATCGGATGAGTAATTAAGAATTTTGGGATTGTCAACAATGTGATTGAGGATTTAGAAATGTACTAAGAAAGTTTTCTTAGGATAGGATTGTATACACTATACTCGATAAGTGTGTACATACACCACTATTCTTTTGTCTACATTATTCAGTTTATACTCCCCTTGAAAATGATTTACTTCATTTGGAATTCTAAAAACTTTTATTCTTGAAAGTTATTTCACTTCTCTCTTGAAATTTTATTATCAACTTCCGCATTGCATTCTTGTTATATTGTATCCTATTACCATTAGGCTACAAGAAGAATTACTTATGTTAGAATGGTACCTATTCAGGAGTAGATAAACAACTATTCAAAGATAATTATTAATAGATATTGGGAGTTCTTTTGAAGAAAGTTTGAAGGTATTAGAAATATTACGATTGATCGTTCTACTATTTAGAACATAATGGGGTTTCTTACTGGATCCTATCCCATGATGCTAATTTTCCCTAATTTTACATGAACTTGGTTGCGAATTTCGATAATTTAATCAATACCATATGTCTTGTAACCAACCTTAAATTATTTCCCCAGCTTACCGTGACTTAGAATGTTATTGAAAATCTTATCACCAGAAATATTATGGGCTCCGTCGACGTATATAATTCTTATCCTTAACAACAAGCCTAGTTTGTAATTACATGGAAGCTTACCTCATACCTCTATATGACTTCGATATCACAAATGTATCTTTCTTATAAAACTATGTGTTTTTAAAGGAACCCTAATATGGAACCAGATAATCTTGTTATTATAAAATATGACTTTTCCATTCCGACAGGTAAATAAGAAGACAAATAATTTCCCTCATCCTTTTACGTAGGAAGAAATGTGAATAAACCATACGAATGTTAACCATCCGTGTTAATGACTTTGGCATATATGACCAAAACGACCTATGCTTTGCATGAATTAATTGTTGTTTAATTTAATTAGCTAAAGTTTTGCAGTATCTAAAAATCCTTGGTCCTAGATTACCTGTTCCTTTTCTTATTAAATTACTGTTAATTATTGGAGAATAAATTACTAGTTCAGCAAACAAATCTATAGACATGTACCGAAACCTTATGTTTTAATCATACATATTCCATTACCACATTGACAAGTTACATTCGACAACATGTATTCCTATTACTTTACAAAAAACTTTACATTAGTTGACTCTATTATTCGGTGTAGTTCAATTACTTGCAACGTATGTAAGATCCTGTAACAAATAATCAAAGTAATGACCCATTTAATTTTAGAATTATTTCCTATGAATGTCAATCAGGTATCCCATAATGATTAATCAGCAGTGTACCCTTATGACCTTTTAGAATTTGAAAGCACTGGAGGATTAGGAATAAACATCAATGGAATCCCTTAGCATCTAAAACTGTTGCACATTTCGTTATCAGTGATGTACCATAACCTACCCAAATTAAGTTTATCATCGATTCATACCCCATTACATCTACTTACGTTCACCCTATTAGCAGTACTTCACATATCTAGTTAGCCTCATTTAATAGTACTCTCTAACTTTTATATTTGTGTTACCTTTGTATAAATATAGGAGACCCTAATCTTTTAGTGGACAATAAGAAATTCCAAGTAATTTTAGGCCACTCGGGTTTGAAATATGTCTTCGTTCGATAGAACTCAAGTTGGAAGTAGAAATGCCAAAGGGACTTTAGAAAGGATATAATCTAAGTTAGACTATCATTTAGAAAGTTAAACATTAAAATCGACACTTAATATCGTGATCTTACTAGGAAACTTAACCGTCTCATGTGAACATTAGCGAAACTTGCACTTTTCCAACTTTCACCAATACAGTTTCCTATCCAAACCTGAGAAAACAATTCTTAGAATGACAGTCTCTAATATACATTTGTGATGAAACACAAACCAGAATAAGAACCAAGAGTTATCTTACTATTGAAAAATGAACCTATAATTTAAAAATAGATTACATGCCCCTCTATGTTGAGAAATATCCCCAGACGCTCATCGCTCTAGATTCAAGATACACCCCAAAAACTCAAGAACATATCATGTAGAGAAGGAATATCAGTAGTAGATGATATAAGAATGATGTTAAGAACTTTTTGAGGAATTGTCATACTTGTTACAAAGTCCATATAAGACACCAGTAGTCCAGTGAATTCTTTTAACTTCTTCCGATCTAAGAACAATAATGGATCACATGACATGGAATTTTATTATTTGAATGTTTCATATGCCTCAAGGATACAAGTAAGTATCAATTATAGTATACCGAATCACTAAATTTTCCCTTTTATCCTTTTACAAGCTATTGATTATTTTCAATTCCTGGTAGAGGAATTTCTAGTAATATGATTAACGTGAACAAGCCTATAGTCGTTGCATAGAAAAAAATAGGCGTACCTAGAATATTAGATAACCCTGAATGTTGGAATATGAATATGATCTTTTAGATTATACCTACCACCCAAGTGAATAAGATTAAAAGAAACCCCGTCATGATTTAATAGTATTTTACCTTGACTATACGACTCAATGCTAGTAAGCACAAGTATTAGATATTACGACTTCTGATACATCAGTATATATATACCAGTTGAGAGCACTACACCCTTATAAACACATTCCTAACAATAGTATCTTTATACTAATGATATAGATGTTAGTAACTTAATTTCCATTGTTTTCAAACTATGTTTAAGGAAACCCTTTTCATTATCAGTAATACACCTTAGATTACGTTAACCTTATCCATCCAAGAAATTCGAATTTTCCAAAATTACTGGATATATCATAAAGAATCCTTTTGTCTTGTATGAGTACAGAAGATCGCCAAAGAATAGTTCTACAATATTAGACACCATACTTGTAGTAAATACTCATAAATTCGAGAACCAATCAAATCAATGGACTTACTTAAAATACCCAACCCTCAGTAGACGTTGCCTTATATCTCAAATTGTGATTTCATAGGAATCAAACTCTATAAATACGCCGGTTTGATGTTCATACAGTTAAGTACACATTATGCCAAGATCCTAGATACGTTCTTCCTTAGTATGTGAAATTTTAAATAAACCACTCTCGGGGTGGGTTATAAAGTAAAACGGATAAATGATGTATTGTTCCAATAAATCGACAAGTGATTTTACAGTCATAGTAAAACAATCTAGTACTTCCTTAACATGTTCTTTATCAAAACAAATGCTAGCAGAAGAAATAAACGTAAATTACGGCATTTTCAGAATATGTATTGAAATTCTTATAATAACCTCGGTATTTAAATGGAACAAGATATTCGATTTAGTAATCATAATGAACATTTTATCATCAAGCTTTGCTCCCCTTTACCATAATTAGTTAAGCTTGAAAGTCATTCGAAGTTTTAAGTTATGTTACATACATTATACGATATACTACATACATTATACGATATACGCACTATGAGATTTTGAAACTTCAGGATATCGAAATTTCGTGGACGAATTTTTTTAAAGGTGGGTAGAATGTAACATCCTCATTTCTATTTTTAATTTAAATTGAATTAATTATGTGTCAAAATGACCTTTTATGGACTATTAATGATTTTCATGACACTTACGACCCATATGTATTGTCCCTAACATGAAAATAGGGTCGACACGTTTATTCTCTTGCTCAAAATAAAATATTTTCATATAAAATGGATAGTATAATGAGTTTAAAACATATTATTTTTAATTATAATTTAAATCATAATTTGTATAAATTGGCATTATCCAAAAGTAATGCCAATGTGAAAAAAAATTTCAGAAACGTATTTTACGCACTCCACTATGAATTTAAAGTAGGTTGAAATTTGAAAAATTATAAAAATTAATACCTGCTAAAAAATTATATGCGAGTATCAAAAACACTCACTTGTATAATTATCCTACGCTGACTATAACTAAATTAATCTGCATAAATAGCCACCAACCCCTTTATATTTTTCATTCCTTACGATTCTCTCTCTTTATAGAAAAACCTCTACTCTGAAATGCCTTTAACCCATTATCTCTTACCCCGCTGTCTCCCTCTTCCCCCAACCTTCCACCATCGGCCTCCCCCTTCCCTGACCACGCCGTTGACCTCTTATTCTTCTTGTTCTTCTTCTATTTTCATTTTTTTCTTTGTTACCTTAATGTATATGTATGTATAGGAATGAATTTATAATGGGGTGTGTGTGTGTGTGTGTGTGTGAATGGTTGAAGCTCCATCCCCACCCTTTATATGATGGTAGCCGGCAGCAACAAACCCATTTTTGGGTTCGAGTTTTTGATTATTGGTGCTAAATTCGAATTTATGTATATATAGGTATATATCTGTCTGTATATGCATGGATGTGTGTGCGTGATTGGAGCTTGACCACCGCCCATTTCCGTGGTGGTGGATGGTGATTTCAACAACCCCAAAACAGGGGGAGATTTTCCCAGTCTATCGAGTTCCCATTTCATTACACACACACACACACACACACACACACACATATATATATATATATATATATTTATATATATATATATTTATATATATATATATATATATATATATATATATATATATATATATATTTATATATATATATATATATATATATGGTTTTATAATAACTTAATTAACACAGCTCCTATTTGAGTTCTTAGAGATGTTTTGATTCAATTTGTATCAAACGTGGAAAATTCATATTCGGGTATGGTAAACCACAATTGGTATAATTGTTAGTGTCTACGGACAATTTTTATTGTAAAAAATTTAAATTATATTGTTTATATCCGATTACGTATTGAAAACATTATCGTAAACACGAATCCTCGACACATATGACTAATTGTACATATTTTTCTCAATATATATTGACTCATTGCCATTTTTTAAGAAAATTATATTTAAAACGAGTTACGATACCAAACGACTTGAAATTGTGTCATTATGATATTACGGGCCATTTTTATTAAACTATGGTTATGCAGGTGTTAGACAGTTTGTTGTGCCGTGTTGACTAATATTGGAAGTGGCATGATCACTGAATTATTGTCTAAATAAGGAAAGGAGTTGTCGAATTTATTTTAATTTTATTTGTGTCACAAACATTAATTTGGTACTGCCCGTACCGAATGTTTACACTCGAGTAATATATCATACGTCAGAGCAATGACAAAAAAAGATCTTTACGTTCATATAAATTGGAGATTTTGTTAAAATAATTAAACTTAATATTTGACCAAATTAATATTTTAATAAAATATTAAATACTTGTTTATTCAATTTATTTAGACAAATTGAATCCCTTGATTCCGTTAAAAAATTAGTTTTATTCATATTTACCTAACGACGTCTGACATCATAAACCCAAACGTTTTCACCCAAACACTGATATACCCACTCGAGCCAAATAACTACGAGAGCTGGAATGCAACAATGAAGACCTATGAATAACAACAAAAAGCTGGTAAACACCGGTAGGTGATTCTATTTCACTATTATACCTTGAACTTATATTTTTGACGTTAGTGCTTGCTATATCTCTATATGATACCATTGACCGCGTATTTTCATTTATGAAATTTTTTATAGTTCAATTGTACCGTGAATATTGATTCAATTTTTTATCTGATTAAATGTAAGCTAGCCCAATCCTGATAACCTATTTGATTTTAATAAATTATCCCAATTACAGTACACCCCCGTATCATGTTGAACAATGATTTAAACTGTTTTACCATATTATAGTATACCCTGTATATTATTAAATTTGGTTTCAATTATCGGATTTGCAGCATAGCCTGCCATTTTTATCAATGAAACCTTTAGTAGCATACCGTATAATCCAGGGATTAGACTCGGTAAACCCCTGATAACTCTAATTGGCCTGAAGGGCTCGAATGTTGAGTTCCTTATTGTTATATTTTCTCTATGTATGAGTGACACTCTAGCTAAGTGTGAAAAGTTATTTAGTTATTCCCCAAATTATCAGGATTGCCTGTTCAAGTGCATTTTATACTTTGAGAGATATTATAATGGTATGACTACGCATTTGCAGCCCCTATAAATGATAATTTATGGGTTATCGTATTATAGTCTGAACCTTATTTATAACTCGATAAACACCATATACAGTTATAATCACCATACATTCTTTCATATATCTCAAACATCAGTGTACCCCTATTTAGTTCTGTTGATATTTCATTTTGTAGCAGATTGCCATACACTATTTTATATTTCGAGCATTTCAAAACCAGATATGCTATTTAAACAAATTCTGATATTTACATCGTTATTGAACTACAATTAACTACTGGGCAAAGTTTTTCTTATTATTTCTTTTTCAATTATTTTACACAGGTACTAATAGGCCATGATGAATAGTTCATAGATCAGCTGATGCATAGAGATAAAGAAATGTCATATTAGAAGAAAAGGAGCCTAGTTATCAAGATAAATACTTTTGTATTGGTTATAGATTTCAGCTATAACACATTTGAGCATCAATTAATGCCTCAATTTTTTAAGTATTCATATTTATTTATGATTTAGTAACTTATGAGGTTAACCCTTACCCTTAGCAAAACCGGGATCTGATAGTTGGCGTCGCTCACAGGGCCGTTTAGGTGGTGTTTCGGGGTTTCCCCCTCTAACGGCATGTTTTCAAGCCTAATTATAGATATATCAAATTTGGTTCATGCTCTCCAACCGGGGATTTCATGACCATGCGATCAGCTCATACGAGTTAAATTGGTCTGTGAGAGGTGTTGGCGCCGCTCATGGGGCCGTTTGGGGGGTGTTTCAGGGTTTCTCCCTCTAATGGCATGTTTTCGTGGACTAACTATAGATGTTCTAAAAATTGTACCATGCTCTCTAAACCGGGGATCCCGTGACCACGCGATTAGTTCCTATGAATTACATTAGTCCCATACGAGGTGTTGACGCCACTCATGGGGCAGTTTGGGGGGTGTTTTGGGGTTTCACCCTCTAACAACATATTTTCAAGCCTAAGTGTAGTTATTCTAAAAATTGGGTCGTGCTCTCAAGTCGGGTGTCCCATGATCACACAATCGATTCCTACGAGTTACATTGGTCCCGTACGAGGTGTTAGCACCGCTCACTGGGCCATTTGGGGAGTGCTTCGGGGTTTCACCCTCTAACGGCATGTTTTTAAGCCTAACAGTAGATATTATGAAAATTGGGCCATGTTCTCGACCCGGGGGTCCCGTGACCACTTGGTTGGTTCCTACGAGTTACATTAGTCCCGTAAAAGGTGTTGGCATCGCTCAAGGGGCCGTTTGGGGGTTGTTTTGGGGTTTATCCCTCTAACGGCATGTTTTCAAGCCTAAGTGTATATATGCTCAAATTTGGGTCGTGTTCTCAAACCGAGGGTCCCATGATCAAGTGATAAGTTCCTATGAGTTACATTGGTCTCGTACGAGATGTTGGCTCCACTCACGGGGTCATTTGTGGGGTGTTTTTGGGTTTCGTCCTCTAAAGGAATGTTTTCAAGCGTAAGTGTAGATATTTTGAAAATTGGTTTGTGCTCTCGAGCTGGGGGTTCTGTGACCACGTGGCCGATTCCTACGAGTTATATTGGTCCCGTGTGAGGTGTTGGTGCCCCTCATGGGGCCTTTTGAGGGGTGTTTTCGGGTATTCCCTATAACAAAATGTTTTTAAGCCTAAATGTAGATATTCTAAAAATTAGGTGGTGCTCTCACTGGGGGTTCCGTGACCATGCAATCGGTTCCTGCGATTCATATTGGACCAATGCGAGGTGTTGGTGCTGCTCAAGGGGCCGTTTGGGGGGTGTTTCGAGGTTTATCCCTATAACATCATGTTTTTAAGCATTAGTGTAGATATTTTGAAAATTGGGTTGTGCTCTCGAACCGAGGGTCTCGTGACCACGTGGTCAATTCTTATAAGTTACATTGGTCCTGTTCGAGGTGTTGGCACCGCTCACAGGACCGTTTGGGGGGTGTTTTGGGGTTTCTCCCTCTAACAGAATATTTTCAAGCCCAGGTGTAATTATTCTGCTTACTTGATACTGAGAGAGAGTTCAAGAGAAGAAAAAGAAGAAGAAAAGGGAGAGAAGGGGTCTTCGAGAAGATAAGAGAGATGTTATCTCCAGATTCAACCCATCATCAAACGTAGAGAACATCGGATTAAATCCATAAAGTCAAGTAGTTACTTGCTTTAAATTGCAATTGTATGTAGTCAATCACTTTCGTGGTTAATGATAAAATCTGGGATTTAGAGTTATAAAGATTGAAACTTTGATTGAGTGATTTGGAGATAGGGGTGATAAATGTTCTATGATTTAACTTGAATATTGTTGGTATTTATTATATAGGAAATTTTGAAATTAATTATTAAATTATATTGATGAACATGTAGAATGTGTGATAGGAGGAGGGTTGAATTAATAAATATAATATTAGGGGAAAAGTGTGAATGGAATGGTGTTGATTTTGATTTGTAATCCAAGGTTTTTGATAAAGGATTCATGGTTGATTATGTATTTTAATGCTTCTAGAACATTATTATAATGATGTACGAGGTAAATCATCTATTTGGGGTGGTTTGGGACCTCCATTCGAGGGTTTGGAGGAGAAAAACTCGAGGAAGAAGATGATCGGCATCCCAATAAACCGAATCGGTTCACTGGGGGAATGAACCAATTCTCTTAACCGAATTGGTTTGGTCTACCAGGAGTGAATTGGTTCTCTTAACCCAACGGGTTCGGTCTGCCAACGAACCAATTTGGTTTGTTGGCCTGCCCAATTTTTGCTCATATGTTATTTTGACCCGTTAGTGCTTGAGGAATGACCATATGGGCTTCTAGGGTAATGTAGGATTACTAAGGTATGCTTTTTAGGGTTTTACATATGTGAAAGGTCACTGTATAATTGGGTTTAGGTGAGGACAACTCGGAATTCAATTGAGTGACCATTTAGATATTTAATTGAGAAGTTGGTTCCAACTTCGGGATTGGGAGACTTGTGCACAGTGGGTTATGCATATGAGCTCGGTAATTTATGTATATACATATTAGAGTGACGTGTATATATATTTGTGTGTGATAGTGAGCTTACAATCTTAATGGAATGATTTATATAATTAAATGTCCACCAAATAAAAATCCAAATTATTACCAAATTTTAATTTGATTAATTTAGGTTTGCATGTGATGATGTTCCAAACACAAAAAAATAACTATGCATGCAAGAACAAACAAATATGAGGAAATATCCCTAAAAAGGTCAAAACCTTTTTAAGCACTTTGGACAGTTTTACAAGACAACTTACTTATAAAACTCTCTAAAGAAAACTACTTAGCTCCAAAGAAGTCTAGAGGTGGTGGTCCTCCCTCTGTATCCACCGAGCAAGCTTCGTCTTCCTTCAGTAGTGATCCCCACTAAGGTTCATAAGATCAGCAATGAAGATAATCTCTCCACAAGCTTATATCCAGTATGAAACTATGTAGGTCTTCTAATAGATTCACAAGTATATTAGGAATGATGATTTTGATTAAAAAGTTTTTAAGCCCCAAAGTAATAAGGACTTTTTCAACAGGTATACGTAAATCATTTAAAAAAAGTCTCCATTAAAAACTTTACAAAACAAGTATTTATATGAGCGCTCAAATTTTGAGACGACGCCACTCGATCGAAAGAAAATAAATCTCGTTCGAATGAGAATAGCATCTCGTTAGAACAAAATCATGTTCGTTCGAATAATAGAGGTATCTTGTTTGAAATAGCTTCAAAGGAGCTTAAAGAGATACAAAATAGTATGACCTCGTTATATGTAGAGATCAAATGATGCTTCGAATGATTTTGACATCTCGTTAGAATGAGAATGCCTTCTTGTTTGAGTGAGGCTAGTGAACTTTGAAAAAAAATATAAACATAAAAAATGCCTCGATTTTTATACAAATTACATCTCCCAATATAAATGAAAATAAATTCGAACTCCTAAATTATTTATACCTTCATATTGTGGAGATCATCTTGAACTTTGTGATGTAGGAGATTCGATTATTTGTGACATCTTGAGTCGAATTGTAATGGGATACGTCAAACATACATGTAAGCCTAAGCTATGAGAAATGACAAAATATTTTCTCTTACAAATCTCCCCCTTTCGCTATTCTGGTACAAAAAAAAAAAAGAAATCCAAATTACATTAAAAATCCCCTGAGATAAAAAAATATCTTAATACCTTCCAAAACCCTATAAAATGGACTGGTACACGGACATATCTTCTTCGATGTCCATATTCTTCTCGTTTTCCCTTGATCTACTAATATTCTAATCAATGACCAAGGAATCTACACACATTAAACAAGAACATTACACGTGATACTTAGAGTTCAAAATATACAATAAAACCATGTAAATATCAAAAATCAAATCAAACTCTCCCTTAATTTGTTCTCCCCCTTTTTATTCGAAATAGACAAGGGAGTAGATACTAATCATAACATATAGGGTACATCACAGACAAGAATAAGATATCATCACAAAATTATATAAATAACGAACATGCAATGATAGTCTTAAAGTCTTCACAAACTATTTTTGAAATTTATAAAAAAATTTAAGTATAAATTTTACAAATACAACACACCATGGAGAAACAGAAAAACACCAGAATCATGGAAACGGAATGTAGGGATGCGAACATATTCCATAGGCTAATCAACGTAGACAAACATAACACATGTGCACGAATGATTGAGACACCACTAACGAATAATCTCCAAGTCTACCTTAGGCGTAAAAATTGGTGAACTCATATGAAATTAACCTAGCCTAATCAACTAATTAGGATCGTAACTCATTTTCACATCAATGACACCCAACTATGTAATGTTTTTCGAGATTTTTTATAGTATGTGTAAACCCATTGATCTTCGAATTAACTCCCTCAAAATCTCACATATAGTAATTTTACTCTCAATTATTTGGAATAAATTAATGCTCATTTGTAGCGAAACATCAATGTTCAAGAAAATGGCCTAGCACTTCTGTTTTTATGTGTCTTTAATCTTTTTAGGCTATTTTCATTACAAATGGTGGGTTTGCATGCAAACACGTTGTCTTTTACAACCCGATTACATTGCTTGATATATTACAATGTTACCGAAAAAAATAAGTTTTTATATTCGGGCAATGGTTCTTATATGCACAAAATTTTCTTATCTCGTTTTTCATATTCGGTTCATTTTAAAGTAAAATTGAGATGAAAACACTATGATCAACATGTGATAGGTAAGTGCAATACTCATATAAGTTGGTGCTCATGTGCATTAAAGGAGGCAAGGAGTCAAACATATAGCAAGTTATCATCAAATCACATCTTAATGACTCCACACATTATAAATCACATAAATGAAATGATGTCACATCTCGAAACACAATGAAATATCCCCATGGATATGGATTGAATGGGTGACTCAGACATATTTAATGTTCATGGTGTTAAAAGATATAAACTCTTTTTGTGTTTTTTTAAAAAAAATCAGAAAACAAAACCCTTTTTGGATTTTTCTAAAAAAATATAAAAATGAAACATATAAGTACAATAATATTACATACTAGCAATAGGAATATACGATATGAGAATGAAAATCACCCTATTCTAGTAACAAGTCACAACCTCAATGATTAGGCCTAGAGGAGTTATCCAAAAGAGATGACATCCTATGGAAAACCTCCACTAAATTTGTGAAGTCTTGACTAAATACTCTACTTGCTCTTAAAGGCTCTCTAAATCTCTTAAGTTATGTGAGGGAGCATGCAGAGTAACATAAGTTGGAGTGCATTCGGGAACTCTGTAGGAATTCGCGTGTGAGGAACTTGGGGAATATACCCATAAGACACTCTCCCTCGCTTAAAACAAAACTCTCTAAGTTGACCTCTTTGTTTACAATGCGAAACATATTTGGGCTTGGGCCCACCTTTTTTAAAATGTATAGGATGAGCTCTCCTAGGTGGGTTAGGTCGAGGGTCATAAATATTTAACATAAACTTGGAAACCATCTCAGGTACATCATGGGAAGTGGATGCACCATCAAAACCTATTCCTTGCCTCTTGAAATTACCTAAACTGAGACTGAGAAGCATCTCTCCATCCTTTTTATTTGCGTCCTCTAAAGTGACCTTGACCTCACGGGCACATTCGAGATCACTTTCAAGTTGGGATACACTGGCTTCAAGTTTCTCATGAGTCTCAAATAAATATTGAATATCTCTCATAAGACTAGCCACGATGTTGGTCAAATCGGTCTTTTCTCGACCTAAAAAGATCAACTTCTCATATAAAAAATATTCACTTTCTCGAGTTAACTCACCTACGCATTACACTTTCTCAAAACTTTCACTTCTTTCTCCAAACCTAACACCCTAAGAGACAATCTTTATTTGGATTTTTAGTTTTCATAGTCTTGGTGTAACGATCACTAAAAGACCTTTGGAGACCACCTTCTACCTCACTCAAAATACAATCCTCACACTCATTATCTGTTGAATGAATCGAAATATCATCGAGGCTTTCATTGTTAGATATATTCTCATGAATGTGGACAAACTAAAAGTGATAACGTGACTAGAAATGAACACTATGTACGATTCATGTGATGATTCTCCCTCTGAATCAACCGACTTAATGTCATTATTGCTAAGAGTGGCTTTATTTGCAACTTTCTTGCCCTTTCTCTTAAGCCTAGTGTGACACTCATGTGCCTTGTTCCCTTTAACCTCACATTCATAACACCTTATTTCTTCCTCTTACTCTCCCCTGCTCGTGCCCTCATTCTTATTTTTATTTTTCTCAAAAATCATTTCTTCAGAAAATTTGAGAAACCTTTTAAAATTTATTTGCAAAAAGGTCCAAGTCATCAAAATAAAGATCAATCTAAGATTCAGACACAATCTTTTTCCTTCTTGTTTTTATTAGTTTGAGTCTTTAAACCAATCCCTACTTCCTTAGGTTTAACAGTATTAGGGAACATATCAATGTCATCTTCTTGAAGATTTGATACGAGTTCTTTTAACCTAAGAGTATGTAGGACCCCTAACGAATTAAGTATGGCTTCCTTAGGAATAAAACGGACAGGGAGAGCGACTTCAAAATTTTCTGAACAACTCTCGTGTCATGAATCTTCTCAACCAAATTAGAACTATAATTAACTATGTCCGAAAAACATGTATAAAACTCATCAAAATACTCGAACTCTAGCATGGTAATGGTCTCAAATTAGGTGGTTAAATTTTATAGCTGGAATGACTTTACAATGTTAGTACTCTCGTATGTGTATTGGAGAGTATCCCAAACTTCGTTAGATGTGTTGTACATCATGATGCGACGAAACTTGTCAAGGGTGACAACTCCAGAAATAGCACTAAGTCTGTGAGAGTTAAAATTACTCCACTTACCTCGGTCTGTGAAGAAACAAGTTTAGGGCCAGTGACATTATCAACTTTGATAGTGAAAGAAGTCGACCCTCTTTCACAAACTAACCAGACTCATTCATCTATCGCTTTTAAGTCAAACCTCATCCTAGCATTTCAGTATGCATAATTGGTAACATCAAAGATGGGCACTCGATGATACACATGTTCCATTAAAATTTGGCTTTTCAAAGATCAACAATTTTTAAAAAAATTTATATCAAAGAAAAAATAATTTTGCGAAAAAAGATCACACAGAAATTTTATGTAACCGGCTCCGATACCAATTTGAGAACGAGCTTTCGATTTTAATGGAAAGATTTATATTATTAAATGTCCACCAAACACAAATCCAAATTATTGCCAAATTTTAATCTGATTAATTTAGGTTTGCAAGTCATGATGTTCCAAACACATAAAATTAACTACGCATGCAAGAGCAAACAAATATGAGGAAAAATCACTAAAAAGGGCAAAACATTTTTCAGAACTTTAGATTATTTTCAAGAAAGCTTACTTATAAAGATCTCAAAAGAAAATTACTCCGCTCTAGAGTAGTCCACATGTGGTGGTCCACCCTCGGTATCCACCGACCGACCTTTGTCTTCCATCAGTAGTGATCCCTTCCAAGGTTCACAAGATAAGAAGTGAAGATAATATCTCCACAAGGTTATGAATTGTATGAAACTATATAGGGTTTCGAATAGATTTACAAGTATATTAGGAATGATGATTTTACAAATCAAAAGGTTTTTAGGCCTAAAAGTAATGAGAAATTTTACGACAGGTATGTAGAAATCGTTTTAACAAAAGTATCCATTAAAAATTTATTAAACGGGTATTTATATGATGGCTCAAATTTCGAGGCGACGTCACTAGTTCGAATGAAAATAAGGCTCATTTGAACAAGAATAGAGTCTTGTTAGAATTAAAGTACATTCGTTATAATGACTTTGTTATGTTAGTTGAATAAGCTTCAAATGAGCTTTAGATGATGTGAAAAAATATTCCCTCGTTAGATGGACGTTTGATGAAGAGATCAAACGAATGTTCAAACGACTTTGACATCTCGTTCGAACGAGAATAGCTTCTCATTTGAACGAGGTCTGCGAACATTGAAAAAATATTTAAACATAAAAAATGCCTCGATATTTAAAAAAATACACCTCCCAATATAAATGAAAATAAATTTGAACTCCTAAATTATTTATACATTCATAATGTGGAAATTATCTTGAACTTGGAGATGTTGGAGATTCAGTTCTTCGTGACAGCTTGAGTTAAATTGTAACGGGATATGCCAAACAAACACGTAAGCCTTAGCTATGAGCAATGACAAAATATTTGCTCCTAAAAATTTCCCCCTTTGGCTATTCTGATACATAAATAAAACTGAAATCCAAATTATAATAAAAATCCCTTGAGACAAAAAATATCTGAATACCCTCATAAACCCTACAAAATGTATTGGTACGCGGACATATTGTCTTCAATCTCCATATTCTTCTTGTTCTTCCCTTGATCTTCTAATATTCTAATCAATGCCCAAGGGAGCCTTCACACATGAAACAAGAAAAATAGCCATGATACTTGAAGTTTGAAATATACAATAAAAGCATGGAAATCTCAAAAATGAAATCAAACTCCCCCTTAATTTCTTCTCCCCCCTTTTGTTCGAAATTAACGAATGAGTAGTGATATACCCGTTTATACCCTCAGCCTGGATGAGGATTACCTCCTATACGGATGACCCTACGAGGGGTCGACCCTTCACCAGGCCCCAGCTGGCCACCACCAGGTCCAGACGACCCTACGAGAGGCCGACCCTGACCCAGGCTCCGGACGACCCTACGAGGGGCCGACCCTTCCCCAGGCTCCGGACGACCCTACGAGGGTACGACCCCTCCCCAGGCTCTGGACGACCCTACGATGGTACGATAGTACGAGGCCAAAATCAAGCCAGACTCCCTACCGGATGAAACTTTGCCCTCGGCCTCGGCTCATAGGCCGAGAGTGACATCATGACAGCGCGTGGTTTGGGACATGCGTGGAACAGTGCGCGTCAGGCTCATATGACACGTGGCAGACAGTTATAACCAAATCATACCCTCACGTGAGGGAATATTATGTCATCATTTGGCATCCACAGGTGTCAACAGGGGATTTGTTAGATCATCATTCACATGCACCATGCTTACTTGGGAGAGCGATGAAGCCGAGGGTGAGACCCCCGGGGAGACAGATATCCAACAAGACAGGATCATCGACACGCCTGCAGCCAGGGCTGAGGCAAGCACCGCTAAGAGGAAAGCAATCGAAAATGAAGAGGGAAGATACATCTTTAGACAGGGGTCCCTCTCCGAGGGAAGTTTCTCAGAAGAAAAGACCATGTGGAGACTCTTCGTCGACGGGTCCTCTTGCGAAAGCGGGAGCGGAGCTAGACTGATAGTATCAGCACCCGACGGCACAGACATCGAGTACGCCCTGAGGTTCAATTTCAAAGCCTCCAACAATGAGGCTGAGTATGAGGCCTTAATAGCTGGCCTTTCCTTGGCCAAATCTCTTAGTATCGGCCAAATTTTGGTTCACAGTGATTCGAGGCTGGTGGTGAATCAGATACTAGGAGCCTATGAGGCCAAAGACGAGAGGATGGCTAGGTACCTTGAGAAGGTGAGGTCATTGCTGAAGGACTTTAAAGAAGTGAAATTCAAGAGGATACCTAGGCTCGACAATGGCCGTGCTGACGCCCTTGCAAGGTTGGCCTCAGCTACTAGGACAGACATAAGGAGGACAGTCCCGGTAGAAATCTTGCTTCGACCAACTATTGAAGACGTCGAGGGAACACTTGGCATTTGCATGAATGTTTCTCAAGAACCGTCATGGATGGATCCTCTGATCAGATACATTAAAGAGGGAGAGATGCCAGAAGCAAGCCAAGAAAGGAAGAAGCTGAGATACAGGGCTGCAAAGTTCACTGTCATCGGAGACACGCTGTACAAAAAGGGGTTCCTACTCCCCTTACTTAGGTGTGTGCATCCCTCAGAAGTCCCTTCTATTCTGCAAGATGTGCATGAAGGGTCGTGCTCAAGCCACATTGGGGGTAGATCCTTAGCAAAGAGGGTGGTCACCCAGGGCTACTGGTGGCCGACCTTGGGGAAAGATGCCGCAGCATATGTAAAGAAGTGTGACAAATGCCAGAGATTTGCCACCATCCTTCACCAGCCCCATCAGCCTCTCACCTCCATTACATCCCCATGGCCGTTCGCAGTGTGGGGGATTGATCTGGTAGGACCCTTACCGAGAGCAGTCAATAACTATCAGTTCCTCATCGTAGCAATTGACTACTTTTCAAAGTGGGTAGAGGCCGAACCGATGGTCATGATCACGGAGCAGAAGACCTTCCAGTTTATCTGGAAGAATGTGATATGCAGATATGGTCTACCCAACACCCTCATCTCGGATAACGGGACCCAGTTTAAGAATGCCTCTTTACAGAAGTACTGTGAGAGGGTAAGTATCAAACAATTTTTCTCCACCCCAGGCCGACCTCAGGCCAATGGGCAAACCGAAGTTACGAACAGGACAATCTTAGATGGGATTAAGAAGAGGCTTGAGGAGGCAAAAGGAAGATGGGTCGAGGAGTTATATGCAGTGTTGTGGGCATACAGGACGACAGTAAGGACCTCTACTGGGGAGACCCCCTTCATGTTAGCTTATGGATCAGAAGCAGTCATCCCCACCGAGGTCGAGTTTCCCACTCATAGGGTCCAAATGTACGATCCCCAGGGAAATACGGAAGAGAGGATACTTGAACTGGATTTGATTGAGGAAAGAAGGGAGGATGCTGAGATAAGGCAAGCTTCCTACCAGCAGAGGACCGCAAGGTTTTACAACCAGAGGGTGAAACAGAGGCCAATCGCAGTAGGAGACTTGGTCCTCAAGAAAACATGGTAGAAGCCCAATAAACTCCATCCTAATTGGCATGGCCCCTATAGGGTCACCGACGAAGTTATCCCTGGGACCTATAGACTAGAAAGCCTAGAGGGGGAACCTTTTTCCAACCCCTGGAATGAGGATCATTTGAAAAAATACTACCAGTAGTACTGTAAGGTCTTGATAGGATATGGTTGTAATAAGCATTGTTTCGACAGAACACATGGAAAATTAATGAGAAATATCAGTGTTTCCCTCATCCAGTGGTTATCAGTTCTAGCACGCATGGAAATATATACAGAAAACTACCCTCGGCTATAATGAGGATCAGTAGAGGGGACGACCCCACCACAGTCCTCAAGAAAGACGAGGGGAGACTTTGTTAAAAACCATTAATTTGGTAAGATGAACCCTCGGCTATAATGAGGATCAGTGGAGGGGACGACCCCACCACAGTCCTCAAGAAAGACGAGGGTAAACTTTGTTAAAAACCATTAATTTGGTAAGATGAACCCTCGGCTATAATGAGGATCAGTGGCACCACAGTCCTCAAGAAAGACGAGGGTAGACTTTGTTAAATACCATTAATTTGGTAAGATGAACCCTCAGCTATAATGAGGATCAGTGGAGGGTACGACCCCACCACAGTCCTCAAGAAAGACGAGGGTAGACTTTGTTAAAAACCATTAATTTGGTAAGTTGAACCCTCGGCTATAATGAGGATCAGTGGAGGGGACGACCCCACCACAGTCCTCAAGAAAGACGAGGGTAGACTTTGTTAAAAACCATTAATTTGGTAAGTTGAACCCTCGGCTATAATGAGGATCAGTGGAGGGGACGACCCCACCACAGTCCTCAAGAAAGACGAGGGTAGACTTTGTTAAAAACCATTAATTTGGTTAATTGAACCCTCGGCTATAATGAGGATCAGTGGAGGGGGCGACCCCACCACAGTCCTCAAGAAAGACGAGGGTAGACTTTGTTAAAAACCATTAATTTGGTTAATTGAACCCTCGGCTATAATGAGGATCAGTGGAGGGGACGACCCCACCACAGTCCTCAAGAAAGACGAGGGTAGACTTTGTTAAAAACCATTAATTTGGTTAATTGAACCCTCGGCTATAATGAGGATCAGTGGAGGGGACGACCCCACCACAGTCCTCAAGAAAGACGAGGGAGGGGTTAATAGCATCAACAAGGAGCAAACCATAAAAGAATTAAGTATGGAAGACAACAATTATGGAAGAGACTGGTATTAATAAAACATAAGTATCAAGTGTTTTTACAAGGCCTTTGAACAAAAATACAAAAACGAGGGTATGGGCTACAGGCAGCCACCCTATGGGACGACATCAGAGGGTAGGGCCTCAACATCAATGGGAATGGTCTCCTCAGTTACCAGCACCGGATGATCTTCAGATGTACCGACCCCCTCGATCTGGACTTGGGACTCCACCTGGTTGAGGGCCTCGGCAATTAGGGGGTCATCCAGTTGAACACCCTCCAGTGAAGGGCGAACAGAGGAGACGACATCGCCAAATTTGAGGACGGACCATCGGCAGGCCGTACTAATCCCCCTTTCTAGATATTCAAGGCCGAAGCCCTGAAATTCATCTGAGGTCTTGTATGCCTCAACAGCATCAGCCTCGGCTTTCCTGATGGCTGCTTCCAGATCAGTCTTATGCTGGGCCTCCAGGTTGATCAGAGCCTCATCCCTATCCTTGATGATCAAGTCCTTGGCTTGCAAATCGGCATCGTGCTGCCTCATCAGCTCATCTAGGACCCTAGCATGCTCGGTCCTGGCACTCTCAAGCTCAGCCCTCGCAGTGTCAAGCTCAGTCTTTGCTGTATCTAGCTTTGCCTGCAACTCAGCCTCATGTTGAATGGCCCTCTCAGCTTTGTGAAACTTTTGTTGATTCTCGGCCATCCACTTGGTGGCTGAGGTCAAGGCACAGACAGACTGCAAGAAAAAATGAAGAAATATCAAGGGGGGCCGAGGGAACAGTTAGTGAAATTAAAGAAGGTCAAGACCAATACCTGAGCAAGGGAGTGCAGACCATAGTCGTACACTTTGGCTGGTGGCATCTTTGCCAAGAACTCGAAGTCAGAGGCCGACGGTGCAGAGAACATCGAGGCCTTGGCTGCCCTTAGGTTGGCAATAAGAGATGAGGGGTCGGCCCTCAGATGGGACAGATTTTGAGACCAGAAGGCCCCCATGCTGGACGAAGAGGTCGTCCCCTCAGAGGCTTCGACCCTTGCCCTCGTCCTTGGATCAGGTCGATGCTCAACAGGAGCCTCAGGCTCCTTCCTTTTGTGACTATCGGCTGTCGGCTCAACAACCGTCGGCCCTGAGGCTCTTGTCTTCTTGGGAGCTTGCTGAGGCTCCTTCCCCTTCTTCTTTGACAGACCAGCAAGTAGGCTTGGAGCAGTCATATCCCAGAGGTAATCTGACACACCTGCAGGACGACCTGAAAAGGATACGATGCATCAGAAATACAGAGATAAACGGGAAACACTTCAAAAAAGTAAAAAATAGAAGACGTGCTGTATCACTCACATAATTCCGTCAGAGGGCCGACCCTCAAACCAGCTTCTTTGAGGTACCGGGGGGTCATCAAATCTTCGAACTTTGGGATCTCACCCCCTCTCCCTCGTCCCCTCAGATACTCAACAATATGCCTTTCCTCCAAGCTAAGTCCGGGGTCTGACCTAGCTTTCATTGAGGGATAAGACCATTTGTTAGGGACCCTCGGACCGTCGGCAGAAGGGGACGCCTCGGCAAAGTTCTCCCATGCCCCAGATATGAAGAAGAACCTCTTTTTCCAATCATGATTGGAAGTTTGAGCCACGTGGAGCAGCTTCTTCTCAGACCTTCTCGCCCCTAGATGATAGTATCCGGGCTGTTTAGATGAAGAGGTGATATTGTAGCAGGCCAAGAACACGTCGGACGAGGGCTCATCAGTGAAAGAATTTTTCCACAAAGAGATATACCCCAGTATCGTCCTCCAAGAGTTGGGTGGAAGTTGCGAAGGGGAGACGCCCAAAGCCGACAGAATATCTACAATAGCAGGATGGAAAGGAAGTCTGACACCTACTTTGAACATTTGGTCGTAGACTACAACCTCTCCCTCTTCACCCTCAAAAACCCTCTCAGCCTCAGAGGGAACCCTCATAGTTACCCCAGAGGGCACTCTATAAATATGCCTCCATATCAGAAGGTCCCTATCCCTAACAGAGGAGATAAAAGATGAGGCATGGGAGGTATCAACCTCATCATCTGTATCGTCGTCCTCGTGCTCACCTCCTTCCCCCTCATCACCTGCAGGAGGACCCTGAGGAAAAGCCACTTGGAAGGCATTAGGGGATAGGGTTGTCATAGGGACAGGCTCAGAGGGGATCGTACCCTCGGCCTCTCGGGGAGGGCTAAGATCAGACGTGTCCCTTCTACCAGACATCCCGGCACCAGTTGGAGAGAAGGTTCTCTCGTCCATTTCACTTGGGTTGGGTATCTCGTCCGGACGAGATGACGACCCGCAAGACTCAGAGGGTTCAGATGGTCTTATGGTGGCAAGAGGAATGGGAAAGATGGGTCGTACCCAATTAGGGTCGGCCCCTCGTCTCCTCTCTTCCTCTTCCTCTATTCGTCTGATCTCGGCAAAGAGCTTTTCTCTCAAAGGTGGGAATTCAGACACTAGGTGGTAAAGCCTCCTAAGCATTAAAGGGAAGACCCTACACTTAGAGAAATTATACTAGACTTGGCTAATACAACTACAAACACTTGGGGGATTGACCAGGTTTGACTTTTGGATCAAACCAAGGAACTAAAACGTTTTTCGTCAAGAATGTCCAAGAACTAACAATCGGAGAAGACACCGGAAAAGGCAATGGGGGAACTAGAAAGTGCTGATCTACGACCCTAAAAAAATACACTGAAATGAAGACAAAAGAAGGCGAGGGGAGAAAAAGGATACCTGATGAGGAGAGAACAAGAGTGTTGCGAGGCCTGACGAAACGATGGCTGCAAGTGGCGAAGCTTACTGGTTCTAGAGAGAGAATAGACTTGGGCGCGAAGAAGAAGAAGATGGAGAGAGAGAGTTTGAAAATCTCTTAAATACTTTGGTAATGAGTGGACCCATTTACCAAGAAAGGTATAATTAGGGCACAAGGCCCCAAGTGCACTGCGCAGCCGCCATGCCTTGGAAACTGACACAGCAATGAGTATCTGCCAAAGTGTCACTCATCTAACTGATCGTACATGCATCTCATTTAGTACATTATCCCTCAGCCATCTCAGCAGCACCTATGGCTAAGGGCTGGGGGGTGATTGATATACCAGTTTATACCCTCAGCCTGGATGAGGATTACCTCCTATACGGACGACCCTACGAGGGGCCGACCCTTCACCAGGCCCCAGCTGTCCACCACTAGGTCTAGACGACCCTACGAGAGGCCGACCCTGACCCAGGCTCTGGACGACCCTATGAGGGGCCGACCCTTCCCCAGGCTCCGAACGACCCTACGAGGGTACGACCCCTCCCCAGGCTCTGGACGACCCTACGATGGTACGACAGTACGAGGCCAGAATCAAGCCAGACTCCCTACCGGATGAAACTTTGCCCTCGGCCTCGGCTCATAGGCCGAGAGTGACATCATGACAGCGCGTGGTTTGGGACACGCATGGAACAGTGCGCGTCAGGCTCATATGACATGTGGCAGACCGTTATAACCAAATCACACCCTCACGTGAGGGAATATTATGTCATCATTTGGCATCCACAGGTGTCAACAGGGGATTTGTTAGATCATCATTCACATGCACCATGCTTACTTGGGGGGTACACTACACCCCCCAAGACCTATATATACTTGTCACCTACAACCCTACAAGGGATCGATCCATGAACAATAGCACTAGCTAAAACTCTGCTTGTACACACACAGTAGAGAGAGAGAGAGGGTTATGAGCATTGTATCCAAGGCCATTAGTGCCCATACTTAGTGGATCACACACTCACAGTGGATGTAGGCCAAATTGGCTGAACCACTATACATCATTGTCTTATTTCCTCTTATACTCATCCCCTTCTACACACTTACATACTTATATACTTGCATCTCTATGGCTGCCATGGCTGCTTCTGCTTGAGCTCACTATCACTTATCTGGTGATGCTAAATCTTAGCATCATCAAGTAGAAACTAATCATCACATCTAAAGGACATCACAAATAAGAATGAGATATCATCACACAAATTTATGAGTGACCAACATGCAATCATAACCTCAAAGTCTCCACAAACTATTATTGAAACTTCTAAAAAATTTTAAGTATAAAATTTTACAAATACTACACACCATGGAGAAACACAAAAATACCCGAATCATGAAAACGGAATGTAGGGATGTGAACATATTCTATAGGATAATAAATGTAGACAAACATAATAATACATGTGCAAGAAGGATTGAGACACCATTAAAGAAAGATCTCAAAGTCCACCTTAGTTGAAAAATTGGTGAACTCGTGTGAAATTGACTTAACCTAATTAACTATTCAAGATCTAAATGATTTTCACACTAATGACACCCAAAACTATGTAATTTTTTTTGAGATTTTTATAGTATGTGTAAACCTATTGATCTTCTTCTTAACGCCCCTAAAAATCTCGCATATAGCAGTTATACTCAATTATTTTGAAGAAATTAATTCTCACTTGTAGCAAAGCATCAATGTTCAAGAAAATGGCCTAGAACTTCCGTTTTTATGTGTCTTTAATCTTTCTAGGCTCTTTTCATTACAAACGTTAGCTTTTCACGCAACGACTTTATCTTTCACAACCCGATTCCAATGCTTAATATATTATAATTTTATCGAAAAAATTAATTTTTTAAATCTGGGTAATGGTTCTTACATTCACAACTTTCTATTATCTCGTTTTTCACATTTGGTTTGTTTTAAAACAAAATTGAGATGAAAACATTATGATCGACATGTGACAGGTAATTTCAATACTCATAAAAGCTCGTGCTCTTGTGCATTATAGGAGGCAAGGATTCAAACATGAAGCAAGTTATCATCAAATCACATTTTGATGACTCCACACATTATAAAGCACATAAATAAAATGATGTCACATCTCAAAACACTATTAAATAACCACGTGGATATGGATTGAAAGGGTGACTCAGACATCTTTAATGTTCATCCACATAAGGTGTAATAAATACAAACTCTTTACAGAGATCATCCACATAAGGTGTAATCAAAATAAAATTATCTTACCTTTTTAATTTTTTTTAAAAATGAAAATCTTTTTGTATTTTTCAAAAAAATTATAAAGATTTAAACTTTTTTGGATTTTTCTAAACACATATCAAAATGAAAAATATAAGTACAGTGGAAGTGCTTACTATCAATAGGAATATACAATATGAACACGAAAAGCACCCTATTCTAGTAATAAGTCACAACCTCAATCATTAGGCCCGAATGAGTTCTCCCAAGGAGATGACATCCTATGAGAAAGCTCCATCAAATTTTGTGAAGTCATGAATTAATACTCTACTTACTGTCGAAAACTATTTAAATCTCTCAACTGACGTGTGGGAGCATACAGAGTAACATGAGTTGGATACCATGTGGGAACTCATGTGCGAGGAACTTAGGGAACATTCTATAAGATAGTCTCTCTAGCTTACAACAAAACTCTCTAAGATGACCTCTCTATTTTCAATGCGAACAAACATAAGTGGTCTTTGTCCACCTTTATCAAAATATCTAGGACATGCTCTCCTAGGAGGGTTAGGTCGAGGTCCATAAGGGTCTAACACAAACTCAAAAACCAGCTCGGGTGTAGCATGGAAAGTGGATGCACCTTCATAACCTATTCCTTTCCTCTCAACGTTACCTTAAGAGGGACCAAGGAGAATCTTTTTAGCCTTCGTATATGTATCCTTTAAAGTGGCCTTGACCTCCTGAGCACGTTCGAGATCGCTCTTAAGTTGGGATATATGGGCTTCAAGTTTCTCACTAGTTTCTAATAAATATTGAAGATCTCCTGTAAGACTAGCCACGATGTTGGTCAAATCGGTCTTTTCCTAGCATAAAATGATCAACTTCTCACATTAAAAAAACTTCACTTTCTCGAGTTAACTCACTAATGCCTCACACTCTCTCAAAACTTTCACCTCTTTTCCAAATCTAATACCCTAAGAGACAAATCTTTATTTAACTTTTTACACTACACCAAAAACAACAATCAGGCACGGTTTAAAACTCTGCCAGATCAAATATGGCACGGTTTTGAACTGTGCCAGAATCAGGTGTTCCAAAATGGCTATTTTTTTTGGCACGATTTAAAAGTGTGCCAGATTTGACCAAATAGGAACACTTCTGGCACACTTTTAAACCGTGCCAGAATTTGATATTTCTGGCACATTTTTGGCACAGTTTTAAACTGTGCCAGATTGAGTACATTTTGATAAACTTTTGGCATAGTTCAAAACCGTGGCAAAATTTGATACACTTTTGTCACGATTTTGAACTGAGCCAAATTTTTTGATAAAAGAAAAAAAATTAATTATTTGAAAACAAGAAAATTCACAAATTGCTAATCTCGCCGGTTATTGATAAACTAATGTACATACAAACTTCAAATTATTAGAAGTCTTTACTAGTTCACAGACCAAAAAACAATTGGGGAGAGTTTCCTCTATTTTTTGGGAATTCTAAAACCGGCTAATATAAAACCTGCAAAATATAAATCCCGCACAGCGACAAAATATAACAATAAAATTATAAAATCCCGTACGACCATTAAAGTTTACAATAAAACTACAAAAGCCCGCACGGCCATAACACAAAAAAATAGAATCATGAATATTAACGGCATTAAATAAATAATCCCCTCGTTGTAAACCATTGAATTCTCCATGTATTCCCCCTGAATAAATGCTAACGATAAAAAGTTATCTTGCAAAAAAAAATAGGATACAAAAAAGAGCCGATATTAGTAACCAAGTAATTTATAAAAAAAGCTTACTTAAGATCAAAAAATTACATATAGGAGTTACAATTATTATTATATTCTCAAATTAAAAATTTTACGCAAGTTATGACTACCTGATCAACTCCTACAAGTTATATTGGTCCCGTGCAAGGTGTTAATACCTCTTACGGGGCCATTTGGGGGCTAGTTTGGGTTTTCACCCTTAACGGCTGGTTTCTAAGCCTAAGCTACATATTTTTGAATTATCGTCATATTCTCAAACCAATAGGCTCGTGACTATGCGGTCAGTTCCAATGAGTTACATTGGTCCCGTGCGAGGTGTTAGTGCCTCTTACGGGCCACTTGGGGGATGGTTTGAGTTTCCACCCTTCAATAACTTATTTGTAAGACTAGTGTATATATTTTCAAATTATCATCATATTCTCAAACCGAGAGGCCCGTGACTACGCGATTAGTTTGTACGAGTTACATTAGTCCCGTACGAGGTGTTAGTGCCGCTTACGGGGCCGTTTTGGGGACTGATTTGGGTTTCCACCCTTCAAGGGATTTTTTCTAAGCCTAATCTATATATTTTCAAAATTATCATCATATTTTCAAACCGAGAGGCCCATGACTACGCGATCAATTCCTATGAGTTACGTTCATCCCATGTGAGGTGTTAGTGCCTCTTAAGGGGTCGTTTGGGGGCTAGTTTGGGTTTTCACTCTTCAATGACTTCTTTCTAAGCCTAATATATATATTTTCAAATTATCGTCATATTCTCAAATTGAGAGGCCCGTGACTACGCGGTCAGTGTCTATAAGTTACATTGGTCCCGTGCGAGATGTTAATGCCTCTAGCAGGGCTGATTTGGATTTTCACCCTTCAACGACTGATTTCTAAAGCTAATCTTTAAATTTTCACAATATCATCATATTCTCAAACCGAGAGGACGTGACTATGCGATCAGTTCATACGAGTTACATTGGTCCCGTGCGAGGTGTTATTGCCTCTTACGGGGACGTTTGAAGGCTGGTTTGGGTTTTCACCCTTTAATAACTTATTTTCTAAGCCTAATCTATATATTTTCAAATTATCATCATATTATCAAATAGAGAGGTCCGTGACTACGCAGTTAGTTCCTACGAGTTACATTGGTCCCGTGCGAGGTGTTAATGCCTCTTACGGGGCCATTTGGAGGCTAGTTTAGGTTTTCACCCTTTAACAGCTTGTTTCTAAGCCTAATATATATATTTTTAAATTATCGTCATATTCTCAAATCAAGAGGCCCGTGACTATGTGGTCAGTTACTATTAGTTACATTGGTCCTGTACGAGGAGTTAATGTCTCTTACGGGGCCGCTCGGAGGCTGGTTTGGGTTTTCACCCTTCAATAGCTTGTTTCTAAGCCTAATCTATATATTTTTAAATTTTCATCATATTCTTAAATCGAGAGGCCCATGACTATGCGGTCAGTTCCTACGAGTTACATTTGTCTCGTGCAAGGTGTTAGTGCCTCTTACTCGTTTAGGGTCTGATTTGGGTTTTCACCCTTTAACAAGTTATTTCTAAGCCTAAGCTATATAATTTCATATTACCATCATGTTTTCAAACCAAGAGACCTATGACTACACGTTCAGTTCCTACGAGTTACATTGGTCCCGTGGGAGGTATTAGTGCATCTTATGGGGCCGTTTAGGTGCTGATTTGGGTTTTCACCCTTCAATGGTTTGTTTCTGAGCCTCATTCATATATTATCAAATTATCATCATATTATCAAATTGATAGACCCGTGACTACGTGATTAGTTTCTACGAGTTACATTGGTCCCGTGCGAGGTGTTAATGTCTCTTACGGGGTCGTTAGGGTTGATTTTGGTTTCCACCCTTAAACGACTTCTTTCTAAGCCTAATCTATATATTTTCAAATTATCGTCAGATTCTCAAACCGAGAGGCCTGTGACTATGCAGTTAGTACCTATGAGTTACATTGGTCCCGTGCGAGGTGTTAGTGCTGCTTATGGGGCTATTTTGGGGGCTGATTTGGGGGTGTGTTATGATAATATTAAAATTGGAAATTGATGTGTTTCAAGGCTTTAAAAATAGGAATTTGAATGGTCTATGAGATTGAGTTTGTTAAACCATATAAATGCATCACCTAACCTCATATTAACATATACTTAAACACAAACTTGTCTATAAAACTAGTTGTGTTAATAATTGGAGAAATTAGTTTAGTAACATGTTAAATGATCACCACATGTTAGGTTTGGAATTTAATTATGTTACGGGCTTGAATTCATGTGAAATCAAATGATCTATGAAGAGAATAGCATGAGAAGTGATTAATGTGCAAAATGGAAGAATATGTCATAAAATAAGGATTTAATCGATTATAGGTTGTTTAGGTGTTGATATATTGTAATCTTGATCTAAATAAATTATACTTTTTCTTAAGAACCTATTTTATGCTTAGGATTATTACTAGGGTTTGAGATTCGAGATTTAAGGTTGTCCCTGGCCAAAAAGGTGCCAACACTGGGCAATCTGCATTCCAGCGTGCGCAGTCGAGTTTTTTAACTATGCGTATCGTAGCATGCACACGGTTTAAAAGCCAACTGTTCATATGAATGTGGGATTCTTTTGGGTTTTTTCCTTCGATGGTTGGAGTCGTTTGCTGATACATTATGTTGATATGGAAATTACCAGAAACATATTGTTAAGGCTATATAGATTATAACCTTAGTATTTGGCAAATAGTCATTGGGTAGACTTTATAAGAATTACAAATCTATTATTGTTTACGTTAGAAATTAACAACATATATTTACGTGACGATATGTAGGTAATTAATTTGACAGGAATTTAGGATATCCGTATGAGTTAAGGATAGTCCTATCATTAGGTGTTGTTTTGCAATACACCATTTGTCTTATGAGTGGTATAGACCGTATATTGTGAGATTATCCCCAGTTAGACCATTTATCCGTATATTATGAGGATACAATATATTTTGTGTATATTACTTGAGACATACTGTATACTCTTGGTTGTTCTATTGGAGGGGGTTATCTTTTGTGGACTGCATATTACGCCCTGTCGTATATTGTGAGGTAGGTATCGTATAGGTCATGATGGCATCCGTCGTATGAAAAGCTATGAGACTTTAAACTGTGTGAGGCCGAGGACTACATTGTGAACGTGTATAGGTAATGATTTAAGTATCATACTTATATGACGACATTTTGTAGATGAAAACTGTCGATTCATAGAGCTTTTGGGTGGTTTTGTATGGAACCCCTTTGTTTTGACTGCATAGTGACCCCCCTCTTACTTATGTAGTTGGGAGCCTAGATGGATGTACGATTCCTATGAATAAACTGATAGATATACGAGTTACACTTGAGGGTTAGGATCCTTCTTGGTATAGCAACATATATGCATACAACTGCTACATTCATCTTATGCGGCTGTGTATATATGCATACAGTTGCAGCATATATGCAGTTGTATGCATATATGCAACATATATGATGTTGTAAGCATCTATGCATACAATATTTCACCATGTTAAGAATTGACATTAGGGCCTTATGTTCCAGTATACATTGTTTGGTTAGAAAAAATGAGTTTGAATTGGTCTGTGATTCAAATGGTTTAAATTTAATTCCAAAGTAAAAGTAGATGATTATAGAATCATAATTTCACACATGCTCACACAGTTATGCACATCGAATATACTGAACATATAATTTCACACATGCTCACATAGTTCCAGTCTCACACACGCACACACACATAACTTGAAACGCTGCAGGTACACATGCACACACTACACAAAGTTCCACACGAATAGAGTTTCATAAATTGTATACTAACAAAGTTACAAATATACTGAATGAACTACTAGCCATAAACATCAATTTGTAAGTCTCATAAACTATCAAATAAATTCAAAAATGTAAGCATTTAATGCATTACCAGTATTAAAAAACAGTAAGCATAGATTTTTCTTAAAGGAATGGGGAGTGACAAACCTCAGGAGAAACTTCTTTAACCTTTTCGGACTTATTAACAACACAGAGGACTTCAAAAAGCACTCTGGCCGTGTGGTAAGATTTTTCGAGTTGGGCTCTATTGTAATGTAATTAATAGCCATTATAAACAATTACATAAACACAATGAACCTCTTACTAATAAAATTGGGAAGCTGCAAGTAGAATAGAACCATTCTTATAAAGAGAATACATGTAATCTTTTTCTCCCTGGTCCCTACAATAACATATTTTTCATAGTATTCTTGGTAGAAGCTTTCAATTTCCAGTGCATCTCTCTTTTTAACCCGAGAGGCAAGACTAGAAGCATTGTCCGGATTCAATACTTTTCACATTATTTTTACTCATGTTCTAAATTAGTCCATTATTATAAATCTACCATCTATTCAAATTCGCCCCAACATTAAATTCTCAAGAAATGTGTCGTACTCTAGGATGTTGAGAACAATCTCGAATCAAAAGATTTGGTTACGACAATATGAAAAAGAATGAGTTTTAAGTAAATGATTTTGTTAAACATCTGTTAATCTTATGATTATTAATATTCCTTTAACCATAGCTAATAATTCAATTGACGATCTCTTTATTTGTTATTAATGCTGCCATATTTACATACCAATCCTATTTTTTTCACTAGATTTTTTCAATGAAAAATTATAATTTCCAAATTTTATATTTATTTAATAAAGACCAGTTTTACCCTTCACTAAAAAGTAGATATTACATCCCACAGCAGATCCCCTGTTCTTGCAATTTGCATATTTTCCCTCAATAACCCCATACACCCCTCTCCCCCCCGCGCATATTATATATATATATATATATATATATATATATATATATATATATAATATGCGCACAAACAATCTCTGGGTATAGATTGTTCTATACTGGAATACAAATGAATTTCAACCTTCCCATTTTGACAAAAGTAAGAACTATATGTTTGAAGTAAATATCCATATAGGGAACTTGTCAAAAGTCCAACACGACTTGATAAGCTTTTTTTTAAACACCAACATGACACCACAATGGGTTTTTTGACTAGAACATGACGCGATTACACATTTTTTTATTTGATACGAAAGGATTAATATGATTTTTTTATCTTTGCACTCAATTAAAAAGAAATATACGCGATAACCTGAATAAACACACGATACACAATATCATTGACTAATACGACTCACCAGCGCTCCCTCGCCATTGCTCTCCACAACCCTTTAGTGAATAACATCAAATGGTTAAAGCCTATTGACAAGATTATGTGTATGAGGCTTAAAGCTGAAATGTGACTATAAAAAGTTACTCACTGGCAACCCTGTTTGGGATATTGGATGGGATATGTAAATTAGAATTATCTAATGATTAGAATCAGTGCAAGATTATTATATAGCTTATACTCAATTTCAATATCATAAAATTATCAAAGTAAAGTTCGATCTAAATCCATTAATCAAATAATCTATCGGATTAAATCAGATTCGGATTATCAGAACTCTAGTTCATATTTGAATAAATTACGGTTTAGTTAGGATCAGATAAGATATTATTCAACCCTATTAAAAGAATCATATATGCCATAACAACTTTGATATTAACACAAATATAGTCACTTTCCATAGGCATTCAACATTTTATCACTTTGGCACACAACCCATTAAAGAATATGCTTATCCGTAAAGGAAGAATGATTTGGGCTATTTCAAACTTTAGTTTAGGAGGTTCAGACAGTTTAGCTGAAGCGTTAGATATAAAATATGCTCTGGAATATAGTCTACAAAGATTTGATGATCATATATATGTGGAATCAAATTCTAAGTTCATTTTGGATTTTTTTATCAAACAATCATAAAACCTCTAAGTGGAAATTAAGAAGACTTATAACTAAAATTCAAGACTTATGCCAAAATCTTCATGTTAGTTTCAATCATTGCTCTTATAAAGTTAATTGTGTTGCACGTGTATTCTCCAAGCACATTGGAATTCATCATAGAGAGATTATTTACACTGAAGTAGATGGTACCCCTAGACTAGTTAAAGGAGATTTAATTTTGGATTCATCAAATTGTCCATACATTTCATATTCTAACTATTTAGTTAGGATTTAATATTGTTTGTATGCATCTCATGTATGCCTCCAAGGGAAGTTTATTAGTCTCACCAACAGTTATGCATTGAAATAAAATTGTATTAGTCTCAAATACACCAACAATTATGCATTAAGTATAGCATTATTGCATTGAGTATAAACATTATTTCCATAATAATAGAGAAGAATTACATACACATATCAACATCATGGAGAGGAGAGAAGATGGGGCATAGAGAAATACCGAGCATTAGGGAGGCGTCTTAGCTCACGTTCGATGCCAATACGCCAGTTCGCCTAAATCACATAAAATGATTTGGTTGGAGTAGTTATATACATTAAGGGAATATAACTTACTAATCAAATGAAATTTGAAATTTATGCATCATAGTTGGCGTAGTTGTATACATAAGATTAATTCTAATGGAGTGGTAAACCTAAAAAATCCTAAGAAAGACAAATGAGTTGCAAGAATGCATGTGCTAGTAAAGCTTGGAGGTAAGCTCCCACATTTATAGCACTGCAAAATGCAAAGGAAAAATCAGTTGAAAATTAAAATCTAAAATAAAATGCATGGTTTATGGTCGTTCGTTATGAAAAATTCATAGTTACCTATGTCGATGGCATGCTAGTACTTTTATCCCATGTGTTATCATTCCTACATAATGCCAAACTTCAATTTAAACTTATAATCTCATATATAAATTATATTTACATTCTGATTAATATGAGATATATAGAAAAACATCATTGTAACATAAATATAAATATCTCGAAACAAATATAAGTAAAATATTTAGATTAGACCTAATGGGCCAAATATAATAATATTATTATCCATGAATGTGGGATCGGGATCCAATTACTGAGTAATTCCCAGATACGAAATGATGGAACCAAAATACCGAGTTATCCAGAAAGACACAAAGCAATGAACATATTGTGTTATATGGTAATTTCCATCTCAAAACAAAACATACACTATCAAAACAAAACATACACTATACATAAAACTGAATATGGAATATAATTTAAATAGAATCATAATGTTTGAAATAACTCCAAAACATTTAAACATTTCATGAACTTTTCGAAGAATGAATTTATTTGAATTTAAGTGCACAAAACCCCTAATAGAACCCCAAAACATACAAATTAAACACAACACCCAAATCACACCCAACAACCCTTAGTTTGGACTTAAAAAAACAACAACTACACAAATTTCAAAATTTTAAGGTACAACCCCAAATCATACAAATTATATCCCCTCGGAACAAAGAGTATACACACAACACCCAAAAAAAATGCAAACACCTTTATCTAAATCAGTTGAAAAATCACAAAGGTAAATCAAAACACCAAATTCGAAAATACGTCTACTAATCATAAATCTCACCTGAAGTTGAACTTACTCTACAAAGCACAACATCTTCAAAAAGAAATCTACAAATCATAAATCAAATCAGAAATCACAACAACCTCAAACAAACCTGAAGTTGAAGAAATCTACAAAGCACAACCTTCTCAAACTTGAGAGATAGAGAGAGTCGAGTGGAGAGAAGTCAAAGACGATAGATGGGTGAGCGGGAAAGAGAATGATGAGTGGGAGGGATATCAAAAGTGAGTATAGTGAATTTTTTTAGGGTGTTTTATATTTTAGTCAAGTGTACTCAATTTTGGCACACTTTAAAACAATGCCAAATTTTGGCATAGTTTTAAACTGTGCCAGAATGCCATTAAATCGTGCCAGAATTTGGTATAGTTTTAAACTGTGCCAGATTTTTAATACCATGGTGTGTTAAATTGTTGTTTTTGGTGTAGTGTTTATTTTCAAAGTCTTGGTGTAAAGATCACTAAAAGCCTTTTTGAGACCACCTTCTCCCTCCCTCAAATACCATAATCACACTCATTATCTCTCGAATGAACTGAAATATCATCAAAGCTTTCACTTATAGATATGTTCTCATCGGAAAGGGACAAATTATAAGTGCAAACGTGACTAGCCATGAACGCAATTCACGGTTCATATGGTGATTCTCCCCCTGAATCAACAGACTCGATCTCACTATTGATAAAATGATGAGTGGGGGGGATATCAAAAGTGAGTATAGTGAATTTTTTTAGGGTGTTTTATATTTTAGTCAAGTGTACTCAATTTTGGCACACTTTAAAACAATGCCAAATTTTGGCATAGTTTTAAACTGTGCCAGAATGCCATTAAATCGTGCCAGAATTTGGCATAGTTTTAAACTGTGCCAGATTTTTAATACCATGGTGTGTTAAATTGTTGTTTTTGGTGTAGTGTTTATTTTCAAAGTCTTGGTGTAAAGATCGCTAAAAGCCTTTTTGAGACCACCTTCTCCCTCCCTCAAATACCATAATCACACTCATTATCTCTCGAATGAACTGAAATATCATCAAAGCTTTCACTTATAGATATGTTCTCATCGGAAAGGGACAAACTATAAGTGCAAACGTGACTAGCCATGAACGCAATTCACGGTTCATGTGGTGATTCTTCCCCTGAATCAACAGACTCGATCTCACTATTGATAATTGTGGCTTTATTTGCAATTTCTTTCCATTTCTCTTAATCCTAGTGGGACTCTAATGTGCCATGTGAACTTTACCCTCACATTCATAACACCTTATCTCTTCCACTTTATCTCCCCCGCTCGTGCCCACATTCTTATTTTTATTTTTCTCAATAATCATTTCTTTGAAACATTTTTCATTGGAAATTTGAGAAAAATTTTGAACTCTTTTGCAAAAAGGTACAAGTCATCAAAATCTAGATCAATCTCAAATTCGGACAAACAAACTTTTTCTTTCTTCATTTTCTTAGTTTGAGTCTTTAAAGCAATCCCTACTTCCTTAGGTTTAACAGTTTTAGGAAATATATCAATCTCATATGTTTGAGGATCTCCTACGAGTTCTTCTAACCTAAGAGTATCTAGGATCCCTAACAAATAAAGTACGATGTCCTTAGGAATAAAGAGAGCAGGGAGCGACCTCAAAATTTTCTTAACAACTTTCGCATCAGTAATCTTTTCACCTAAATCAAAAGTAGAATTAACAGTGTCCGAGAAACGTGCATAAAAGTCGTCAAAATACTCAAAATCTAGCATGGTAATGGTATCGGATTGGGTAATCAAAGTTTGTAGATTGAATGGCTTTACAATATTGGTACCCTCATGTGTGTGATGGACAGTATCCTAAGCTTCCTTATAAGTAGTGTACATCATGATGCGGCAAAACTCCTCAGCGGTGACAGCTCCAGAAATAGCACTAAGTCCGCGAGAGTTAAAATTACCCCACTTAAATTCATCCTCAGTCCATAAAGAAACAAGTTTAAGTCCAACCAAATTATCAACAATGACAGTGGGAGGAGTCCGTCCTCTTTCACAAACTAACTAAACTCGTTCATCTATGGCATTTAAAGCACACCTCATCCCAGCGTTCCAGTATGCATATTTGGTATCATCAAACACGGGCAAAATTTGATTTTTCAAAGATCAACAATTTTTAAACTAATTGATATCAAGGAAAAATAATTTTGCAGAAAAAGATCACGCATAATTGTTTTGTAACGAGATCAAATACCAATTTCAGAGTACGCTATCAGTCTTAATGTAATGGTTTATATAATTAAATGTTCACTAACCACAATCCAAATTATTACCAAATTTTAATCTGATTAATTTATGTTTCCATGTGATGATGTTCCAGGCACAAAAAATTAACTATGCATGTAAGAACAAACAACAATGAGGAAAAATCCCTAAAAAGGGAAACCCTTTTTAACACCGAAAACAATTTACAAGAGAGTTTACTTACAAAACTCTCAAAAGAAAACTACTCAGCTCGAGAGCAGTCCATAGTTGGTGGTCCACCCTCGATATCCACCGATTGACATTTGGCTTCCTTCAACAGTTAAAATGATCTCTCCGCAAGGTTATATCCAGTATGAAACTATGTAGGGTTTCAAATAGATTCACAAGTATATTGGGAATGATAATTGTAAGGACAAAATTTCCAATTGAGTCTGTTGTATGTTTATTTGAATTATTCTCTAAACAAAACACGTTTGAATTATAGGTCGTATTTTTTATTTTGACGATCCCACACGGACTATGATGCCCAAAAATTTATTGAAGACGTTGTGACAAAGCTTTAAAGATTTATCATACTGATTTTATGGTGCATATTTCATTTTCATGGAAAAATTACATTCCGAGATCACTCAGGTATGAATGCATAATTTTAACGGGACTCGAAATTTGTTTTAAAATGTTTAAGGATTTTATTTTATTAAAAAGATGTTTTAAAAATATTTTTAAAGAGTTTGAAAAGGATTTCACTTCATTTATTCTGAGATAAAGATGGTTTCAAGTTGTGTTAAAAATCAAACACACGCGTATTGTCGTTCAAACGACCATAGCAGTAGTTCGAGTGATAAGGGTATCTCGTTCAAGGGAGATGCCGACTTAAGAAAATTATTTAAGGAGTGTTTTCTCATAATTTTGTCAAGTGTGCAGTCTGAAAAATAGTTTACAAACCAGTACATTTTCTGCACAATGTTCTCTAAGGTTTTCTAAAACCAAATACATCCTTAGAGTTTTAAAGATCAGAGTTTTCATCACTATATTCTGTAGTGGTATTTGTTGGCACCACTCGGAGTTTGTTCTACATAGAATTTTGTTGGGTTTTGCAGTGAAGAAGTGAAAGAGTTGTGTTCAACATTGTAGACGTTACAAGCCATAACGGTGGACACCGAGACATACGTGGACGTGTGTGTTATGGATGAGCATCGTGGAAGAAGGACTTTCTGCGTGGGCACTGTGAATGAGTGGTTGAAGATCATAAGAGCATCAAGTCTCGTGAGAATCAAGTCGTTGAGTAAGACTTGTGTTTGTTCCTTGTAATTCCACATCATAGTGATTTTTTTGGCTTGGGTCATCTAAGGTTTTTTCCCATAGTGGTTTCCTCGTACATCCGGTGTACTAAGCATTCTTTTTTTTATTTTACTTGCTTTAATCACTAGATATATTCTTAGGATTAATCAAGATAAAATTTAGTTAAGTTAAAATTGGTTCACAATTTGGTGCGAATGAAAAATTGGAAAAAAGGTTTTCATAAAAAGCAAATTTGTTTGTGATCCTTAAAACACATTCCGCATAGAAAAAGGGGCCTACAAATTGGTATCAGATCTAAAAACATATTTTTTATCATGTTGATCCCTTCTATTTTTTAAGGATGAATTTTGGTGGTTTTGAAAGTTTTTGTGCTCCTATTGTTTATGGCACAAATTATTCTTATTGGAAAATGCGAATGAGAAGTGCATTAAAATCAATTGATGAGCGCGTGTGGTTAGCAGTTGAAAAGGGTTGGTCACCACCACTCACACAAGATGGTGAGGTCACTAGATTAAAATCCGTTGCGTTATGGACGAAGTTGAACATAGATTTGCACTTTACAACTCTAAGGGTTTGCACGTTATTTCCTCACATGTCACACCGGAAGAGTATAATAGAATCTTGACTTGTGAAACTTCAAAAGAGGCTTAGGATACACTTGCACTTACACACGAGGGAACTATCACGGTTAGGGAATCTAAGTTACAAAATCTTACTAGACAATTTGAGATGATTAAGATGATAGAGAGTGATACTTTTGATGAGTTTGATGCTAGGTTGTCCAACATTGTCAACTCGTCATTTCACTTAGGAGAGAAGATTCCCGAAAATCGTGTGATAAAATATTTTTTAGATCTTTGTCGAGTAGGTTTCATGCAAAAGTGACCATTTTAAACTCCTTAGGTATGCTTGATTAGACGAAACTTGAAGAGCTTGTAGGTGACCTACAAACCTATGAACTTGATATGTTTAACTCCAAGAAAGTGCCAAAGAATGAAAATGGCATTGCTTTGAAAGCCCGGAAGGAGGAAACTAAAGTTCTGAATGATGATTCCAATTCCAATTTTGAGGATATCGCCTTGTTGGCAAACAAGTTCAAAAATTTTCTTAAATTTCAAAAGCAATCGAAAGATGCCAAAAAGTTTGAGAAATTCAAGAACAACAAGGTAGATTCCACCCCAAAGGATAAGAGTGATAAATTTAATAGGGTTGAGTTAGATAGGTGTTTTGGGTGTGAGGGGTATGGTCCCAAATTTTTCGAGTGTGCCACTAGACTTAAGAAAGAGGGTAAGAAACCGACAGCTTATAGTGCCTCCTTAAGTGATAGTGATCCAGAAGAGGGAGAGAGTTCCCACAATGAGAGCAAGTTTGTTGCTTTCTTAGCATGTCATGTGAACGACGACGATAAATCTTCCCATGAAGATTCTCATGTGCATGACACTTCCAAGGCTGTTAAATCCCCAAGTGAGTGAGGGTGAAGTTATTGAGGAAGAGGAGGTTGATGTGAAAGAGTTCCAAGTTGCCTTTAATGAATTATATGCCGAGGAGGTGAAGGTGAAAAAGGAAAATTCTAAATTGCAAGCTAGGTTGAATGAGCGTGACATAGAAAATAATGATTCTTTGATTGAGGATCTTAGGGAATGGGAAAATATGCTTAGGGAGAAGCTAGAGTACATTGAGAAAGAGAGAGATAACCTTCATGGTTTAATGGAGGCATTGAAAAAATAGATTCTAGAGTTTGAGGAGTCTAGGCGTGTGCTTGAGTCTAGGATTTGTGAGTTAGAAGAGAAGATGAAAGACTCGAGTAAGGTTAAGTTCGACTTGGAATCTAGATCGGAGAAGTTGGATAGGATGTTAGGCACCATCCAAGTAAAAAGTGATAGGTGTGGTATAGTCTACGATGATAGAGTTTTTCCCATTCTGAAATCCAATACCAACCGTGTGAGAGAGCCCACTAGGAATGTGAGGAGAGGTCGACATTTCGCTAATCCTTCCTGCCATCTTTACACTTACACACATTGCGATAGGAAATGTGACATTAGACATTTTTGCTATGACCTTAGTAATGCTCCTAGGAAGTTAAGGAATAAAGTTTTTTTGGCTCCCAAAACCCCCATGCATAATATTACACCTACCTGGGTTAAGAAATCGAACTTAGAGGCTTTAGGACTTAAACTTATTAGTTCTCATTTGGTTGCACTTGATTCTTCCCATGATAAATTTAAAGCATGATTGTGTTGCCATGTTTGTCATACGCTAGTCTTTGCATCATGATTTATATCTTGCTAGTATTATGACATGTGTATCATTTTGTATTATCTTTTTCACTTATTGAGTTTTATTTGAAAAATTACAAAAAGATTGTTTTTGAGAAAGTGTTTGAAAAAATACAAAAAGATTTTTGGTGTTAAATATTTTTTTGAAAAAATAAAAAGATTTTGCTTTTATTTGAGTCGAAATATGTTGAGAACGCCAACAAGATTTTCAGTTTTTTTTTGTTTTTTTAGTTTAGATGTTTGATGTGGCATATTGGTGTGCTTGGACCCCCATCCTTTCATTATTCATGTGGCTAGGACATTTGGTCATAATTATTGACGCTTAGAATACTCTTAACCATTGTATTATGGGCTTGTTTTGAAGTGGATATGCATTTTGATTCGACTTTGTATATATGCCAACCTTGTACACATGCGCGAGTTTATATGAATGTTTGACATCTCATGCATATTTGAGTATGGTGAGATGTTCTTATCTCATTCTTGTCATCTATGTGTAAATAAACTTAAGGAAGAGGTGTGCATGTAGGAACCGCTTACCGTGAGAATTAAATTGAAAAAATGACGAGTGTTCACGGGAAAAAGGCTTTGAGAGTGTAAAATTGACTCATCATGAAAGCCATCGTTTAAAAGATCCCAAAAGAAAAATCAAGGCAATAAAAAGAAATAAATGCCAAAACTCGGGCCAATGGATTTTCTCTAACTTGAGAATGATAGAAACCTCAAAAGAACATGAAAAAGTATATATATATATATGTGGGAGTTTGGTTGGAGAAAATTTAAAAGGGTTTACATCATGAATCATAACGTTGAAAAATCGTATCATGACTCTATTGTTTATAGAATCATCAAAATTATGGATTAATGTACATGATATTTGTTTCGTTCATTTACTCACACTTTAAATGTCACATATGGTTAAAATAAAGTTTGATGACTTATTGTTATCAATTAGAGCTACTTGATCATTTCGATGTGTTGGAATTGTGATTCATTTTTTGATGTTCATGCCCATACATTCCATGTTCATGTTTGAGCACAACGGTACTATGTTACCATGTAACTCACATTGTTTTATTTGTTAGTTTTCTATTTTGCTATTGTTTTTTAGTTTCTTCTCCTTCCAGTTAACTTTTTTAGGAATTTTTTTCACTGGACGAAAATATAAATTTTCATAACTAGAACTGAGTTTTTGGTTTTTTGGTTCAAACGAGATGTTGATTTCGTGCTAAGTCATCTCGCGAGAAGCCTATGTCGTTTGAGCGACAGGGTTGTCTCATTCAAGCGACCCGCTGAGGAATTTTTCTATTGTTTCGTTCTGTTTTAATACCCTGGTTCATATTGTATACTTTTTGGTACTACTGGGTGGCTTCTGTTAAGTTTGTTATATGTAGATTTTCGTTGATTACATTTATTACTTCATTATGTTCATTTAGTTACACCTTTTTAAATTGACGATTCCTTTCATGTGATTATTGTTTGCTAGCTACAGATTTGACATCTTTTGATCATTATTAGATGATTGTTTCATTGATATCTATTTATACTTCATTAATTATCTCATACTAGATATGTATATCTTTTTATCAGGTTGTCTATTCGAGACAAAAAGGGGGAGAGATGTATGTGATGGAGGGGGAGATTTTGTTTGTTGAGCACATAAATTTTTTTACATTACACAAGCATATAGATTTTTTTCCATTACACATTGATATCATATGCATTCATGCTTATTTATTGGTATCTTAATGAGTTTGCACAAGTATCCTGATTTAAATGTTGTTTACAAATTGATATCATGTTTTTCTCACATATCAAATGATTTGGATTTGATTTGACATATTGATTTATATCATTTTCTCCTACATACTTCACTAGGTATTTGTCTGTTTCATGTGTGTAGGTATGATTAAGAGATTCGAGATTTCAATACTACATCACATTAAGACAGTTCATGCTTGTCGGGCCATCATTTACTAGTCTTGTCATATATTATTGATTTTGGGTTTTATGGGATGGGATTTAGGCGCCATACGGCTTGACGGACCAGTTTAGGAAATTCACTATTGGTTTTGTCCCGGAATAGTCAAAGGGGGAGATTTGTAAGGACAAAATTTCCAATTGAGTCATTTGAATGTTTATTTGACTTATTCCCGGAACAAAACACGTTTGAGTTATAGGTTGTATTTGTTAATTGTCACAATTCCACACAAACTATGACGTATCGAAGTCTATTGAAGACGTTGCGATAAGTCTTCAAAGATTTATCATGCCAATTTTATGGTGCATATTTCGTCTTCAAGGCAAATTATGTTCTGAGATCACTCAGGTGTGAATGCGTAATTTTAATGGGACTTGAAATATATTTTAAAATGTTTAAGGATGTTATTTTATTAAAGACATGTTTTTAAAATGTTTATAAAGAGTTTTAAAAGGATTCCACTTCGTTTATTCTGAGATAAATATGGTTTAAAGTTGCATTAAAATCAAACACGTGTAATATCATTCAAACGACCATAGTACTCATTCGAGCGACATGCCTATGTCGTTCGAGCGAGATGCCGACTTAAGAAAATTATTTAAGGCGGGTTTTCTCAGAATTTTTTTAAGTGTGCAATCCAAAAAAAATAGTTTACAAACCAGTACGTTTTCTGCACAATGTTTTCTAAGGTTTTCTAAATCCAAATACATCCTTTGAGTTTCAAATATTCGAGTTTCATTACTATATGATATAGTGATCTTTGTTGGCACCATTAGAAGTTTGTTTTACATAGAACTTTGCTGGGTTTTACAATGAAGAAGTGGAAGAGAGGTGTTCAACATCGTGGACGTTACAAGCCATATCGGTGGACACCGAAACATACGTGGACACGTGTGTTGTGAATGAGCATCGTGGAAGAAGGATTTTATGTGTGGGCACTGTGGAGGAGTGGTTAAAGATCATAAGAGCATCAAGTCTCGTGGGGTTCGAGTCGTTGAGTAAGACTTGTGTCTGTTCCTTATAATTCCACATCATACTGATTGTCTGTCTTAAACCGTCCAAGGTTTTTTCCTTAGTGGTTTCCTCATACATCTGGTGTTTTGAGCATTCTTTTCTTTACTTTACTTGCTTTAATCACCAAATACATGTTTAGGGCTAATCAAGATAAAATTTGGTTAAGTTAAAATTGGTTTACAATTTGGTGCGAATTAAAAATTAGAAAAAAGTTTTTCATAAAATGAAAGTTTGTTTGTCAGCCTTAAATCACATTATTCCGCATAGAATAAGGGGCCTACAATGATTTTGTGAATCAAAAGGTTTTTAGGCCCAAAAGTAATGAGTAATTTTGCAATAGGTATGCAAAAAAAATTTTAACAAAATTCTCCATTAAAAACTTTATGAAACAACTATTTTTATGATGTCTCAAATTTCGAGGCGGTGTCACTCGTTCAAATGAAAATAAGGCTCGTTCAAATGAGAATAACATCTCGCTAGAATGAAAGCGTGTTCATTCGATCGATAATGTCATCTGGTTTTAACAAGCTTCAATCGAGCGTCAAACGATGCATAAAAGTGTTCCCTCATTAGATGCACATGGAGATCATCTTGAACTTGGAGATGCATAAAAATTACATCTCCCAATATAAATAAAAATATATTTAAAATCCTAAATTATTTATACCTTCGTAATGTGGAGATCATCTTAAACTTAGAGATGTTGGAGATTCGGTTCTTCGTGAGGGCTCGAGTGAAATTGTACCGAGATATGCAAAACACACATGTAAGCCTAAGCTATTAGCAATGATATAACATTTTCTCTTACAAATTTATCCCTTTGGCTATTCCGGTACAAAAACAAAACCGAAATCCAAATTACATTAAAAATCCCCTAAGACAAAAAAAAAAGAAAAATCCTAATACCCTTCTAAACCTTACAAAATGGATTGGTACGAGGACATATGGTCTTCAATATCCGTGTTCTTCTTGTTCTTCCCTTGATCTTCTAATCTTCTATCAATACCCAAAGGAATGTTCACACACGAAACAAGAAAATACCCTTTATACTTAAAGTTTGAAATATATAATAAAAATAAGTAAATATCAAAAATCAAATCAAACTCCCCCTTAATTTGTTCGAAGTTGACAAAGGAGTAGAAACTAATCATGATATATGGAGAACATCATAGATAAGACTAAGATATCATCACAAAAATATATGAATGACGAACTTGCACTGATAAGCTCAAAGGCTCCACCTACTATTTCTGAAATTTTTTAGAATTTTTAAATATAAAACTGTACAAATACAACACACCATGGTAAAACACAGAAATACCCAAATCATGAAAACATATTGTAGTGGTGTGAACATATACCATAATTTAATCAATATTGACAGACATAACACATGTGCACGAAGGATTGAGACACCACTAACTAATGATCTCAAATTCTACCTTAGGTATAAAAATTGGTGAACTCATGTTAATGGACTTAACCTAATCAACTAATAAAGATCATAAGTGATTTTAATGCCAATGACACCCAAAACTATGTAATATTTTTTTGAGATTTTTATAGTAAGTGCAAATGTAACACCCCGTATTTTTAATGATTTTTAAATATTGGATTAATTAAATTAAATATGGGAAAATTAATTGAGAATTAATTCGGATTAAATAAATATTAAATAGAGAGATAAGGGTTAGTATATATTGACGAGAATTATATTGAATATTATTGAAAGAATAAAGTAACATACGATTGTGGATATGATGGTGAAATTAGGAGAATTATCGCGAGTGAGAAATACGACAATTATGGTAATTAAGTCAGGACGCACGTGTCAGTCGTGTTGGGACTAATTTAATGGAATAATAAGTAAATTATTTTTAAGCAATCAAAATGGTCATTTAGAGTGTGCTAATGTATTTGAAAGGGTCGAGATGGTCAGAAAAGTTTACCCAGTGGTTTAGTTTGGGTCCTAGGGCATTTTTTGGCCAAACCGGCATCCCGGGAGGGCATTTTGTTGGTGAGGAAGCCCCTAATTTTTAAAATTCTTTAAATTGAACGAGATGGTTCAAATGAATTTCCAAATAAAATTTCAATTCAAATTTTAAGCAAAAAAACTTCAAATTGTAATTCCTTCCAAATTAAAATTAAACTAAACTAGAAGTGAGATAAAAACTACTCAAACATTAATTTTCACTTAAACCCAATTAATTCAACCCAAGTCCTAAAATTTGCCTAACAATAATTAATTATTTTTTCAAAATATGCCAAACTAAATTAACAAAAATTTTATCAAATTAAATTGTGCCGACTTGAATTAAATTACCTTAAATTTATCCAAACATATTTTAGCTCCAAATTAAGCAAGATTGCGAACTAAACCAAATTTTATCTTTTTAACCTAAGCATGCGTTCTAAGTGAGTATGAACAAGATAAAGTAAGCAATATCACTACACGATGATGTACGAGGAAAACCCAAATGGAAAAAACCTCGGACGACTTTGGCCTAAAAAATTCACTAGATATGGTTTTACAATTACAACACAAAACACTTACAATACTCGACTCGACTCCCTTTAAGCCCCAACGCTTCTTCTTATAAATACCTCCGTCTAGTTAATACCCACGACGTCCATTGCAGTCTTGAAGTCCATCAATGGAGGCACAACCCACCGTCAACCTCGCACGGTGCCTTTCTCCATGTGAGAGAGCCGCAACACAAACTTCTTCTCCTTTATGGGTAGAAAATGAACCAAAACTTCTCTTCTTGTTGGTGTAGAGAAAACCCGATGCCAAACAAACTCTCCAAGCAATGATATATATATATGTGTGTGTGTGTGTGTGTGTGTGTGTGTGTGTGTGTGTGTGTGTGGAAGCTTGGAATTCAACAAACATGGGTGTATGTGCGTTTTGTAGAATTTTAATCCATGAATTTGCATACATAAAACTTGAACTTTTGATATAAAACTTTTTTCTCTCAAAGACTAGAATAAGGTGTGTCAAGAATTACTCTAAAAGGTCTTGTTGTTGCACTTTTTAATGAAGTAAAAGAGGTGGGAAATGAAATGGGGAAGTGGGAAGTTATAAAAAACTGTCAGAAAACTGCCCAGGTCATTCGAACCAAACTTCTAACGATAAAATAGAGATTTGGGATTCAGTGTTGTTAGTAATGTCATTCGAATGACCTGGAATCTCGTTCGAACGAGATCTAGTTTCGTTCGAACCAAACTTCTAGCGAGAAAATAGAAGAGAAATGCCAAAAGTCATGGGAATATCATTCGAACGACTTGGGCTTTCCAATTTCGTTCGAACGAGATTTCCGAAATCTCAAAAACTCTTTTTAAGCACAAATTTTTTTTACTAAAAGTTCTGAAATATTTTTCTGAGAAAAATAAAAGTCGTTCAAACATATTTTATAAACTATACACCCATAAACTATTTTCCAAGATCCTATATATATAGTAGTGTGTTCATACCTTTGGAGACTTAGAATCCTCAATGTTGATGAAGTGAAACATGTGGCATGAAATCCGATAAGGATGAAACTTTAATTCTTGGCCTCTACGTCTTCAACTTCTTCAAACATCATAGGCTTGATAGGAACAAACTTCTATCCTATGACTCAAATGGTTTTGTCCGTAAATAAGCCAGAACAACATATGGACTCAATTGGAAATTTTTGTCTTTACAAATCTTCCCCTTTGGAAATTCCGGGATAAAACCCAACCAAAAAATCCTAAGGGCTGTCAAGGTCGTCTAGACACAACATCCCACAAAAAAATGAAAATACAGGCACCATGACTTGACCCAAGGAAGTGCTTTTTCGCTTCATCAAATGTGCCTCTAAAATGAATTCTTGCACACTTAAGCAAACCATAAAAATGTATAGGGAATATGACAATATTAAATTCTGAAAGAATAAATACCCCCCCTTAATTAATTCTCCACCTTTTTCTACTAATGTCTACCTAAGAAGACCACGACTCCCCCTAAGTTAGATCTACGAACTAAAGGATTAGATACCATTTCTCCCCCTTTTTGTTCAGGAATAGACAAAGGTTAAAGAATTATACACTAACTTATTTTTCCCTCTTATTTAAAGAAAATACTATTTCTCCCATTAAAATCTAAGCAAGGGATATGGCTTAAGAAGAAACAAGATAAACATGCAATGTTGTACAAACAAGAACAATAAAGAATATAGGAGCAATAAACTGCAACTAATCCACATAATAATAAAGGATACCAATAATGATGCAAAAAAGCATGATACCAACTAAAATGTATTAAACATAAGCATGGGATATCAACCAAAATTCGCAACAAGATAGATACCAATTATGAATTCAAAGTAAATATGGACTAGAAATCAAGGAAAAGACTCAGAAATAAAAAAAATACCATATACATACACACACACAATGAATATCACTAACGCACACGCACATATACATAGGTGTAAAATGATGTGTGCAATATCAATCGAGTTCGCAATTCTCTAATGGACCCAAACACACTTTTTTAATTAGGTGTCTAAATTTGAACAAACCAAATTCAATTTTATTCAGACCCTATGAAATCATCTAAGTGTTCAATAAAATTAATGAAAACATACATGTAAAATAAAGACGACAAATTCAGAAAAAAAAACTTTCAGGTAAAATCTTTTTAACACTTTAAAAAGCTTATAAGACCAATGACTTACGTACAACCTGATAATCACCCACAAGTGTAACACACGGTGTCTTCGTCAAACCTTCAAAGCTACGCCTCAGCCCCCAGTCCAAGTTGTCCACATGCAAAGATCTATGCTCGGTATCCATGAATCAACAGTGAGTTCCCTCTAGAAATCACAAGGTATGGAGATGCCTTATCCACATAGGTTGAACAATGGCACAGTTGTTCTTCGGGTTCTAAAACAATTCACATAAAGATATTGAGATTTTGTGAATTGAAAAACTAAAAGGGTTTTAGGCCTTCAATGAAGAAACCAAAGTATTTTGTCGATATGTAGTGTTTGAAGAATGAAAAACGTGAAAGACTTCTTAAGAAAAAAGGGAGTTGGAAAGTCAAATTTATAGAAGACTTAAGGCGGTGGTGTAGCTCGAATGAGAGAGGATGTCGTTTGAAGTATCACACGACATTAGGTCTCGTTTGAGCAACAAATGATGTCGTTTGAATGACATCAGTTTTTAAAATTATTTTCTTCTCTTTTTCTTGATAAATGCGTCGCCTCAGAAACTCCAAAAATTATATTTCTTTAAGAAAAATATTTAAAGCTCCTCTCCAACACTTAGAAAATATTTTGTAAAAAATATCCCAATACTCTAAGTGCATTATTAAGGTACTCTAACACAAACCTTACAAAAGTTAATCCCACGGAGGCTATTTGTTGAAGAACCTTGATTATTCGGATCCATCTTGATGTGAATGTGATATTGACCTTCATCGACGGTGTAACGGTATATGACATACAAATTGATAACAGACACAAATGTCCTTACAAATATCCCCCTATGTCTATGCCGGTCCAAAATAAAAAATATCCGAATTATTAAATATCAAATGACTTATACAAATATACCCTCCCATGAACCCAAAACTGAAAAGGTAAATGACAAGTCTTCAAACTTTTTCAATCTTCAAGAAACTTCAAACATTCTTTGTCATCATCAGGGTGCGCAAAAATAATCTTCAAATGTACCTACACACATGAGACAAAGAAAATACCTCGTGACGTATCGAGTTTGAAATGACAAACATAAAACATGAAAGCATAATAAAACTCCCCCATACTTAAACTCCCCCATAATATCATAATTTTTTCTCCCCCTTTTTATTTGTCCGAAATAGATAAGGAAAATAATAAAACACATAAATCAAATTAGGGTGTCACAGTAAACCAAGGAAAACAAACTATTTTTGATTTTTCATAAAAAATGCAAAAAAAATGATGTTACAAAAATAACACACCATGTATTTATACTAAGATAACCAAATCGTAGATAAGGAATGAATGAGTGTGAACAAATTCAATAGGAAAATTGACTCAATCATGACATGTGCGCAAGATGCATAAGTGTACTCCTAACGAATGAACATCAAAATAGTCCTTAGGTGTAAAAATATTGAATTTAGATGGCATCGTCTTAATCATATCAACAAACCAAAGTATAAATGATTTCCACGCCAATAACGTCCAAAACTATGTAATACTTTTTCATGACTTTGAAGGATGTGCAAACCATTGAAAATTCCATCCAAAATCCCTCATTAAAAGATAATGCTTTTTATTTTTCTTATGAGGTGATGAAACAAAAATCTTATTGTCCCATTTTTGGCATAATTTTCTTTTTATTGCCATAAAAAAAATCGGGCACTTTTAAACCTCATTGGACCCCGGATAATTTTCAATTCCTCATTTTTTTAGTTCCATTTAAACGGTGACTTTATCGCAAAGGAAAAAATAAAATACCTTTCGCAGCCCTTTTCCATTTTTCAAAATAAATCACACGAACTCCCAAACGGTTTATATCATGCACTATTTTTTGTCAAGTTTTATCGCATTTGGTTCGTTGTACAGACAAAATTGAGATGGAAACACTCAACCAGCATGTGATAGATAATCACAAAAGTCAAACAAATCCGTGCATGTGTGCAATAAAGGACAAATGAGTTAAACATGTAGGTAGCAACACTATATCATCTCAAAGACTCCAAACTTTGTAAAGCACATGAATGACACAACATATTGTCTCAAAACACTATCAAATTGTCACATGGATATGGCATGAAGTTGTGACTTGGTCATCCTAAATGTCAATTCATATATGGTGCAAACAAAATACAAAACTCTTTCTGGATTTTTAAAAATATTTCTTAAAAAAAATGAAAATATTTTTCTATTTTTCGAACACTGTTCAGAATCAACCCAGCAGTAGCAATATGAAATAAAGGATTGCAAATAGCAAATTAATTCCAGGGGTCGTTCGAACAAGAATCCTTGTCATTTGAACAACAAATGATCTCACGAGAAGGCTTCGAGGGTGATGAGTTCTCGTTAGAACGAGAAAAGTGAAATTTCCCAGGTTATTCAGAATATCATGCAATTTTGTCCAGTAAATTTCGAAGTTCCTGGAATGGGCAAACAGATCCAAAATAGTGCTAAAATAGTATCAAAAATAAGAAAACAATATAAACTACATAATGATACATACTAACAATAGGCATAATATAACATCATGCAAATCAACCTATGCTAGCAAACATGTCTAGACCTCAACCAGTAGGTACAATGGGGTTTTCCAAAGACGGTGACATCTTTTGAAACAACTCCATCAAATCATGAGAAGTCCTGACTAAAAACTTTACTTGCCCTTGAATATGTGCAAACTCTCTATCATTATGTGCAAGAAAAGTATCATGGGTGGGTTCATGTGTGTAAACATGTGTAGGAGTAAAACGTGACACATAACCCAATTTAAAGCAAAACTCCCTGAGGTGTCCTCTCTTTTTGCAATGGGAGCAAACATAAATAGTCTTAGGTGAAACTCTCTCATCAACTCTAGGACGTGCTATCCTAATAGGTATGGGATGCCTAGGTGGGTTGGGTCGAGTCAATAATGCGGGAACCAGCTCGGGTGCAATAATAGAAGCGGATACACTGTCATGAACTTTTCCTAAATTCTCACCACCACCCAAAACGGGATTGGGAACCATATTTTCAACTTTCTTATATTCGTTCTCTAATGGAACTCTGACCTCACGGGCACATTCAAGATCACTCTCTAGTTGGGATACACGTGTCATCAGACTAGACACCGTGTCGATCAAGTCACACTTTTCCCTCCTAAAAACTTCGTTCTCTCCCTCCAAATCTAAAACCCGATGACCTAAATCTCTATTATACTTCTTTGTTTTAAAGGTCTCCATGTACAAATCCCTAAATGCTTTTTGGAGCTCATTTTCATCTCCACTCTCAAACTCTCTCTCATCTCGACTAGAAACACTTGAGTCATGACCGTCGCTCTCGTGAACACTATCATCGTGAGACAACGTGGGTGTGCTCACACGACTCGAAAAATCTACACACATCCCATGTGCTAAACCTTTATTGGACTCATCTCCCTCATCTTCCTCATCTCCCTCACTATCACTAAGTGTAGTGGGCACTGCAGTTTCTTTGCCCTTTGCCCTTATCTTTGTAGCACACTCTTTAGCTGTGTGCCCTTTACCCTCACACTCAAAGCACCTGAGCTCATACTCCTTATCACTTTAATAACATAACAATGTAAACTATAAAATGATACATACTAGAAATAGGCATAAGATAACATCATGAAAATCAACCTATGCTAGCAAACATGTCTAGACCTCAACTGGTAGGTGTGGTGGAGTTTTCCAAAGACAGTGACATATTTTGAAACAACTCCATCAAATCATGATAAGTATTGACCAAAAACTTTACTTGCTCTCTAATATGTGAAAAGTATCTATCATTATCTGCAAGCAAAGTATCATGGGTGGGTGCATGTGTGCGAACATGTGTAGGAGTAAAGTGTGAAAAATAACCTAATTTAAAGAAAAACTCTCTGAGGTGTCCTCTCCTTTTGCAATGGGAGAAATCATAAATAGGCCTAGGTGCACCTCTATCATCAACTCTAGGATGTTCTCTCCTAACAGATACGGGACTCCTAGGTGGGTTGGGTCGAGTCACTAATGCGGGAACCGGCTCGGGGAAATAATAGAAATGGATAGACCATCATGACCTTTTCCTAAATTGTCACCACCACCAAAATGGGATTGAGAACCATCTTTTCAACTTTCTTAGATGCATTCTCTAAAGGAACTTTGACCTCCCGAGCACGTTCGAGATCACTCTCGAGTTGGGATACACGTGTCATCAGACTAGACACCGTGTCGGTCAAGTCACACTTTTTCCTCCTAAAAACTTTTTTCTCTCTCTCCAAATCTAAAACCCGACGACCTAAATCTCTATTATACTTCTTTGTTTTCAAGGTATCGGTGTATAATTCCCTAAATGATTTTTGGATCTCACTTTTATCTCCACTCTCAAACTCGATCTCATCTCCACTAGAAACACTTGAGTCATCACCGTCGCTCTCGTGAACACTATCATCGTGAGACAAAGTAGGTGCGCTCTCACAACTCGAAAAAGATACACACATACCATGTGCTAAAACTTTACTGGACTCATCTCCCTCATCTTCCTCATCTCCCTCATTATCACTAAGTGTGGTGGGCATAGCTATTTCTTTGCCCTTTCTCCTTATCCTAGTAGGACACTCTTTAGCTATGTTCCATTTACCCTCACATTCAAAGAACCTGACCTCATCCTCCTTATCACTTTATTTGGCCTCCTCTTTCTTTTTATTTTGCTCAAAAGATCTCTTTTATTAGAAGAATTTTCTTTAGACATTTTGAGAAACTTTTTTAAAAAATTCGCAAGTAAGGCCATTTCAAAATCTGACTCGTCCTCAGACTCGGACTCATAAAAACTCACTTTCTTTTTCTTATCCCTCTTCCTCGAAACATCCTCACTCGATCTTAACGATGACATAAGTGCAATCTCTTTATCTTTATGCTTGACGGTTTGGGGAAACATATCTAACTCGTAAGTCTGAAGATCACCTACAAAATCTTCTAACTTACGTGTGCTCAAATTTCCCATCGAGTTACAACAGTGGCTTTTGGAATAAAACGTTTTGGAAGGGATCTCAAAATCTTTTTCACAACCCGTGTGTTATCAATTATCTCACCCAAATTAAAACTAGTGTTGGCAATGTCCGACAATCGTGCGTATAACTCATCAAAAGTCTTGGACTCTAACATAGTAATGGTCTCAAATTGGGTGGCAAGATTTTCCAATTTTGACTCTTTAACAGTGGTTGTACCTTCATGTGTCAATTTTAAAACATCCCATGCCTCTTTAGACGTGGTGCACGTCATAATACGATAGAATTCGTTGAGAGTGACGGCTCCAAAAATAGTAAGAAAATCACGGGAATTAAAGTTAGACAATTTATAATCATCCTCAATCCAGTTTGACACAAGTTTTAAAGAGGTGATATTATCACAGTCACTGTGGGATGAGCCCAACCATTTTCAACCAATAACCAAACTCGCTCATCTATAGCTTTTAAAATGGATTTCATCCGTGCTTTCTAATAGGTATAATTATCGTCGTCAAATATGGGCACCCGATTATATAAATGATTCATTGAAAAACTTGTGATTTTAAACAAAATCAAATTTTTTAAATAAAATCAATATCACTCAAGTTTGCGAAAAATTGAAATACGCGATAAATTAGCGTAACCTTCTCTGATACCAATTTATGAAATGATGTGTACAATATCAATCAAATTCGCAATTCTCTAATGGATACAAACACACTTATTTAATTAGGTGTCTAAATTTGAATAAACCAAATTCAATTTTATTCAGCCCCTATGCATGCATCTAAGTATTCAATCAAATTAAGCATGTAAAATAAAGACGACAGATTCAGGAAAAAAACTCTTTTGGGTAAAACCTTTTTAACACTTTGAAAAGTTTATAAGACCATTGACTTACATACAACCTGATAATCGCGGACAAGTGTAACGCACGGTGTCTTCGTTAAACCTTCAAATCTATGCCTTAGCCCGTAGTCCAAGTCATCCACAGGTAGAGATCTACGCTCGGTATCCATCAATCAACAATGAGTTCCCTCCAAAAATCACAAGGTATGGAGATGCCTTCTCCACAGAGGTGGAACAGTAGCATGGTTATTCTTCGGGTTCCAAAACAATTCACATAAAGACATTGGGATTTTCTTAATTGAAAAACAAAAAGGGTTTTAATCCTTAAATGAAGAATCCAAAGTATTCTTCCGATATGAAGTGTTTGCAGAATGAAAAACGTGAAAGACTTCTAAAGAAAAACGGAGTTGGAAAGTCAAATTTATAGAAGACTTAAGGCTGTGGTGCTGATAAAACGAGAGATGATGTCTTTTGAAGTATCACTTGACATCAGGTCTCATTTGAGCGACAAATAATGTTGTTCAAACGACATCAGTTTTTTAAATTATTTTCTTCTCTTTTCTCGATAAATGCACCGCCTTAGAAACTCCAAAAATTATATTTCTTGAAGAAAAATATTTAAAGCTCAGCTCCAACACTGAGAAAATATTTTGTAAAAATTATCCCAATACTCTAAGTGCATTATTAAGATACTCTAAAACAAACCTTACAAAAGTTAATCTCGTGGAGGCTATTTGTTGAAGAACCTTGATTATTCGAATGTGTCTTGATGTGAGATCTTGAGCTTCACCGACGGTGTAACGATATATGGCATATAAATTGATAACAGACACAAATGTCCTTACAATAGGTATAAACACCACACACGACACAAAATACAATAAGTTTTTCACATTCGTATGGAAAAAATATGTCCAAATACATGTGTAAAATGGAAGTGAAGGGGTGTGAATTAGCTACTAAAGGAATATAGACCCAATCACTTAAAACACGTTCATGGAGTTCTCAATTGATTGCATAATATTATCACATTTAGATATATCCTCATGTGACAATATAGATTGGACTCAATGAACGTACACAATGCACACAAGCTTAGAATTTTAATGATTTTACAAACCAATAGATTCATGACAATGAAAGCATAACTGGGATACAAAGTCATTGTGGAAATCCGTTGATACATCCAACCAAAGTCCTCATAATTTCCTTTTTCTTTTTCTTCTGAACATATCAACTAAACTAAACAAGCCTTGGCTAATTTTTCTTTTATAATGCATATTTTTTAAAGCCAAATTTCATTGGTGTCTTTTGACGCAAATTAATTTTGTATTTCGTAGCCCGATTCCACTAATAAAAAACTACACCGGATAAACATATTTTTCTAATTTTTACATCTAGGAAACGGTTCTTACATGCACAAATCCTCCATAGTCATAGCAACATGTAGATGACTAAATTGATAGGAGAACATCTCACTTAGCTCAAACATACATGTGAAGTTTAAATTTCAAATGAACTTGTGAATGTGTGAAACTAGGCATATATAAATAGAATCCATTAAGGAACACAAAATCTAACTACTCCACGCAAGAATGACAAAAAATATTTTAAGTATTGAAAATCTTAACCAAAAGTTCCAGCCACATGGAAGTGGAAAGGGAAAGGATTCAAACACAAGTATATCCCACATAAAGTGTGTCAAACTAAAAGACACACAAAACAAAACAAAATCTTTTTAAGTTTTTCAAAAAATTTCACCAAACACAAACAAATTCAATTCAAAAGAAAAACAAAGAAAATCTTTTTGTATTTTCTTAATAAGACACAACAAATAAAAATAAATACAAAAGATATACACATCATAATTCTATCACTTGATTAATCATGGAGCATAGACTAGAAAATGACAAACATACATACAACTAGCATAAATATATTATGAATTACAAAATATGTAAACAAAGCTATCACATTTAACCATTAAATTTAGCATGGGAGATATCATGTGATAGCAAATGAGAATAAAAAATCCTATCTTATATTGCCGCCAAATCGAATTTTCTAACCCAAACTAGTGAAGCGTCCCGGAATTTGGGAACCGTGGTGACTCTACCCTTTGATTTCCTAGGAACCTTTTTTAGATCAATTTTTTTTCCTAAGATGAAGTTTTCAACCATAATGTCAGCAAGTAAAGACCCGGCGAAAAGAAGTACCTAAGTATTGACCTTTGGAAATGTTCCTAGGTGATTCTCTCAAAATAGTCGTTATGGCTTTATTACCGGAAGCATTATAAGAATCGAAGCCTATACCACAAGTGTCATTTTTTTATTTGGATCGTGCCTAAGATTTTATCAAGTTTTTTGGATCTACACTCCAAATCAAATTTGACCTTACTAGAGTCTCTCAATTTTTCTTCTAATTGTAAAATCCTAGACTTTAATAAAACCTTCCTCTCTTCAAACACAAGAAGCTCTTTCTTCATTGTTTCCATCAAACCTCGAAGGCTATCTCTCTCGCCTTCAACATATTCAAGCTTCTCACAAACATCTCTCTCACGTGTCCTAAGGTCTTCTACTAACTCTCACCAAAGACCATGGCACGCTCTCTTAAACTAGCTTTTACTTTAAATTAGTCCTTTTTAATTAAATTGATTCTTTACATAACTCTCTAAAGGCAATTTGAAATTCACTCTCATAAATCTCTTCTTCACTTTCACTCTCTCTCTTCTCCACTCTCTAAATCATAAAAAATATGGGATTCACAAACTTTGGCCCCGGAAGTTTCATGTATTATAATGCCATCATTGGACGAGTTTTCACTATCATTTACATGACTTGCCATTAACGCGATAAAGTTGCACTCAATGGGGGGATTCGGGTCCTTCTTCCTTATCCTTATCACTAAGGGTAGCATGATATGAAATTGGTTGCTTTCCCTCTTGTAACAACCCGTCCTTTTGGAGACCATTAAATTCCATAATTAAATATAAATTGGCAATTTGGGGATTTTTCCTAAATAGTAATTTTTGGGAATTTCGAAGATTAAATGATTTTCGAAGGATGTTGTGATTATTTTTGGGACTATATAGGTCGAAATATTTTAATTATATGTCGCCATTGAGTAAAGCGACCCGAGGTAAGATTTTTAATTGGAAAACCCGCATTTATTTATTTTGGGTTGGAATAGTGATTTGCGGTCAAGTACCTCGGATGGAAATTTCGACTGCGCCGTGAGTCTCGGAATGTCCGAGATAGTCGAAAAAGAGTGTCTGATTGTCGAAAATGAGTTTCGGGTAATTTTAGAGGTAAAAGTAACTCGTAAATGGGTAAACGAGTCGTTTTTGGGTTTTAAGGGGTATAACCCTTTTTCTTTCTTTATAAAGAGAGGTAGTGGGAGAAAAAGAGAAAGAAAAGAAAGAAAAGAGAGAGAAGAGAGAGAGTAAGGAGAAAGGAGGAGAGAAATGGAGATTCGGGCCAAACTCCGTCGGATTCGACTCGAGATCGTCGGATTTTATCCACGAGGCAAGTGTTTACTTGCTTTATTTATCTTTTTGCATAAATATCTCATACCGTAGTTTGGTATAAACAAACCCTAAAGGTTTTGGGGTGGATTATCGTGGATAAAACGGGTTTTTTGGAAGTTAAAACAATTAACCCCAATAATATTTCAATTTGTGGAACTTAGGTTTTAACCTAAATTAATTGGTGGTTTTGGGTTCTAGGATGTTTAGAACCCTTAATATATGTGTATTTGTAGATGGTTGAGGTTGTAGGACGTTGGGTGAGACGACAAAAGCTTGGGAGAAGCTTTAATGGCCGAAATCGTCACGGAGAAGATGATAAATAGTAACCCTTCACTTTAGGGGGTCTTTTTGGCTAGGAAAAGAATTGATTTAGCTTTCGGCCAAAACACAAAAGTTGTAGATATTTTCGATACGGTCACGTGGGCACCGACCGTGTATTTTTTTTATTTTTCTACGATTTGATATGATTTTTACAAGATGGAAGCTCCGGGTTGAAATCATCAACTCGGAAATCAAATCGGGAATTGGAAAAATTACGGCTAGAATTAATTGCGTAGATGTTCGGGATAATTTTTGGGGTAGTTTAGAAACCTCAAAAATGAATTTGGGTTGTTGGATAAAAGGAATTGAGGAGATTTAATTTGGGAGACCTGGGGTGACCGGTCGACCGCGCCCCTAAGGCCGGTCGACCGCGTCAAGAAGAAAGGGCCTACTGCTTTGTTTCGTAGGCTTATTTGCAACCCGCGATCGACCAGGGGTCTAGGACCGGTCGACCGGTGCCCTGTTTTCAGCCCAAGATTTTGGAGATTATTATTACTTCTCCTCTTTGAGATTTAAGTTTAAGGGCCTTTTAAATTAAAGTATTATAGAGGGTTATGTCCTAGGGACTTGTGGATTTGGGATTATATATATATGTGTATATTCACTTAGAGTGAATTATTATAATTAGAGATATCCAATAAATCCTTAAGAGTGATTAAGGGTAATTATTAGTAATCAAAGTAAGGAAATACTTTGGGTTTAGTATCATGCTTATATGAATGCATGGTTATGATTCTTTGAAAGAATATTTGGGATTAATGGTCATCCTTAGATGTAGTTGGCAAATATGGCCATTTATATATATTCGAGGATGAATATACGGTATAGGTATATACTATGTGATTACAGCATATATGATATGATGTAAATGATTTTGAAAATAAAATATGAATGTTTTCAAAAAGGAAAGATAAATGATTTTCTTAATTAATAAAAATGAGGATGCACACCTCTCTAAATCTCTATCATAAGGGAAGTTTGCGTACGTATGGTGAAGCCCCCTGGCTAATGAATGCAGGGTGGATATAGTCCTACAGGCCATATGAGCGTTTGTTGTATTTTTTCTGCGATGGTTAGGAGATTCCGGGTGTGGTCTTGACTATCCCGTAGGCATATGGCCGCTTCCCGACGTCTTGTGATGTAGGATCCCAGGTTGTCTTATGATAGGCCCTGGAAGATGATAGCCATTTCGGGGCGCGCACAGTGGAGAAACCCGGACGGGCGGTCTTAGAACGCGTTATATTAAAGCAATTCATGATAATGGATTGGCTTTAATTATATTTCCTGGATATAGGAAGGGAAATGGGTTATATGGATTGGCTTCGGTAACACTTCCCGGATGGAAGAAGGGATGTGGAAGCATATGATATGATCAAAGCATTTTTATGATAATGAAAATGGCTTTGAATACATTTCCTGAATATAAAAAGGGAAATGGGATATTTTAAAACGGAAAAGCATTTTTATGATAATAAAATTGGCTTTTAAAAAGGTATATGATTTGTTAAAGCAATTCATGATAATGAATTGGCTTTTAAATACATTTCCTGGGTATGAGAAGGGAAATGGAAGGTTTTGAAATAAAAATGATAAGTATTGATAAATACTTTGTAAATGAATTCTCATTCCGGGAGATAGATCCGGATGTATATGGTAATATGTATATATATATATATGGATAAATCTAGTGCCGAGGGTCTAATGGATCCCGACGATCGACCTTGCCGCATAGTAGTGTATCAGGGGGGGTTCCTTGTTTGGATTTCGCTTTGCGAGACACCCCACGCACGAATATGGCATTGTGTTGAGACTGGGGAGAAGTTTAATCCTTAGTGCTCTAATATTATAAATGTTTATGGTATATATATATATATATATATTTATATATATCTTTCTGTACTGAGGGACTGGCGGATCTCGGCGATCGACCCTGCCGAGTAGTAGTGTATCGGGGGGTTCCTTGTTTGGATTTCGCTTTACGAGACACCCCACGCACGAACATGGCATAACGTTGAGACTGGGGTGAAGTTTAGCCCTTAGTACATTTCTTGGACTATCTAGGATTGATAGTGGGTTGATGATAGACTAGTTTAGCAGGATAGCTTTACTAGGATGTTTAGAGGGATGCGCTAGGAGTGCACTGTTAGTGGAGAGGTGAGGGGTATCTCATGGGAGTGCGATACCAAACTTAAATATGAGGTAAAACCTTTTTCAAAATAATAAGGCATTTATGCACTTGCTAAATATTTTCAAAACTCAGGCTCTGACCCATTTATCTACTTTTCCTTTCTTGCTATATATATATATATATATATATATATATATATATATATATATAGGTGTCCAGACACAGGGATGCCTGGATGGCACTTCTTTCGAGTCAGACGTCAGCTGCAGCAGCTGTGGATGCATGCAGGACTTTCAGTAGATGCTTCTATCCTTGTAATCTAGATAGGAGGTACTGTATAAACACTCGGGCCCAAGGCCCAACTGCATTTATTTATTCTTTGAGTTCAGCATTCGATATGGTTGTATATTTTGACTGAGTGTTCGGTTATTTTATTTCATTTCAGTTTTATTTACGCAAAACTGTGTGGATGTTTTAATCATTGTCGTTTAAAAAGAGTAGTTAAGTTAAAATTTTTGACACCGGCCTAATAGGTTATTAGTAATTAAATGGATTTTCGACAGTGATGCTAAGAATGATCCATATGAGACTCTTGTTTTAATTTAATATTGGAGTGATCGCCCGGTATCTTATTAGGCGGGGTGTCACACCTCTCTTCTTATTTTAGTGAGACATTCAAAAGACCTATGTCCATACCCTTCACAACCAAAATACCAATTTGACTCATCCATATTAAGATCTTCATTATGATTTTTAGGGATATTCTCGGGCTTGTTATGCTTGGATTTATCAAATTTCTTATATTCATTTTTGAGACTCTCTTCATTATTCTTAAAAAAATTCTAAATTTCCTAGCAAATATTGCCATATCCTCCGAGTCAAAATCACTCTCATCATTCGAAACTTGTTTTTTCCTCTTTTCGGGCTTTCAAAGTGATGCCCTTATCTTTCTTCTTTTCTACCTTAGTGGAAAACATGTCAAGTTCATAGGTTTGTAAATCACCTACGAGTTCTTCTCGCTTTGTAGAGGCTAAAATGGGTAAAGAATTCAACACTGTCACTTTAGGAATAAATCTATCGGGTAGGGACCTTAAACGTGTAATACCCCGTACTTTTGCCTATATTTATTTTTGGGATTAATTAATTAAATGCGTATTAATTGATAATTAATCCGGGTTATAAATACTAATGAGATGCGAATTGGTATTTGATTATGTGCATATATGATTATATATGTATTTGGTATTATAAAATTTGTCATGAGATTTATATACGGCAATTTGGAAATTTTATTGAGACGCGTGGGACCGCCGCGTCACGGTATAATATTTTTGGAAATTTTATTGAGACGCGTGGGACCGCCGCGTCACGGTATAATATTTTGATAATAAAAGTGAATTTAAAATCTATAATCCGTATGGTCGTTTTGAGTGCGCCAACGCGTCCGGAAGGGTCGAGATAGTCAAAAACACTAGCCGGGGGTATAGTTTGGGTCCCGGGGTATTTTGAGGCCATACCGGCAACTTAAAGGGTATTTTGGTAATTTTACATTTTTAGGAATTAAAAGTGACGAAAATTAGAGATGTAAATCTGATGTGGATTAAAACCATTAAGCCCATTAACCAACCCATATTAACCTAGAAGGCTACGTAGGTTGTCATTTAGGTTTTCTAAGTTTCCCCAAATCAAACCCTAGCCACCTTAAGCCACCATTAGAGAGGAAGCTTGGAGAGAAGAAATTCTGCAGAAATTCTTCATCAAATCAACACCAAATCCGGAATCAAACCAAGGCAAGTGATTTAAATTACATTCCTTATGCAGTGAATGCTTTTTCTATGTTAGAAACATTGTTAATCGATCTTATATAAGAGTTAAAAGAAAACCCATGAAATTGGAAGATTATTGTTAAATTTTGGGATAGGTTTGCATGTAGAAACATTGTTTGAAGATTTAATTCAGAGATTTCATATCTATGTGATGTATAAACGGATTAAAATCTGGGAAATTTTGATGAGAAGAACCTAGGGTTTATGTTCTTGAAGAAAATTGGGAATTTATGTAGAAATTGTGATTAAATGATGTTTAGAAGGTATTAAACCCTTTAATGATGTTAGTATGGCACCTTGGCATGTTTGAGGATGATTAGAGAACTCAATATATTATTGGAACGAATTTTAGAAGAGGTTTGAGGAGTAAAAATGGATGAAAAACAAATTGGGGAAATTCTGGGCCGAAACTGGTAGCTCGTTAGAAGCAGCCCCCAGGTCGTTCGAACGAACTCGTTCGAACGAGCTTCTAACGAGTTGACCAGTCGTTACTAACGAGTAGTGATCTCGTTCGATATCTCGTTCGAACGAGATATCGTTAGAAGGGACAGTTCGTTCGAACGAACTGGATCTCGTTCGAACAGCCTCGTTCGAACGATACTTCTAACGACCTGACAGTCCAAACTCGTTCGAAGTCTCGTTCGAACGAGACTTCTAACGAGTTGACAGTTTGGTCCTTTTTGGACTGTTTTGATTTTTGGAGTCCCGTAAACTTGTTCGAGGATATAGATGACCTTCCTTTATTGATGTGAGGTTAGATTTGGGACTTTTGGGTTATTGAGAGGAGTAAATTATATACGAGAGTTATATTCTATGAACCATTTGGGTTGGGACGTGAGTGTCTACTACGATGTGAGGATGAATTATAGCGCGTATAATTGAAAACCGGAATAGTACGAATTGTGATAATTATAGTTAGTACGAGAATGCGATATGTACTACGATTAAAATACGGTATTACTAAGATGTGTGTTTACTTAGTATTGGTATATGGATTGTTTGTATGACATACCTACCATACTTGCTATCACGGGAGGTTGCGTTCGCTTAGGACCCTCTAATCCTTGTGTGCCTACGGGGGGGATATAGACTGGTACCTCGATGAACATAGGTCATAGAAAGACTTATTGTGATATTAATAAGTCCGCTGATCATGGGAGCGTAGGTATGTGCGTGACCCATGTGATGGTGACTGTGTTCGCCTCCATTATTTGTGATGTTGTTATCGGTAAACTATTCCTGAGAGATTCGGAATATGTAATCCTTATGTACGTGATGTACCGGGATGGATAGCAGAGTATGTGTGCACTACAGCTTAGATTGCGGGGTGCTTGTATTGTATATTTATGATATGAATAATATATTAATGGGAATCCTCATGTTAATGTTGTGAAAATATTACGGTATTGTTTCGAGATATATAATGAGTTAACTGATAGTTATATCAATGGCATATTTAGTAACTGAGTTTACGTTAAACCTCTATTTAATTACGAACATTGTTAGGTTAAATGGAACCGAGTAATATGGGTAGAACCTTTGGCAGTCCAACTAGTTATGTTGTCAGTTAGCTAGTAGTATGGGTCGCTATAGATGGGTACTTACGTTAGGAGTGCACAGTTAGACGAGAGGTGAGGATATCATGCGAGTGTACGTCCTAACATGTACTTTGCATTTAATGTTTTAAATGTTTTTAAAGCACTTGCAGGTTTTTAAAATATAACTCCACATTCGGGCTCTGACCCGTTTGCTTTTCAAATCTCTTTTTCTTTGTAAAACCATTTTAGGTGCCCAGCCACAAGGACACCAAGCTTAGGATTCTCATTCAGGTGACGAGCTGTAGCTGTTTGTGGAAGCTACAGGGATTTGCTTATAGACGCTTCTATCTTTTGGATTCCAGAGTCACTATCTATCAATTGTAGGACATGTTGTCCATTTCTATTTAGAGCATCTTTTACATTTCAGTTTTCATACTTTAGCATGTTTTATTTCAGTTTCGGTTATTCATTTCAGTTATGGGATTGTAGTGAGGAGTTTTCCTCCAGACTTTATTTACTCTATTGTGATGGTTATTCGTTTTACTTCAGTATGGTGAATGGTGTTATTTATTTCTTCATTACACTTGTTGCATGTTAATCAGACTTGAATTAAAATTTGGCATCTTGCTTTTTAAATACTAGGTGGTTAGAAATAATAAAATGTTTTCGACAGTGATGCTGTTAACTGAGCCAACTTGGCATTTTGAATTAATTTTATAAAGGAGTAGCTACCCGGTATTTAATTAGTCGGGGTGTTACAGGTGGTATCAGAGCATCGGGTTCTAGTGTCCTTTAGGATCTGTACGGCTATTATGTTTCCGCTACGTTTCTTTGATATAGAGCCCTATATTTTAGGACTTTTGTACTCTTTTTGTGTATGCTTCGTTCTTCAGCTATATTAAGTTTATAACCGTGAACTTATAAACTTTGTTCTTATTTCAGATGCCTCCACGCCGTGCACGACGAGTTCCCAGGAATGCAACGCCCGAACCCCAGCCCTCTCCAGTTCAGGGCATGATGAACGCCACTGAGGTTGCTGCTATAGTAGCCCAAGCGGTAAATGCCGCGATTGCCGTGATTCAGCAGGCACCGCCTCAGGCGCCGGTTGTCGCGCCAGCACAGGTTAATGCATTCCCGTCTTCTTGGGAGCGTGTACGAGACGCTTTTCAGAAAGCGAATCCGCCAGAGTTTGCAGGTAGCTCAGACGTGGTAGTCTCGAGCCAATGGAGGAAGGACATACAGAGGCATTTGAGGATGCATGAGTGCACAGATGTTCAGAAACAGGTGCTAGCTACTTTCAATCTAGTGGGATCTGCACTACAGTGGTGGGAGTCTATTACCACCGCGGAGGAGAGGGATACTCTCACGATTCAGGAGTTCTGGGTGCGGTTCGATCGCAAGTACTTTCCGTCCGCAGTTCATACAGAGATGAGGAGGAAGCTGATGAGTTTGAAACAGGAAGGCAAGACAGTGGCCGAGTATGAGGCCGAGTTTACTAATCTGTTAAACATCATTCCAGACGAGATTCCAACAGAGAAAAAGAAGATTGAGAAGTTCACTGATGGGTTGAATTGGAGGATCCGTCAGCATCTGCTAGGGAACCTATCGTTGGCCACGTATTTTGATGTGGTTAACGCTGCATTATTGCACTGCCAGGACCACCGTTTTCATATGGCCGAGGGCAAGCGGTCGGGGGAGTCTATCCATCAGGGCAGGACTGGAGGACATGGTGCCAGTGGGGCACAATCAGGTCAGGGGCAGAGGCAGAATAAGCAGGGCTCCCAGCAGGGAGATAATAAGAGGTTCCGGTCAGGGAACTACAGGCAGGGACAGGGAGGTTTCTGCCAGGGCCATCAGGGTCCAAATGGCCATCAGGGCCAACAGGGACAGAATGGGCAGCAGTTTCATCAGGGCCAGCAGGGCCAAGGGAGGAATGGTAACGGCCACCAGGGCCGGGGACAGCAGGGGAAGAGGAGAGGGAACTTCCCAGGGAAGTGCTTTACTTGTGGCAAGACTGGCCATAAGAAACAGGATTGTCCTGATAGGGGCAGGACCCCACAGCAGCAGCAGGGTGCTCGCCAGGAGCCACAGAGACCTATGTTTCCCGCCGCTCTTCCTGCACCGCCACAGATGGCCGCTTTGCCACCCATTACAGCAGTCCCAGTTCAGCAGGGACAACTACAGTATGGACGTGTCTACAATGTTCACCAGGCTGCAGTTCCACAGGCACCGCCCGCGATCGAGGGTACGTTTCCTATCCATGGCACTATGGGTCGGGTGTTATTTGATACGGGTGCTACACACTATTTTATTGCTACACACTTCGCGAAAACTTTAGGATTGTTATCTACGGCAGAGAGCACAGTGACGTGTGTCGACTCACCATTAGGGAGTGGGTCACTTATTTTCTTTATATGTCGGGGAGTGGGGGTAGAGATTGGTGGTTTGGTATTGCCTGCAGACATGTTAGTGTTAGACATGCATGTTCACGATGTGATCATCGGTATGGATTAGCTCGTAGCATATAGGGCCATGATTGATTGCTTTAGCGGGAGCATTGTTTTTGCCATTCCGGGGCAAGAGATGTTTATAGTGGCGATGCCTCGCCCAGAGGGAGGATCGACCGCTCATCTGTATTACATTGAGGAGGATACCTCTAAGGAGGTTGTTATTCCTTTAGATTCGATCCCGGTTGTCAGGGAGTATTCAGATGTGTTTCAGGAGATACCAGGCCTACCACCCAGTCGAGAAATAGACTTCGTTATAGATTTGCTACCGGGTACGAGACCTATAGCACGTGCACCGTACCGTATGGCTCCAGCTGAGATGCGAGAGTTACGGGATCAGATAGAGCAGCTGTTAGGGCAGGGCTTTATTCGCAGGAGTACCTCACCTTGGGGCGCTCTAGTTTTGTTTGTGAAGAAGAGGGATGGTTCACTAAGATTGTGTGTGGACTACCGAGAGTTGAATAAGGTCACGATACGGAATAAGTATCCGTTGCCTCGAATCGATGACTTATTCGACTAGTTGAGAGGAGCTTCTTTCTTCTTGAAGATTGACTTGAGGTCAGGATACCATCAGTTGCGTATCAGGGAGGAGGATGTCACGAAGACCGCATTCTTGTCGAGATATGGTTCTTACGAGTTTCGGGTTATGCCTTTCGGCTTGACCAACGCTCCAGCAGTGTTTATGGACTTGATGAACAGAGTGTTCAGGGATTTCCTAGATCAGTTTGTCATTGTCTTCATTGATGACATTCTGGTTTACTCTCAGACAGAGGAGGAGCACGCCGAGCATTTGAGGCAGGTTTTGCAGACACTTTGTCAGAACGAGTTGTATGCAAAATACGAGAAGTGCGGGTTTTGGCTGAAGGAAGTCCAGTTCTTGGGTCACATTATTTCCGACCAGGGAATATCTGTCGATCCGGGGAAGGTGTCAGCGGTGAGGGAGTGGGGACAGCCCACGACACCAACGGAGATTCGTAGTTTCTTGGGTTTAGCAGGATACTACAGGAGGTTTATTCGGGGTTTCTCGGAGATAGCAGGTCCTTTGACACATCTTACTCGTAAGGGTGTGCCATACATCTGGAGTGATGCCTGTCAGTTGGCATTCGATGAATTGAAGGATAAATTGACCTCAGCACCTGTGTTAGCATTGCAGAGACCGGGAGTTGAGTATTTGGTTTACACCGATGCGTTTTTGCAAGGACTGGGAGGTGTATTGCAGCAGGAGAGACAGGCCATAGCTTATGCTTCCCGTAAGCTTAAGCCTCATGAGAAGAATTACCCCACACATGATTTGGAGTTGGCGGCAGTGGTATTTGCCTTACGGATTTGGAGGCACTATCTTTTGGGGGAGAAGTTTCAGCAGTTCACGGACCACAAGTCACTACAGTATCTGTTCACGCAGAAGGAATTGAATATGCGACAGCGTAGGTGGCTTGAATTTATGAAGGACTACCAGTTCGACATCCAGTACCACCCGGGTAAGGCTAACGTGGTAGCAGACGCGTTGAGCCGCAGGCCAGCAGATGAGGTGGCAGAGGTGTGGAAAGCTAAGTGGAAGGAATTGGGACACCAGGATGCAGTGGCCAGATCTTTCATGTCTGTAATGACCGTTACCCCACAGATTGTCACGAAAGTAGTACGGGCACAGGCTAATGACTCGTTCTGTCAGGAGCAGATAGTTTGATTACTTGCAGAGGGAGCCGAGTCCTATACCGTTAGCTCAGACGGGGGATTGCGCTTCAATGGGAGATTGGTAGTTCCGGAAGGGGAAGAATTGCAGCACAATGTGATGGCAGAGTCTCACGGCTCACGGTTCGCGGTACATCCCGGAGGGGACAAAATGTACCAAGACATGAGACGACAGTATTGGTGGAGCGGTATGAAGAGAGATATCGCTGAGTTTGTCTCGAAATGCGCCACTTGTCAGCTTGTAAAAGTGGATCATCAGAGACCAGCAGGATTGCTACAGCCGTTGGAGGTTCCGGTGTGGATGTGGGAGAGCATATCCATGGATTTTATCACGGGGTTGCCTACGTCGCAGAGGGGTCACGACTCCATTTGGGTAATTGTGGACAGGTTGTCCAAGGTCGCTCACTTCTTACCCGTAAGGACTGACTACACTACGGGACAGTATGCCTAGCTCTTCATTTCAGAGATTGTGAGACTTCACGGTGTGCCCCTAAATATCATGTCTGACAGAGACAAAATATTTGTTTCGAGGTTTTGGGAGAGTTTCCAAGAGGCAATGGGCACGGAATTGCGATTGAGTACGGCTTATCATCCGCAGACCGATGGGCAGACAGAGCGCACCAATCAGATGTTAGAGGACATGCTACGCATGTGCATTATTGACTTCGGGGGTGGATGGGAGCAGTACTTTCCACTGGTGGAGTTTGCTTACAACAACTCCTATCAGTTCACGATTGGCATGGCTCCGTTTGAGGCATTGTACGGTAGGCCTTGTCGTTCCCCAGCATGTTGGTTAGAAGTGGGGGACAACAAACTACTTGGGCCGGAAGTGATTCAGGATACTTCGGCAAGGATTGAGTTGATTCGGAGTCGCATTCGGGTAGCTCAAGACAGGCAGAAGAGTTATGCTGATGCGAAGAGATTTTTCAGGGAGTTCCAAGTGGGGGACCAGGTTTTGCTCAGGGTATCTCCGATGAAGGGGATTATGCGTTTCGGGAAGAAGGGGAAGTTGGCACCGAGGTATGTGGGGCCGTTTCCTATTATTGAGCGGATCGGACCGGTTGCGTATAGACTTGGACTACCGGAGCACTTGCATCGGATTCACGATGTGTTCCATATTTCCTCGTTGAGGAAATACCTTAGAGATAATTTGGCCCATTCTCACATTGCTGTGGAGGGCATCGATCTCCAGCCGGATAGCTCCTACGAGGAGGGGCCAATTGCTATTTTGGACCGAAGCGAGAGGAAACTGCGGTCAAAGATAGTTCCGTTAGTGCGTGTTCAGTGGCGACATCACAATGTCGAGGAGTCCACATGGGAGCGCGAGGATGAGATGCGCGAACGTTATCCAGAGCTATTTTTAGCAGGTACTTTCTAGTTTTGAATTTCGGGATGAAATTCAGTTATTAGGGGGGGGGAGTATGTAATACCCCGTACTTTTGTCTATATTTATTTTTGGGATTAATTAATTAAATGCGTATTAATTGATAATTAATCCGGGTTATAAATACTAATGAGATGCGAATTGGTATTTGATTATGTGCATATATGATTATATATGTATTTGGTATTATAAAATTTGTCGTGAGATTTATATACGGCAATTTGGAAATTTTATTGAGACGCGTGGGACCGCCGCGTCACGGTATAATATTTTTGGAAATTTTATTGAGACGTGTGGGACCGCCGCGTCACGGTATAATATTTTGATAATAAAAGTGAATTTAAAATATATAATCCGTATGGTCGTTGTGAGTGCGCCAACGCGTCCGTAAGGGTCGAGATAGTCAGAAAACACTAGCCGGGGGTATAGTTTGGGTCCCGGGGTATTTTGAGGCCATACCGGCAACTTAAAGGGTATTTTGGTAATTTTACATTTTTAGGAATTAAAAGTGACGAAAATTAGAGATGTAAATCTGATGTGGATTAAAACCATTAAGCCCATTAACCAACCCATATTAACCTAGAAGGCTACGTAGGTTGTCATTTAGCTTTTCTAAGTTTCCCCAAATCAAACCCTAGCCACCTTAAGCCACCATTAGAGAGGAAGCTTGGAGAGAAGAAATTCTGCAGAAATTCTTCATCAAATCAACACCAAATCCGGAATCAAACCAAGGCAAGTGATTTAAATTACATTCCTTATGCAGTGAATGCTTTTTCCATGTTAGAAACATTGTTAATCGATCTTATATAAGAGTTAAAAGAAAACCCATGAAATTGGAAGATTATTGTTAAATTTTGGGATATGTTTGCATGTAGAAACATTGTTTGAAGATTTAATTCAGAGATTTCATATCTATGTGATGTATAAACGGATTAAAATCTGGGAAATTTTGATGAGAAGAACCTAGGGTTTATGTTCTTGAAGAAAATTGGGAATTTATGTAGAAATTGTGATTAAATGATGTTTAGAAGGTATTAAACCCTTTAATGATGTTAGTATGGCACCTTGGCATGTTTGAGGATGATTAGAGAACTCAATATATTATTGGAACGAATTTTAGAAGAGGTTTGAGGAGTAAAAATGGATGAAAAACAAATTGGGGAAATTCTGGGCCGAAACTGGTAGCTCGTTAGAAGCAGCCCCCAGGTCGTTCGAACGAACTCGTTCGAACGAGCTTCTAACGAGTTGACCAGTCGTTACTAACGAGTAGTGATCTCGTTCGATATCTCGTTCGAACGAGATATCGTTAGAAGGGACAGTTCGTTCGAACGAACTGGATCTCGTTCGAACAGCCTCGTTCGAACGATACTTCTAACGACCTGACAGTCCAAACTCGTTCGAAGTCTCGTTCGAACGAGACTTCTAACGAGTTGACAGTTTGGTCCTTTTTGGACTGTTTTGATTTTTGGAGTCCCGTAAACTTGTTCGAGGATATAGATGACCTTCCTTTATTGATGTGAGGTTAGATTTGGGACTTTTGGGTTATTGAGAGGAGTAAATTATATACGAGAGTTATATTCTATGAACCATTTGGGTTGGGACGTGAGTGTCTACTACGATGTGAGGATGAATTATAGCGCGTATAATTACAAACCGGAATAGTACGAATTGTGATAATTATAGTTAGTACGAGAATGCAATATGTACTACGATTAAAATACGGTATTACTAAGATGTGTGTTTACTTAGTATTGGTATATGGATTGTTTGTATGACATACCTACCATACTTGCTATCACGGGAGGTTGCGTTCGCTTAGGACCCTCTAATCCTTGTGTGCCTACGGGGGGGATATAGACTGGTACCTCGATGAACATAGGTCATAGAAAGACTTATTGTGATATTAATAAGTCCGCTGATCATGGGAGCATAGGTATGTGCGTGACCCATGTGATGGTGACTGTGTTCGCCTCCATTATTTGTGATGTTGTTATCGGTAAACTATTCCTGAGAGATTCGGAATATGTAATCCTTATGTACGTGATGTACCGGGATGGATAGCAGAGTATGTGTGCACTACAGCTTAGATTGCGGGGTGCTTGTATTGTATATTTATGATATGAATAATATATTAATGGGAATCCTCATGTTAATGTTGTGAAAATATTACGGTATTGTTTCGAGATATATAATGAGTTAACTGATAGTTATATCAATGGCATATTTAGTAACTGAGTTTACGTTAAACCTCTATTTAATTACGAACATTGTTAGGTTAAATGGAACCGAGTAATATGGGTAGAACCTTTGGCAGTCTAACTAGTTATGTTGTCAGTTAGCTAGTAGTATGGGTCGCTATAGATGGGTACTTACGTTAGGAGTGCACAGTTAGACGAGAGGTGAGGATATCATGCGAGTGTACGTCCTAACATGTACTTTGCATTTAATGTTTTAAATGTTTTTAAAGCACTTACAGGTTTTTAAAATATAACTCCACATTCGGGCTCTGACCCGTTTGCTTTTCAAATCTCTTTTTCTTTGTAAAACCATTTTAGGTGCCCAGCCACAAGGACACCAAGCTTAGGATTCTCATTCAGGTGACGAGCTGTAGCTGTTTGTGGAAGCTACAGGGATTTGCTTATAGACGCTTCTATCTTTTGGATTCCAGAGTCACTATCTATCAGTTGTAGGACATGTTGTCCATTTCTATTTAGAGCATCTTTTACATTTCAGTTTTCATACTTTAGCATGTTTTATTTCAGTTTCGGTTATTCATTTCAGTTATGGGATTGTAGTGAGGAGTTTTCCTACAGACTTTATTTACTCTATTGTGATGGTTATTCGTTTTACTTCAGTATGGTGAATGGTGTTATTTATTTCTTCATTACACTTGTTGCATGTTAATCAGACTTGAATTAAAATTTGGCATCTTGCTTTTTAAATACTAGGTGGTTAGAAATAATAAAATGTTTTCGACAGTGATGCTGTTAACTGAGCCAACTTGGCATTTTGAATTAATTTTATAAAGGAGTAGCTACCCGGTATTTAATTAGTCGGGGTGTTACAAAACGTTTCTTTACTACTCGGCCGTCGGGTATCTTTTCTCCCAAATTAAAAGATGAATTTACAATATCGAAAAGTCTAGAATAAGATTCATTTAAAGTTTCATTTTCAAGCATTTTTATGGTCTCGAATTGAGTGGTGAGGTTTTGGAGTTTCGAAGCTTTTACGACACTAGTTCCCTCGTGGGTAAGTTACAAAATATCCCAAGATTCTATACCAGTTTCACACGTTATGATACATCGAATTCATCCGGTGTGATCGCACTAAACAAAGCATTCAAGCCCCGGGAATTAAAATTTTCTAATTTCAGTTCATTCTCAGTCCATCTCTCTACGGGTTTGAGGACACGTTCATTTTTTACTAAACATGTAGGTGGGGACCACCCAGTAACGACATACGTCCAAACCCTCTCATCTATGGACTTTAGTGCCTATTTCATATGCGCTTTCCAGTATGCATAATTAGAACCATCAAAAACTGAAAATTTTGAAAACGAAGAAAATTCCATTTTTAACTTAAACACAAAAAGGACTTAAACGCAAAAACTTAGCGCTTCTAGCTATGATACCATTTGTTGGTGAGGAAGCCCCTAAATTTTAAAATTCTTTAAATTGAACGAGATGGTTCAAATAAATTTCCAAGTAAAATTTCAATTCAAATTTTAAGCAAAACAAACTTTAAATTTTAATTTCTTCCAAATTAAAATTAAACTAAACTAGAAGTAAAATAAAAACTACTCAAACATTAATTTTCACTTAAACCCAATTAATTCAACCCAAGTCCTAAAATTTGCCTAATAATAATTAGTTTATTTTTTAAAATAGGCCAAACTAAATTAACATAAATTTTGTCTAATTAAATTGTATCGACTTGAATTAAATTAACTTAAATTTACCAAAACATATTCTAGCACCAAATTAAGCAAGATTGCAAACTAAACCAAATTTTATCTTTCATGCGTTATAAGTGAGTATGAACAAGATAAAGTAAGCAATCTCACTACGCGATGATGTATGAGGAAAACCCAAATGGGAAAAACTTCGGACAACCCTGGCCTAACAAATTCACTAGATACGATTTTACAGTTACAAGACAAAAGACTTACAACACTTGACTTGACTCCCTTCAAGCCCCGACGTTTCTTCTTGCAAATACCTCCGTATGGTTGATAACCATGACGTCCATCACAGTCTTGTAGTCCACCAATGGAGGCACAACTCACCGTTAACCACACATGGTGCCTTTCACTATGTCAGAAAGACGCATCACAAGCTTCTTCTCCTTTATGGGTAGAGAATGAACCCAAACTTCTCTTCTTGTTGGTGTAGAGAAAACTCGATGCCAAACAAACTCTCCAAGAAATGATATATATATATATATATGGAATCTTGGAATTAAACAAACATGGGTGTATTGGTTTTTTGTAGAATTTTAATCCATGAATTTACACACACAAAACTCACTTTTGATAGAAAACGTTTTGTTCTCAAAGACTAGAATAAGGCGTGTCAAAAGTTACTCTAAAAGGTCTTGTTCCCGCACTTTTTTAATCAGGTAAAAGAGGTGGGAAATGAAATGGGCAAGTGGGAAGTTATAAAAAAAAAACTGTCAGAAGAATGCTAAGGTCGTTCGAACCAAACTTCAAACGAGAAAACAAAGAGTTGGGATTCAATTTCATTAATAATATAGTTCGAACGACCTGGAATCTCATTCGAATGAGATCCAGTTTCGTTTGAACCAAACTTCTAATGTGAAAACAGAAGAAAAATGCCAAAAGTCATCAGAATCTCGTTCGAACGAGATTTTAGAAATCCCAAAAACTCTTTTAAAGCTCAAAAAACTTTTATGAAAAGTTCTGAAATATTTTTCTGAGAAAAAAAAGTTGTTCAAATATATTCTATATAATATACACCCATAAACTATTTTCCAAGCTCCTATATACATAGTAGTGCATTCATACCTTTGGAGACTTGGAATCGTCAATGTTGATGAAGTGAAACGTGTGGAACGAAACCCAACAAGGATGAAACTTTAATTCTTAGCCGCTACGCCTTCAACTTCTTCAAACGTCATAGTCTTGATAGGAACAGACTTCTATCCTATGACTCAAATGGTTTTGTCCGGAATTAAGCCAAAACTACATATGGACCCAATTGGAAATTTGTGTCCTTACACATACTGGTAATTTTTATTTTAGGGATTTAATTACCTATGAAATTAAGATAGGAAATAGATTTGATATGTAAGGTAAGTTAGGGTATTCATTCATAAAACCTAAGGGAGAGTCACAAAGGAAGAAGGAGAGCCAATTGTAGGAGTCTAAGGCCAAAAACCACCATCTTGCACCACCGAGACCACCACCGTATTGATCGAATAATGAGGAACACAACCACCCCAACTACACCAATGGATCAGACCTTCCTTCGAGAGGCAAGTGTTTAAATCTTGCTTAATTAGAGCAATAATATAACCCATGTTAGTATAGGTTGAAATTAATTATGAATCATACGTGAAATTGATGAAATTAGAGAAATTAAATCATAATTGAAGACTGGAAATTATATAGGATTGATTCCCCATGATAGGTAGATAATTACCCACAAAATTTGATTTAAATTGATGAACAAATATGGTTTTTATGGAAGTTATTGAAGAAGATGACAACCTACGGTTCATAATTATTATTCTTGAATTAACTTCAAAAAAATTGATGTCTTTGATGAAACTATGATCTATAATCATTAAAACTTGTTTAATATAACATTTAGTAACATTGAATTGGTGTTTGGGATGCTTAAAATCAAGATTTAGAGTTGGAAATTGATGAAACACATAAGAACATGAGTTCAGATTTTTCCAGACCAGTAGGGGTGAATCGATTCTGTCCACGCTGAATCGATTCCGCTGTCCAAAGAAATTCATTTAGAACTTATTATTGGGAATTATTTTAAATTACTTGGACATATGTGAGAGGAGGAGTTATCCTAGGTTGGGTATTATGCTTGATCTCATAATGGTGTATTTAGGATGAATGTAATTGGGTTAATGTGAGAGGATTTCCTAATTTAGAGATAAATACGGAAAATTTGAGGACAACGATGATTCAGACCAGTGGGACACAGTGATTTACCTGCTAACATTATGGGTAGAATAAAGGGTACATTTTGAGTGGTGAGTAATACTCGAGAGCGTACGATAAAGAGTGAATCTGATACCCAAGTACACATAGGATATTCGGGATAATAATAGACTACGTATAAGAATTATGATATAGGACGTGAGTATACCTATATTTGTGTCATATATATATATATATATATATATATATATATATATATATATATATATATATGTGTGTGTGTGTGTGTGTGTGTGTGTGTGTGTGTGTGTGTGTGTGTGTGTGTGAGAGAGAGAGAGAGAGAGAGAGAGAGATGTATACCTATTATATGATTGATTTATTATGTGCATGACATACCTATGATGCTTACTATCGCGGGACGTTGTGAATGTGATAGTCTTATCTTGAGGAGCCTTCGGGGGGATTTAGACTTGTGCCTCAGAACATCGAACTTAGGTTGGATTTCCATTTGCGTGAACAATGTTATTGAACGGTCATTTGGGTGCATAGGTATATGCGTAACCGAAAGTCTTAGGACTATGTTTGCCTCCAAATGTGTGTGATTTATTTTTATGGTTCGTGAGAGATACCGAGCTTATTGTCCTTGATTGAGAACGAGATGTACCAGTACTCGATCGTAGAGTATGCACACACCGCAGCTAAGTCTAGGGGGCCGTATTAGTATATATAATATATAGTGATGAATATGTATATATACTTGTGATGTGATATACTGTGTGAAATTTTTAGATAAGAAAAAAATTGAATTCTTAACTAAAGTAATCATGTGAACACTTAACTTTATTGTGTAACTCTTACTAGGGAAAATAAATACAATAATATTGAATAATAATAGTATGTCGGGATTACGGGTTATTGCTACGGTTGTTAAGCTACAAGTATTATGTCTATAATCTAGTTAGGTCATAACTATGCTTAGAACGATTTATAGGTACATTAGTCGTGCACAGTAATTGAGAGGTGAGAATTTCAAGAGAGTGTTAGAAAAGCTAACATGTGTATTATATTTTCTTTACTGCATCTTTAAATACTTTCTAAACTGTTTTAAAATATTTTACACTCGGGCTCTGACCCGTCTCTTACAAAATCTCTTTTTCTTGTGAAATTATTTTTAGGTGTCCAGCCATAAGGGCGCCAAGCTTAGACTGTTGAATTGTTTTACGTGCTGCAGCTATTCTGGGAGTTGCAGGTCCTCATATTTAGATGCCTTCACATCTATGTTTTTAGTTCTTTGATTTAGGCTTATTAGTTAGGGCATGTGTCTCCCATTCTTATTTCATTTTTGTCAGAGGGACTTGTACTCATTTAATTTCAGCATTTCAGTTTCAGTTGGATTTAGTATCATTACGATTGATGGTTTGGACTTTATTTAACTGGGAGATTATTCCATTTTTATTATATTCAGTTATATGGTGTTTTATTCATTATTTATTTATTCATGAGAATGGTGAATGTGTTAAATGATTTAAATTAAGTAACGTTTTTAAATGGTTAAAATGTTTTGACACTAACTTAATTAATTATTAGGTGATTCATAAAGAATAATATTTTTCGATAGTGATGCTAAGAATGAACCAACCGGACATTCTATTTCAAATTTTATAAAGTACTGATCACCCGCTATATAATTGGGAGGGGTTTCACAAGTGGTATCAGAGCATAAGGTTCTTGAGACATTTAGGATTTGTACGGCTTATTATGCTTTCAGCTTAGAGTTCTTTGATATACAGCCCTATTATTAGGATTATTGTATTCTTGATGTCATGATTATGTTCTTTAATAAGTGTGGACTTATAAATTCTTTCTCATTTCAAATGCCTCCTAGATGTGCATCGAGGGCAAAAAATGCCCAACTGGAGCCATAGCCAGGCTCAGGGTACAATGAATGCTGTCGAGGTTGCTTACACCGTTGCTCAGGCAGTTAATGCAACACTAGTCATAGTACAATAGGCCCCACCACAGGCACAGGCAGTGGCACCAGCACCAGTACATGCATTCCCTGCTGCTTGGGAGAGAGTCAGAGATGCCTTCCATAAGGCACATCCCCCAGAGTTCCATGGAGTTCAGATGTGGCTGTGGCGAGTTAATGGAAGAAAGAGATCCAACAACACTTAAGGATTTATGAGTGCACGGAGGTGCAGAGGTAGATAGTAACTAATTTTAAGCTAGTTGGGGTTGCATTATAGTGGTGGGAGTCCACTACTACTGCAGAGGAGCATGATGTTTTGATGATTTAGGACTTTTGGGTGCGGGTTGACCACAAATATTTTCTTTTTTCCATCTAGATTGAGATGAGGTGAAAACTACTAGACCTCACCCAGGAGGGGAAGACTGTAACAGAGTATAAGGAGGAGTTTACTATATTAGTAAATCTGGTACTAGTTGAGGTGCCTACTGAAGAAAAGAAGATTCAGATGTTTATGGATGGCCTGACCTGTCGGATTCAACGGCATCTTCTTGGTAACCTCTCTTTACAGTCTTATAATGATGTACTTAATGTAGCATTATTACACTACCAGGATCACCGACAAATCCATCCAAGAGGGCAGTACAGGTAGGGGTAGTGCTAGTGGGGAACTAACAGCTCGGAGTTAGTAGAGGCAGAGTGAGCATGGTTCCTATTAAGGGGATTCTACTAAGATGTTCAGATCAGGATGCTTCCGTCATGGACAGGGAGGTTTCAGGCATGGCCACCAGGGTCAGCAAGGATAGCAGGACCAACAGGGCCATCAGGGATAGCAAGGCCACCAGGGCCACCAGCAGTTCCATCAAGGCCAAGGGAGAGGTGGCAACAGCCAGAAGGGCCGAGTTCAACAGGGGCAGAGAAGAGGTAACTACGTAGGTAGATGTTTCACTTATGGCAAGACTATCCATAAATGATTTAATTTCCCTGATAAGGGGAAGTATCCTTAGCAGCAGGGTACTCACCAGGAACCCCAGAGACCGATATTCCTACCCTCACTCCTAGCACCGGTGCCAGTTCCAGCTTTTCCTTTAATCCCACCAGCCCCGATTCAGTAGGGACAACTACAGTATGGGCGTGTTTACAATGTACACCAGGTAGCAACTCCACAAGATCCACCTGTAGTTGAGGGTATGTTTTCTATCAACATATCTATGGGGCATATTTTATTTGATACGGGGGCCTCACACTCTTTCATAGCCACTAGATCTGCACGAGCCACAGGGTTGTTAGACACGGTCGACAATACTGTGACTTGTGTAGACTCGTTGTTAGGTAATGGGTAGATGATTTTCTTTATATGTGGGGGTGTTGGTATAGAGATTGGGAGTCTTATTTTTCCAGCCAATATGCTTGTTTTGGACATATCTGAGTACGATGCTATTATTGGGATTTATTGTCTTGTCACGTATTGGTCCATGATCGATTGCTTTAGTAGGAGTATTATTTTCATCATCCCTAGTCAAGAGATGTTTATAGTGGTGATGCCTCTTCCGAGGGAGGATCGTCCACTCACTTATTTTATATTGAGAAGGAGACCTCTACGGGAGTTGTGATTCCCCTTGATTCGATTCCTGTTGTTCATGAGTACGCTGATGTATTTTAGGATATATCGGTACTACTACCAAGTAAAGATATAGATTTTATGATATATTTGATGCCTAAAACTTAACAGATAGCCTGTGCACCTTACCGTATGGCTTCGACGGAGATGAGGGAGTTACGGGATCAGATTGAGTAGCTGTTGGGACAGGGCCTCATTCATAGGAGTACCTCACCTTGGGGTTCCCTAGTTTTGTTAGTGGATCCTTGAGATTATGCATGGATTATCGAAAGCTGGATAATGTTAAGATATGGAATAAGTATTTGTTACCTAGTATCGATAACTTATTCGACCAGTTGAGAGGAGTTGCCTACTTCTCAAAGATAGACTTGATATCAGGATACCATCAGTTATGGACCAGGGAGCAGTACGTGTCTAAGACTGCCTTTCTGATAAGATATGGGAATGCCATTTGGGCTAACCAATGTACCAACAGTATTTATGAACTTAATGAGCAGAGTGTTCAGAGAGTTCCTATATCGGTTTCTCATTATCTTCATAGATTACATCTTAATTTATTCGCAGACCAAGGAGGAGCATGTCGAGAATTTGCATTGGGTTCTATAGACACTATATGAGCATCAACTAAATGCCAAGTATGAGTAATGTGGGTTTTGGCTCAAGGAGGTTCAGTTTTTGGGGCATATCATTTTTGAATTGGGGATATCAGTGGACCCGAGAAAAGTGTTAACGGTGAGGGAATGGGGATAATCCACGACACTGATTGAGGTGCATAGCTTCTTGGGATTAGTCGGGTATTACAGACAGTTCATCCGAGTGTTTTTTAAAAATTTCTTGACTAATGACTAATTTGACCCGTAAGGGTGTACAGTTTGTTTAGGATGATGCGTGTCAGTTGAAATTTGATGAGCTAAAGGAAAAGCTGACTTCATCACCAGTTCTAGCACTGCCCAGGCTGGGAGTGGAGTACCGAGTCTATACTGATGCATCATTACAAGGGCTTGGTGGAGTGTTACAGTAGAAGGATCAGGCTATGGCTTATGGTTCCCATAAACTTAAGCCTCATGAGAGGAATTACCCCACTCACGACTTGGAGTTAGCAACAGTCGTGTTTGTACTTTGGATTTGGAGACATTATCTCTTGGGGGATAAATTTTGCTTGTTCACAGATAGTACTTGTTTAATAAGAGAGACTTCAATATGCGTCAGTGGAGGGGGATTGAATTTGTGAAGGACTACCAGTTACACTAGGGGAAGGCTAACTTAGTAGCTGATGTGTTGAGCCGAAGGCCAGTAGATGAGGTGGCTGAGATGTGGAAGGTGAAATGGAAAGAGTTGGTATACCAGGATGCAATTGCCCAATCATTCATGTTAGTTATGACAGTTACACCCTAGATAGTCACGAGGGGTATACAGGCTCAGGCACCAGATCCCTTCTTCCAGGATCGAATTGTACATCTCCTAGCCAAGGGAGCTGAGTTTTATTCTGTGGGTTCAGATAGGGGTTTGAACTTCAATGGACATCTAGTAGTTCCAAAGGGGGAGGATATACGCCATGCGGTGAAGACAGAGTTGCATGGATCTTAATTTACGGTACACTCCGACGGGGGTAAGATGTACTAGGATATGAGGTGACAATATTGGTGGAGTGGTGTGAAAAGAGACATTGTTGAGTTCATCTCAAAGTGTTCCACCTATCAGCTATGAAGGTGGACCATCAGAAACTGACATGGTTTCTTCAGCCGCTAGAGATTACTATATGGAAATGGGAGAGCATTTGCATGGATTTCATCACAGGGTTACCTACTTCTCGGAGGGGTCATGATTCGATATGGGTAATTATGGATCGATTGACTAAGGTATCCCACTTTCTTCCAGTCCGAACTGATTATACTACGGCACAGTATGCTCAAATTTTTATTACAGGGATAGTGAGATTAAATGGGGTGCCCCTAAATATTGTGTCCGACCGGGACATGATTTTTGTGTCTCATTTTTAGGAGAGCTTATAAGAGGCCATAGGTACTGAGTTACGTTGAAGTACGGCCTACCACGCACAGAATGGATGGGCAGACCGAGCGGACTAATCAGATGATGGAGAATATGTTACGTATGTGTATTTTGAATTTTGGTGGAGGTTGGGAGTAATACCTTCCACTGGTGGAGTTTGAGTACAATAACTCCTATCAGTTCACCATTAGCATAGCCCCATTTGAGACGTTGTATAGTAGACCTTGTCATTCTCCTGCTTGTTTGTTAAAGGTGGGGACAACAAGTTACTCGGGCTAGAGGTGATTCAGGATACATCAACCAGGATTGAGATGATTAGGAGTCATATATGAGTTGCTCTGGATAGAGATAAGAGCTATGCTAATGCCAAGAGGTTCTTGATGGAGTTCAGTGTGTGGGACCAAGTATTGATACGAGTATCTCCTATGAAGGGGGTAATGCTATTTCTAAAGAAAAGGAAGTTTGCGCCGAGGTATGTAGGGTCGTTCCCTATTATTAAGCGGATTGGGCCAATGGCTTATAGACTTGGGTTACCTGAGCAGTTGCATATTATTCATGATGTATTCCACATTTATTCGCTAAGGAAATTTCATTGGGATGAGTTGGATCACACTCATATTGCTTTAGAGGAGATTGATCTATAACCCAAAAGTTCCTACAAGGAGGGGCCAATTGCTATCCTAGACCGTAGCGAGAGAAAACTAAGGTCAAAGGTTATACCGTTAGTACCTGTTCAGTCACGGCATCATAATATCGAGGAGTCTACCTGGGAGCGCGAGGATGAGATGCGCGAAAAATATCTAGAGTTATTTTTACCAGACATACTTTTACTTTGCGAATTTAGGGACGAAATTCCGTTATAAGGGGGGGAAGTATGTAACACTCCTTATTTTTAATGATTTTTAAATGTTGGATTAATTAAATTATATATGGGAAAATTAATTGATAATTAATCTGGATTAAATAAATATTAACTAATGGGATAAAGGTTAGTATTTATTGACGAGAATTAAATTGAATATTACTGAGAAAATAAACTAATATATGATTGTGGATATGATGGTGAAATTAGGAGAATTGTCGCCAGTTAGAAATGCGACAATTACAGTAATTAAGTCGGGACGCGCGTGTTAGTCGTGTCAGGACTAATTTAATGGAATAAAAAGCAGATTATTTTTAATTAATCCAAATGGTCATTTTGAGTGCGCCAATGTGTCCAAAAGGGTCGAGATAGTCAGAAAAGTCTACTCGGGAGTTTAATTTGGGTCCCGAGGTAATTTTAGGCCAAACCGGCATCCCGGGAGGGCATTTTGGTAATTTCTATTTTTGGCCTTTAATTACCTATGAAATTAAGAGAGGGAATATATCTGATACGTAAGGAAAGTTAGGGTATTCATTCACAAAGCCCATGGGAGAGTCATATAGGAAGAAGGAGAGACAATTCTAGGAGTCTAAGGCCAAAAACCACCATCTTGCACCACCGAGACCACCACCGCGTAGATCGGATAACGAGGAACACAACCATACCAACTACACCAACGGATCAGAAATTTCTTCGTGAGCCAAGTGTTTAAATATTGCGTAATTAGATCAATAATATAACCCATGTTAGTGTAGGTTGAAATTGATTATGAATCATATTTGAAATTAATGAAATTGGAGAAATTAAATCCTAATTGAAGACTGAAAATTATGTAGGATTGATTCCCCATGATAGGCAGATAATTACTCACAAAATTTGATTTAAATTGATGAAAAAATCTGATTTTTATGGAATTTATTGAAGAAGATGACAACCTATGGTTCATAATGGCTATTCTTGAATTAAACCCAAATAAATTGATGTCTTTGATGAAATTGTGATCTCTAATCATTAGAATTTATTTATACCAATTAGTATAACATTTGGTAACGTTGAATTGGTGTTTGGAATGATTAAAATCAAGATTTGGAGATGGAAATTGATGAAACCCATAAGAACACAAGTAAAGATTTTTCTAAACATGTAGGGGCGAATTGATTCGATCGAAGCCGAATCGATTCGGCTGTCCAGTTTTTCCTAGTTTTCTCCTTTTGTTAATTATAGTTAGAAATTCATTTAGAATTTATTATTGGGAATTATTTTAAATTACTTGGAAAAATGTGAGAGGACCAGTCGGCCTTGGTTGGGTATTAGGCTTGATCGAATAATGGTGTATTCAGGATGAACGTAATTGGGTTAACGTGAGAGGATTTCCTAAATTGAAGATAAATTCGAGTTATGGGAATTTGAGGACAATGATGATTTAGACCAACGGGACAATGAATTACCTAATTACATTTTGGGTAGAATAAAGGGTAGACTTTAAGTGGTGAGGAAAACTAGAGAGCATATGATAAAGCATGAAACTACTACCCATGTAAACGTAGGATATTCGGGATAATAATAGACTACGTTTGAGAATTATGATACGCGACGTTAGTATACCTATATCTGTGTTATATATATATATATATATATATATATATATATATATATATATATATATATATATATAGGTGAGACGAATACCTATTATATGGTTGATTTGTTATGTGTATGTCATACCTACGTTTCTTGCTATCGTGAGAGGTTTTGAAGGTGACAGTCTTATCTTCAGGAGCTTACTAGGGGATTTAACTTGTGCCTCAAAACATCGAACTTAGGTTGGATTTCCATTTGTGTGAATAATGGTATTAAACAATCATTTGGGTGTGTAGGTATGTGCATAACCTAAAGGCTTAGGACTATATTCTCCTCCAAATGTGTGTGATTTGTATTTATGGTTCGTGAGAAATACCGAGCCTATTGTCCTTGATTGAGTACGAGATGTATCGGGACTCAATAGCAGAGTATGCATGCACCGCAACTGAGTCAAGGGGAGACGTTTTAGTGTTTAAAATATATAGTGATGAATATGTATATATACTTGTGATATGATCAACTGCGTGAAATTTGTAGATAACAAAAATAATGAATTCTTAAGTAAAGTAAGCATGTGAACACTTAACTTTATTGTGAAACTCTTACTCGGGATAATATATAAAATAATATTGAATAATAATGGTATGTGGGGATTACGAATTATTACTACGGTTGCTAAGATAGAAGGATTATGTCTATAATCTAGTTAGGTGATAAATATGCTTAGAGCGGTTTATAGGTAGTGAGAATATCAAGAGAGTGTTAGAAAAGCTAACATGTATATTATATTTTCTTTACTACATCTTTAAATACTTGCTAAACTGTTTTAAAATATTTTACACTCGGGATCTGACCCGTCTCTTGTAAAATCACTTTTTCTTGTGAAATTATTTTTAGGTGTCCAGCCATAGGGGCACCAATCTTAGATTTTCGGATCATTTGACCTGTTACATATATTTTGGGAGTTGCAGGTCCTCGTATTTAGACGCCTCCACATCTATGATTTCAGTTCTTTGATTTAGGCATCTCATTTAGGGCATGTGCCGCCCATTCTTATTTCATTTATGTCAGAGGGACTTGTACTCATTTCATTTCAGTATTTCAGTTTCAGTTGGATTTAGTATCATTACGATTGATGATTTGGACTTTATTTAACTGGGGCGATTATTCCAGTTATATTATATTCAGTTAGATGGTGTTTTATTCATTATTTATTTATTCATGAGAATGGTGAATGTGTTTAATGGTTTAAATTAAGTAATGTTTTTAAATGGTTAAAATGTTTTGACACTAGCTTAATTAATTATTAGGTGATTAATAGAGAATAATGTTTTTCTATTGTGATGCTAAGAATGAACCAACCGGACATTTGTTTTAAATTTTATAAAGGACAGATCACCCGGTATTTAATTGGGCGGGGTGTCACGGAAAACCAATTGATCTTAGAATTAACTCCCTCTAAATATCGTATATATATATATATATAACAATTATACTCGCAATTATTTTGAAGAAATTAATGTTTATTTGTAGCGAACTATCAATGTTGAAGCAAATCGCCACCAATTCTGTTATTATGTGCCTTTAATATTTTTAGGTTCTTTTCATTGTAAATGGTGGATTTTCACGGAAACACTTTATCTTCCGTATTCCCATTCCATTGGTTTATTATAATTGTACCGAGAAAATTGATTTTTTTAATTCGGGAAATATTTCTTACATGCACAAGTTTTTGTTATCTCATTTTTTACATTTGGTTTGTTTTAAAGAAAAATTGTGATAAAAACACTATGATTGGCATGTGACAGGTAAGTGTAATACTCAGATAAACTCATTCTCATGTGCATTAAAGTAGGTAAGGAGTCAAATATGTAGCAAGTTATCATCAAATCATACTTAATGACTCCACACATTAGAAAGCACATAATAAATGAAATGATGTCACATCTTAAAACAATATCAAATATTCATTGTGGATATGGATTGAATGGGTGACTTTGACATCTTTAATGTTCATTCACAAAAGATGTAAAAAAATACAAAACTCTTTTTGGATTTTTCCAAAAATTTATCAAAATAAAATCTTCTTGGCTTTTTTATTTTTCTTGAAAAACAAAAATCTTCATGTATTTAAAAAAAAATCAAGGAAAAAAATAATTTTTGGATTTTTTTAAAAATATATGAAAATGAAAAATATAAGTACAATGATAGTATATACTAGCAATATGAATATACGATATGAGCATGAAATCCACCCTATTCTAGTAACAAGTCACCACATCAATCATTAGGCTTGGAGGAGTTCTCCAATGGAGATGACATCCTATGAAAAGCCTCCATCAAATTTTGTGAAGTCTTGACTAAATACTCCACTTTCTCTCTAAAACTCACTAAATCACTCAAGTGATGTGTGGGAGAGCATGCAGAGTAACATGATTTATGGTGTGGGAACTCGTGTAGGAACTTGTTTGTGAGAAATCTAGAGAACATACCTATAAGACACTCTCCCTATCTTAAAACAAAACTCTCTAAGGTGACCTCTTTTTTTGCAAGGTGAACAAACATAAATGGTCTTAGGTCCACCTTCCTAAAAATGTCTAGGACGAGATCTCATAGGTTGGTTAGGTCGAGGGACATAAGTATCTAACAACAAACTCGAGAATCTGCTTGGGTGAAGCATGGGAAGTGGATGCGGCTTCAAAAGCTATTCCTTGTCTCTCGACGTTACCTAAAGCGGGATTGAGGAGCATCTTTATGACCTTGACCACCCGAGCATGTTCCAGATTGCTCTCAAGTTGGGATACACGGGATTCAAGTTTATCACAAGTCTCCAATAAATATTGAAGATATCCTGTAAGACTAGCCACGGTGTTGGTCAAATCGTTTTTCCTCCCGCCTAAAATGATCAACTGGACACATAAAAAAATCTTCACTTTCTCAAGTTAACTCATCGACGCCTCACACTCTCTCAAAACTTTCCCCCTTTCTCCAAATCTAACACCCCAAAAGGTGAATATTTATTTAGCTTTTTAGTTTTTAATATCTCGATGTAAAGATCATTAAAATCCTTTTGGATACCACCTTCTCCATCACTCAAAATATCATCCTCACACTCGTTATCTCTAGAATGGATTGAAATATAACCGAGGCTTTCACATTTAGATATGTCCTCATCGGCGTGGGATAAACTAAAAGTGCAAATGTGACTAGCCATGAATGCAACGTAGGGTTCATGTGGTGATTCTCCCCCTGAATCAACTGACTCAATGTCACTATTGCTAAGAATGGCTTTATTTGCAACTTTATTTCCTTTTATCATAAGCCTAGTGGTACACTCATGTGCCTTGTGCCCTTTCACATTCATAACACATTATCTCTTCCTCTTTCTCTCCCCCGCTCTTGCCCTCATTCTTATTTTTATTTTTCTGAAAAATCTTTTCTTTCGAAGAATTTTCTTTAGAAAATTTGAGAAAACTTTTGATTTTTTTTGCAAAAAGGGCCAAGTCATCAAAATCAAGATCAATCTCATATTCGGACTCATAATTTTTTTCTTTCTTCTTTTTCTTAGTTTAAGTCTTTAAAGGAATCTCTACTTCCTTAGGTTTAACAGTTTTAGGGGATATACTAATATCATATGTTTGAAGATCTCCTACAAGTTATTCTAACCTAAGAGTATTCAGGATCCCTAACGAACTAAATACGGTGACCTTAGGAATAAATCGGGCACAAATCGATCTCAAAATTTTCTTAACAACTCTCGTCTCCCAAATCTTCTCAACCAAATTTAAACTATAATTAACTATGCCCGATAAACTTTCACAAAACTCATCAAAAGACTCGAACTCTAGCATGATAATGGCACCAAATTTGGTGGTCAAATTTTATAGCTTGGATGCCTTTACACCGTTGGTACCATCGTGTGTGAGCTAGAGAGTATCCCAAGCTTCCTTATATGTGGTGTAGGTCATGATGTGACACAACTCGTCAGTGGTGATAGTTCTAAAAATATCACTAAGCCTGCGAGAGTTAAAATTACTCGACTTAAATTCATCTTCAGTCCATGAAGAAAAGGGTTTAGGGCCAACGACATTATCAAATGTGACAGTGGGAGGAGTCCACCCTCTTTCACAAACTAATCAGACTTATTCACCTATGGATTTTAAGGCAGACCTCATCCTAGCATTCTAGTATGCATAGTTGGTATCATCAAAGATGGGCACTCGATTGTTCAAATTTTCCATTAAAATCTGTCTTTTCCAAGATCAACAATTTTTTAAAAAATTGATATCAAAGAAAAATTAATTTTTTGAAAAAATATCACCGAGAAATTATGTGTAACAGACTCTAGTACCAATTTGGGATTGGGCTTACGATCTTAACAGAATGTTTTATATAATTAAATGTCCACTCAACACAAATTAAAATTATTACCATATTTTAAACTCATTAATTTCGATTTGCATGTGATGATGTTCCAAACACATAAAATTAATTATGCATGCAAGAGCAAACAAATATGAGGAAAAAAAATCCTAAAAAGGGAAAAACTTTTTTCAATGCTTTGGACAATTTTACAAGGAAACTTACTTACAAAACTATCTAAAGAAAACTACTCATCTCCAGAGTAGTCCATAGGTGGCGGTCCAACTTCAATATCCACCGATCAGCCTTTGTCCTCGTTTAGCAGTGATCCCCTCCAAGGTTCATAAGATCAACAATGATGATGAACCCCCACAAGGTATATCCAGTATAAAACTATGTAGGGTTTTAAATAGATTCACAAGTATATTAGGAATTATGATTTTGTGAATCAAAAGGTTTCTAGGCCCAAACGTAATGCAAACTTTTGCAGCAGGTATGCAGAAATCATTTGAACAAAAGTATCCATTAAAAACTTTATGAAATAGGTATTTGTATGATGGATCAAATTTTGAGGCGACGTCACCCGTTAGAATGAAAACAAGGCTCGTTCAAATGAGAATGGCATCTTGTTAGAACGAAAGAAAGTTCATTCGAATAATAATGTTATCTCATTTAACCATGCGTAAAATGATGCAAAATAGTACTCCCTCGTTATATTCATGTTAGATGTAGAGATCAAACGATTGTTTGAACAACTTTGACATCGCATTCGATTGATAATGCCTTCTTGTTTGAACGAGATCAGTGAACTTTGTAAAAAATTTAAACATAAATAATTCCTCAATGTTTATAAAAATTACATTTCCCAATAAAAATGAAAATAAATTCGAACTCCTAAATTATTTACACCTTCATAATGTGGAGATCATCTTGAACTTGGAGATGTTAGAGATTTAGTTCTTCGTGACAACTCGAGTCAAATTATAACGGGATATGCCAAACATATATACAAGCCTAAGCTATGAACATTGACATAATATCTCCTCTTATAGTATGCGTGTATGATACCTGTTTACATTGAACATACCTCCTTAGTAGTGCTATCGTAGGAGGTTTCACATAGTGGTCAGTCTACCTTGGCGTTGGCCAGCATGTGTTGAATTGATTCCCCGGGTTATATGACTATTGCATGGACACTATCCATATGCAAGGATAGTTATTGATTTGGAGACCATTTGGGTACGATGTGGTATGGTTGTGATCCCCAGACGTATACCTACAATTGCCTCCATTGTATGTGTTTTCATTTGGAATCGGTGGTGAGATTCTGACTCAGTGGCTTAGTGTGATGGGTGATGCCTAGGGCCTGATAACACACGGCGGATGTAATCATGAGATCCAGGCTCTAGAGATACGGTTATATGTATATAGTGAGTGATATATATGTATTTCTATACGATATAGTGTATATATCTACTTATAGCACGGGTGCAGCTATGTTATATTTAATATGTAAATATTTATCTACAACAAGTGTTTCACTACAAGATTATTCATGAGCATATAACTAGTGAAGGTAGTTATACTTATCTAATAGAGAGTATTAGTGGGGTTGGACATAGATAGAAGTTATATGTTCTAGTTAGACTGGACAGTTTAATTAGGATAATAAATCAACATGTTCGGTGTGCACTAAAGTTAGAGGTGAGGTGTTATCTCATGTGAGTGCGATCGGTTAATTATGAAAGTAATGCAGTACAAGTTTTGATCATTTAAAACAATTATCTACTTGCAAAATATTTTCTATTTTTTGGATATTGACCCACAGACAATTGTTTTTCCTTATTTTTCTTTTTAAAACCCCAAGTGTATAGTAGCAGCAGCAGCCAATACCGCAAAGATAGATATATTCTTGTCGTTGCAGTAGTTGTGGATGCTACACGATTGCTTTACATGCCTCGACTTATTATATCTAGATAAAATCTTTTCATTATAGTTTTCCTCTTGGGCATGTAGCTCGTAGATGGATAAATTTTTTCATTATTGTCAGGATATTATTTTACTATATTAATTATTAGTTTGATTCAAATGGATTGTTACTATTTGGTGACCAATGGTTCATTCGGTTCACTTTTATTATTTATTTTGCATGGTGAATTATCTATTCGTTTTAGTGTATGGTTTTATTCATGTTATTTATATTGTTTGTAGTAACAGTGATGTTGAGAATGCGACCATGCTGATATTCTAATTTTATTTTAGCAGAGGATTAGACACTTGGGATTCGAATAGGCAAGTTGTCACAATTGGTATCAAACCATCAGGTTCTAGTGTCCTTAGTATATGTACGGGATTATTACGTTGTCAGCATTGTGTTTCTTTGATATAGAGCCTTATATTTAAGATTGTTGTTTCATATTGCCCATTTACATTCTTCTGCTAGTATTTACGATTAAAGTGAATCTTATACAATTTCGGTTTGGTTTTAGATGCCAAACACCAAGAGAGGTAGACAAACATGTATGACTAAGAGGGTCGCAATGGAGGAGACTTAAGTAAATAAACATACCACTTAGGGGATTGTGACCGCAGCAGGTCGCAGTTATTATTGCACAGGAGATTAATGTGGCAATGACTGCCCTAACGCAACATTTTCTCTAGTCATGGCCATAACACCCAGTGATAAATAGTAGTTCAAACTCACCCAGTGTCGTCAGTTTGAGAGAGAATCAAAGAGGCCTTTCATAAGGGCCATCCACTAGAGTTCCAAGGGAGTGAGAATGTGGTTACAAACTAGACAATGAAATAAGGATATCTAGAGGCATTTGTATATGGTTGAGTGCAAGGAAACTTAAAAGAAGATACTAGCTACATTTAAGTTAGTAGGGGCAGAACTTCAGTGGTGGAAGTTAGTCACCATGATAGTGGACAGAGATACTACGACGATACAGGAGTTTTGCGTGTTATTCGACCACAAGTTCTTTCCATTAGCAGTTCAAACAAAGATGAGGACGAGATTTTTAGACCTATCGTATAAGGGATAGACTATGGATGAGTACGAGGATGAGTTCATCCGCCTAGAGAATGTTGTGATGAATAAAGTGGTCACTGAGGTGAATAAGGTCCTCAAGTTTACTAATAGACTTACTTAGAGGATTCGCTAACATTTATTGGGAAACCGGCATTACGAACTTACACTGATGTCGTTAATGCCATGTTTCTCTACTATCAGGATCATCGCTTCCATCTTATGGGAACAAAGAGGATCCAATAGTCTAGCTAACAGGGAAAGACTAAGGTTAGCGTTGCCAGCGGGGCATCGCAATCGCAACAGAGGTAGTATGAGTGAGGTTCCGAATAAGAAGACTCTGTTAAGAAATTTAGAGCAACTAACGATAATTTCAAGTAGGGCCATCAGCATACCCCTCATGGGTAGAAGGGCAAGTGGAACCAGACTGGGGTCTAGCAGGGCTGAGGTTATCAGGGCTAGTAGGGCCAGAGATGGGGGCAACCTCTTGAGGACCAGTAGTGAAAGAGGCCAACAGATTTTACTAGGAGGTGTTTCGTATATGAAGAGTAGGGCCACATGAGACATGTATGCCCGATTAGGTCTAGAGTCCAGGAGAAGGGTGCCCAACCAGATTAATTATTATAACATCTTTCAGCCCCATCAATAGTTCTAGCGTTACATCCATCGTATGGGAAGGGGCATAAGAAGTTTGGACATGTGTATCACATTCGAGGTCTAGTGTTATCGCAAGCGCCACCAGCGATTGGGGGTATATTTTATGTCTATGGACACAAGGGTGGGTTTTGTTTGATACGGGAGAGTCACACTCATTTATTATCACGAGATTTGCGCATGTGATAGGTTTAATGGATTTTGCCTCGGACATTATTATGACTGTAGATTCACTGTTAGGTGGTGGAACTCCCATGCATTCTAATTGCAGGGGAGCGGGTGTGAACTTGTGGAGGTTATCCTTAGTAGTGGATCTGGTCATTTTAGACTTGGAGTATGATTTTATTCAGGGTATGGTCTATTTAATGACGTATAGATCAATGGTGGATTCTTATAATAGGACTATTGTGTTCGCTAAAGCAAAGCATGATATGTTTCTTATGGAAATGCCTTGTCCAAAGAGAGGGTCGAGTATGAACTTATATTATATTGAAGAGGAGACTTCTAAGGGTATAGTCATCTCACTACATTCAATATTTGTTGTTTGGGACTGCGCTGGTGTGTTTTAGGAGATACGGGGTTAACCATCAAGTCGGGAGATTGATTTTGTAATCGACTTAGTGTCAGGGACTGTGCCGATAGCGCGAGCGTCGTACCCTATGGCTCCATTAGAGATGAGGGAGCTTAGGGATCAGATTCAAAAGTTATTTGTAATACCCCGTAATTTTAATGACTTTTAAAATGGGTTATATTTTAAATTAATGGATTAATTGGATCTTATTATAAATTAATTCATTTGGGTTTTATCCGAATTGTGGATATTAAAATGGATTATTCTGAATATTACTTAAAGATATTTAGGTAATATATGAATGTGATGTCATTGATATGACGGTATGATATAATTTCTCGGTAAATTGAATTTTTAGTCAGACGCGGTATGAGACGTGTCGGGACTAATTTATTAAATTAAAAAAGGAAATTTATTTTCTATCGACCTTATAGTCATTTCGACTCCGTCGTTGCGTCCGGAAGGTTCGAAATAGTCAGAAAAGTCTATTTGGATGTTGATATTGGGTCTCGGGTCATTTGGAAATGAAAAGACAACCCCAAAGGGCATTTTAATTATTTTTACAAGGGGGATGAATAGTGATTTCGGGTTTTGTCTTATTAAGTATTTGGAGATTAGTGTATATAGGTTCATTTCATCTCTTCTACACAAAATTGAAAAGTCATCTTCTTAGAGAGAGTGGAAGGTTGCTTGGAAAGAAAAATAAGTTTGCTTGGGAAGGAGGAGAACCAAAGGTCAAAGGTCACCACCACCATCACCACCTGTGTTATTCAACTCCAAAGGATCAGATCTTCATTAGAGGTAAGTGTTTGATATTTTCAATTTAAGTTCGTATATTGTCCACGTTAGGATAGTTATAAAAATAGATGATTTTCATGCTTGGAAGATGAAAGGATATAGTTAATGGATTTTTGGAATCTAAAAATATATAGGAATTAAACTCATGTTGTAGGTAGTTAGTAATCCAATAAATATTCATCAATCTGTGGAAGAAATTCTAAAAATAAATTAGTGTTCTTGAAGATAATATGTTGATAATTTTCGGGAAAAAGAGACAAAAACGAGTGGAATGAGAAGAGCCAATTTGGAATGTTTAGATCTTCTTTTTGAGTGCATTTGGATGAGATTTAAGAAAAACTCAAAACACATACCTGACTCAATTTTTCGTGTAGAATCCAAATCGGAAGTCGGATTGATGATTAGAATAATTTTTGAATCTGATTTTTCTGAGTATTGAAAATATGATAATTCATGATGTTGTTTCTTTTTAATGTTGGTTCTTATCCCAAAACTTTTGTAGATCTTTGGTGATTATTAATTGGATATTATGGGACTTAGAAAAGATCAGTAGACCCTTGATAAGATTTTAATTAAAGTGATTGGGATTTAATTGATTAGAATGATGATAATTAAATTGAAAGATATTTCGGTTGCTAGATTCACGTGTTGGATTCGAATTGGTATGCATGAGGATTAACAATAGGTCCAGTAGGGCAGATTTAATATAAGGTGAGGGTAGCCTTAGGGTTACAATTTGAACATCAAGGACTGAGTTTAAGCTCATTATTGATTTCGCAAAGGCTGAGTGTAGTACAAGAGCGTAGTGGTATGGCTCCTGGATAGAAATGGGAGTTTAGAACACATTTGGTTGAAAGAGGGTATGAGGTTATTCCGATTGCATATTTGAAGTTGACAAACCTCCTCGATCGACAAAGTTAAGTAGTAGTGTATTGGAGGGGTTCCTTGTTTGGATTTCGCTTTGCGAGACGCTCCGCGCATGAACCTTAACGACGTCGGGAGTGGAGAGATGTTATAGGATGCGAGGATAATTAAATTATGAAGTAAAGATATGACATTTTAATACGTGGAATTTAAAGAGATATAATACTACGTAAGGGAATAATCTAAGGTTAATGTGAGTACCTTGTTGTTAGTATACTATAGGTATGATAATACCTATTTGATTGATTGATGATTTATGTGTATGACATACCTAGCTTACTTGCTATCGGTGGGAGGTTTGCGCGTGAGGGAAGTCATATCCTAATGAATCCATGGGATCTTTGATTTGTCGCTCGAGAACATAGGTCTATGAAAGACTTATCGGGGAGTTGATAAGTACGCTGACTATGGGTACGTAGGTATGTGCGTGACCCATGGGTATGAGAACTATGTTCGCCTCCAATGATTGTGTTGTTGTTTGTGGTTCGAGGAATCTTAACGAACCTTTAGTCCCCTATTCGGCGACCTGCGATGATGGGACATGATAGCAGAGTAATGCATTGCACCGCAGCTGTGACTCGGGGTGCCGTATTATATATGAATATATATATAATGGATGAAATGAACGAATGGATATTTATTATGGTTAAATCTATCTACGGTGATAATTGTAGATAAAGGTGAATAGAGAAAGATAATGGAATTAAGTTAATGAATGTTTATGCTTATAGAATTGAAAAGCTTAATTCATATTAATGAGAAATGATTCATGTTAATGAGAAACGATGAGAAATGTAAATGAATAATAATGTGACGTATGGTATGGGACATATGGGGATTATGATATTGGGATGGAATTATAATATGGAGACTAGAAAAGAGGAACCATTAACTAGGAGGTTAATAGGAAACGTTAAGTGTGCATTCTAGTTGAGAGGTGAGAATGGCAAGTGAGAGTTGGGTCTAACATGTACATAATAAAAGATTTATTGCACTTGTTAAATACTTGTTGTTTTAAAAATCATTTTCACAATCGGGCTCTGACCCGTTTCCTTGCATATTTTCTTTTCTATTGAATCTTCTATATCAGGTGTCCAGCAACAGGGACGCCAACCTTAGCGGATTACGACGAGCTATGGAGTTATGGAGTATTGCTTAGATGCTTATCATCTTTTTGATTCACAGTATTCTTAGTTAGGGCATGTCGCCCAAAGGATTCAGTTATCTTTTCCTATCGGGGTCAAATACTATTGTATTCGTGTCTTTTTAATACAGTTGTTATTGATGGGATTACTGTAATGGATTAATACTATTTGGGAATGTTTATTCCAACTGCATTTAAATTCTTTTGTGTTATCTATTCAGTTAAGTGTTGTAGAATAAAATGTATTGTGTTATTCTTAAACTGGAAATGGATTTTGTTGAATTAAATTTTGGAAAGTTTTTTTTTTTTACACCAGCTTAATTGGGTATTGGGTGAGTTGTAAATGTTTTCGACAGTGATGCTAAGAATGAGCCAACTGTATATTCTGTTTTAATTTGGTATGGGACTGGCCACCTGGTATTTAATTAGGCGGGGTGTTACATTATTGGGGTAGGGTTTTTATCCACAAGAATACATCACCTTGGGGTGCCTTAGTTCTGTTTGTGAAGAAGAAGGATGGGTCGTTGAGATTGTTCATTGAGTACCGGGAGTTGAACATGGTCATGATCCAGAAAAAGTATCTATTGCTATATATCGATGACTTATTCAATCAGCTGAGAGGATGAGCCTACTTCTATAATATTGATTTGAGGTCAGGGTACCATCAGTAACGTATTAGGGAGTAGGTTTTCCCTAAGCCCGAGTTTTTTTTATGAGATATAGGTCTTATGAGTTCTAGGTTATGGAGTTTGAGCTAACCAATGTGCCAGAAGTTTTCATAGATCTCATGAACATGGTGTTTAGGTATTTCTTGGATAATTTTGTTATTGTGTTCATAGATGAAATCTTAATTTATTCTCGGATAGAGGGTGAGTATACAGACTATTTGCGTATAGTTGTTTAGACTTTGCGAGATCACCAGTTGTATACCAAATTTGAGAAATGCTGATTCTGGTTGTAAGAGGTTCAGTTCTTGCATCACATAGTCTCCGAGAGAGGGATTTATGTGGGTTCGAATAAGGTGTTAGCGGTGAGGGAGTGGGGTCAACCCATGACACCGACATATGTGTGTAAATTTTCGGTGTTAGTAGGGTATAACCTCTAATTCATCAAAGGATTTTTTAATATTGCAAGTCCCTTAACAAATTTGACTTGCAAGTGAGTGCCTTTTGTATGGGATGACCATTGTCATTTAGCTTTCCATAAGCTAAAGGAAAAATTGACTCTAGCGCTAGTGCTTGCACTGCCTATGGGAGGAGTGTAGTACTCTGGGGGAGTTGTACAATAGGAGGAATGGGCTATAGATTATACATCTCTCAAGCTTAAGACCCATGAGAATAATTATCCCACTCATAACTTAGAGTTAACAGTAGTAATTCTTACTTGAGGATTTGGAGGCACTATCAACTAGGGGAGAAGTTTAAGTTTCCCACAGACCACAAGTAACTTCAATATCTGTTCGCACAAAAGGAGCTGGACATGAGGTAACATAGGTGGCTTGAGTTTATAATGGATTATCATATCGTCATCCAGTATCATCTGTGGAAGGATAATGTAGTGGAATATGCGTTGAGTCGTATATCGACATGAATGTTAACAGAAGTGTGGTAGGCGAAGTGGGCTAAGATTCGTTAGGAGGATGAGGTAGTCCGTGCTTACGTAGAAGTGATGGCCATCACAAGTAAGATAATTTTAAGGGTCGTGAAAGTACGGGTAGGGGATCCCTCATGTTAGGAGATGATTCAATAGTTGTTAGTGGGAAGAGTGAAGTCTTACTCAATTAGTTATAAGAGTGGCTTATGATTTAATGGGAGGTTGATTGTCCCAAACGATAAGGACCTACGATGCACAGTTATGGAGGAGCCGCATGCGTCACTATTTTTGGAGCATCCCGGAGGGGATAAGATGCACCATGATATGAGGAGATAGTATTGGTGGGCCGATATGAAGAGGGACATAACAGGGTTTGTCTCCAAGTGCACCACATGTCAGATGGATAAGATTAATCATCATAGACCATCCAGGGTTCTACAGTCGTTGGAGATTTAGATATGGAAATGGGAGAGTATTTTGATGGACTTCATCATAGGGTTACTGACATAGTAGAAGGTTCACGATTCTATCTAGATCATTCTTAATCAGTTGACTAAGGTATCCCATTTCTTTCCAGTTCAGATGGATTACACGACGGGGAAGTATGCACAAATTTTCATAGTAGAGATAGTGAGATTTCACGAGGTGCCTCTCAATATTATTTCAGATCGGGATAAGGTCTTTGTGTCCCACTTCTGGCAGAGCCTTTAGGAGGCTATTGGAATAGAGTTGCATTTGAGTACGCCTTATCACCCAGACCGATGGGCAGACAGAGAGGGTGAATCAAATGTTGGGGGATATGTTGAGGATGTGTATTCTGAACTTTAAGGGTAGCTGGAAGCAGTATTTCCTTTCGTATATTTTACGTATAATAACTCGTACTAGTTTGAAAATAAGGGGAAGTTGGGCCCTCGGAATGTGTGGCCCTTTCCCATTATCGAGAGGATGGGGCCAATTTAGGTTTGCCTTATCAGAGAATTTTCAACGGATCCACGATGTGTTCCACGTGTTGTCATTGTGGAGGTATCTCAGGGATGGATTACCGGCTTATACCATTGGTGCATATTGACTTGCAGTTGAATATTTCTTATGAGGAGAGACCTGTAGCCATTTTGGGTCGTAGCAAACGGAAGCTTCGATCAAAGGTGATAGCGTTTGTGCTTGTAAAGTGGTGACACCACAATGTTGGTGAGTCGACATGGGTGCAGGAGGATGACATGCGAAAAAAGTATCCAGGGCTCTTCATGACAGGTACACTCGAATTTGGGGGATGAAATTTTATTATTAAGGGGAAGCATGTAATACGTCGTACTTTTATAATTATTTGATTTCCATGTGCTTAATATTATTAATTTAATTTGAGGAAATTAATTTTGAGTTTGATAAATATTAATTAGCGAGACAAATGATTAATATTTATTACAATTCTTATTTACATGCATATGATAAGTAAATAGATATATGATTTATTAATATGTCCCTTATGAGTGAAAGCAACTATTTATTATTATATGTCGATAGAGACTTACATCAGAGGATCGATATAATTTATGGGAAACTCGTACGGTACACTCGTGTTAGGACGATTTGATGAGATGTTAGCATATCTATCGTTAGGTGGCTCAGATGACCTTTTCAAGTGCACCAGTGATCTAAAAAGGATCGAAATAGTTCAAAATAGATAATCGAGTATTATCACTAGGTTTTAGAGACGTTTTAGACATAATAGGATCCGTATAAGGGTAGGATGGTCCTTTTACACATAGGGTTAAGTGGAAAAATGGTTTTAGGGTGAATTAAGAGCATATTTAAAGGTAGATAAGGTGGATAGTAGCCCACCTTTGATATTATGCATACTTGAGATTGAGAGAGAGTTCAAGAGAAGAGAAAGAAGAAGAAAAGGAAGATAAATAGCTTAGAGAAGAGAAGAGAGAAGCGATCTTCGTATTCAACCCATGATCAAACGTAAAGAAATTTAGATTAAATCCATAAAGGAAAGTAATTACTTGCTTTTAATTTCAATTATATGTAGCTAATCTCTTTAATGGTTAATGACCAAAATCAGGTATTTAAATTTATAAAGATTGAAACTTTGATTGAATGATTTAGATATATGGGTGATAAATGATCTCTGATTTAAATACTAGATCGTAACGATTATATAATAACTTCAAAATTAATTCTAGACTTATAATGATGAACATGTAAAATGTGGATAGGAAGGTTTTTTTAATAAAAATCATATTGGGAAAAAATTATGAGTTGAATGGGATTGATGTTGATTCATAATCCTAGGTTTTTGATAAAGGATTCATGGTTAACTATGTGTTTTAAGGCATATGGAACATTAGTATATTGATTTATGAGGTTAATTTTATGTTTGGGGTGGTTTGGGACCTCCATTAGAGGGTTTAGAGGACGAAGATGACAGGAAGCCCAACAAAAAGTGCCATTACATTGGGGGAGAAATTCGGTCTGCTACGGAACTGGTTTGATTTATTGGCTTACCCAGTTTTTGTTCATGTGTTGTTTTGTCCCATTAGGGCTTGGGAATGATTGTGGGGGCTTCCGACTATGGGATTACTAGGGAATAATTTCTAGGGTTTGGCACGTGTGATAGGCCAACGAATAAATGGATTCGTGTGAGGAGAACCGGGAATTCAAGTGAGTGACCATTTAGAAATTTAATAGGGAAGTTTGTTCGAACTTTGGGATTGGGAGACTTGTTCATGGTGGGTTATATATATATATATATATATATATATATATATATATATATATATATATATATATATATATATATATATATATTGTATTGAACATTCCTACTCGGTAGTGCTATCGTAGGAGGTTGCGCGTAGTGGACAATCCACCTTAATATTGACCAGCAGGCGTTAGATTGATTCCCTGTGTCATAGGACTATTGCATTGCCATTATCCATGTGTGAGGATAAGTATTTGTTTGGAGACCAGTTCGGTGCGATGTGGTATGGTTTTGACCCCTTGACGTATGAATATGACTGCCTTCGTTGTATGTGTTTTCGTTTGGGATCAGTGGTGGGATTCCGACTTGATGACTTAGTGTGATGCGTGATGTCTGGGCCTGATAGCATATGAGGGATATATCCACGAGGTTCTATCTCTGTCGATATGATTATACGTATATATCGAGTGATATATATATAACACGAGTGTAGCTATGTTATATTTAATGCGTAAATATTTATCTATAGCAAGTGTGTGGTTATAATATGATTTATGAACATTTACCTACTGAAGGTAGTTATACGTAGCTAATATAGATTATTAGTGGTGTTAGGCTTGGAGAGCAGTTATATGTCCTAGTTACATAGGGTAATTTAATTAGGATAATAAAATGAACACGTTAAGTGCACACTATAGTTGAGGGGTGAGGTGTTAATTCATGTGAGTGCGACCAATTGATTATGAAAGTAATACATTACAAGTTTTAATCGGTTTAAAAAAATTATCTACTTGCAAATTATTTTCTACTTTTCAGGTTTGACCCGCGGGCAATTATTTTTCCATGTTTTTCTTTTTAAACCCCCAGATGTACAACAGCATCCACGACCACATGGATAGATCTATTATTTCCGTTGCAGTAGACGCGAATGCTACCGGATTGTTTTAGACAGTGTTCAAAAAAATGCGCCTAGGCACGAGGCTTTTTAGATACGCCAAGTTTTGGCCCTAGGCATGGATCAAGGCGTGGTCAACGTTTTTTGGGGCAAGGCGTGAAAAAACGAGCATTTTTTGGGGATAAGGCGTGAAAAAACGCGAGTTTTTTAGAAGTAAGGCGTGAAAAGACACAATTTTTTTGTTTTTTTAATTTATTTTTAAAAAATAGTATTTTAATTTATAAATATTTAGACATGTTTTAAGGTATGTACCAATTTAGTGTTTTAAATAGCCTTGTCATAGTCAAAAAATATTAAAATATATTAAAAAAAATGCCTAAACGCCTTTTCACGCCTTTTTACGTCAAGGCCCGCCTAGGCTTCTAAGGCTTAATGCTTGGCCTCCACGCCTCGGTCACGCCCCGTGTTTTTTAGAACCTTGGTTTTAGACACCTTAGTTTAGTTTATTTAGATAGGATTAGTCTGGGCATGTTACCCGTAGATGGATAGAATATTACATTACTGTCAGGATGTTATTTAAGTATTTCATATATCAATTTGATTCAGATAAATTGTTACTATTTGATTACTGAAGGCTTATTCGGTTCACTTTTATTATTTATTAATGCATGGTGATTTATCTATTCATTTTAGTGTATGTTTTTATTAATATTATTTATATTATTTGTTGCAACAGTGATATTGAGAATGAGACCATACTAAGATTTATATTATATTTTAATAGAGTATTGGCCACCCCATATTAGAATAGGCGGGTTGCCATAACTGTCCACTACACGCAACCTCCTAATAATAACACTACCGAGTATGTTTAAACAAATACACATCGATCCCATATATATATATATATATATATATATATATATATATATATATATATATATATATATATATATATATATATATAGTTCTGACTAGATAGGGAAATCCCACAGCTTACTAGTCTAATATATCCCGAAGTCTGGAACGACTTTTTGATTATATAATTAAGTGCACTCACTTGAATACTCGGTTCGTCTCACCCGAACCCATCTAATCGTTGGCATAACACACGTGCCAAACTCTAGAAATATTCCCTAGTAGTCCCACTTTACTCCAAAAATCCATATGCCCATTCCCCAAGTTCTAACGGGTTAAAATAGTGCATAACAAAAATCTGGACAAGCCAGCAAAATGAACCGGTTTTCTAGACAGATTGAGACGGTTCGGTCAACCGAATTGATTCTCTCCCCTAGTGAAACAGTTTAGTTTATTGGACTTCCAATCGTCTTCTTCCTCAGATTTTCACCTTTAAAACCTTCCAATGGAGGTCCCAAACCTCCCCAAATCCTAAATTAGTCACCCCGTCAATATATTATCAACCCGAAAGTACTCTAACATCAAATTAAACCCAACTCGATCATCTAAACACAAGGATTCCTAATTATTCATTAATCCAAACAACTCAGAATTAATCCAACCTTAAAATTTATTGATTTCAACCAATTATCAATATTCTTATGTTCATTTTCATAAACCCATAATTATAATATGAATTTCCCATCCATTTATCGTCAATCATCCTTAATTAAAGACGGAGGTTAAACACAATTTAAACCTCTTCAATTGATTATCAAAGTTTTAATCTTTTAACCTTAGATTTTGTTCCTAATTAATTATGAATGTAATTAATTACAGAATTTTCAATCTAAAGAAAGTAAATACTTTCCTTGTGGTTGAATTCGAAGTTTTAACACGTAGGAATGATTTGAATCTAGAGACTGGCACTTCCTTCTCTTCTCCAAGGTTCTCTCTTTCTTTTCTATTTCTCTTCTTTTAAACCCTCCCGTAATCTCAATTATGCAGAGAACAAAAGTGAGGTTTTCATCCACCTCTCTAAACTTTATATACTCCTCAATTTCACCCCAATCCAATTTTTAGATTAAACCCTAAGTCTACAAAGACCACTTTAGCCCCATATGGTCTTTAATACATCTAAGAAGCCCCCGAAACCCAACTATAACACTCGGGTTCCTATTCTAGACTATTTTTATCCATCTCAGATCATCGCTGCACTCAAAAAGATCATCCGAGTCACTCAACTAAAAATACACCAACATTTCATTTATTGGGCCAAACACATATGTGCAGTACATGTCAGCCATAAATATCTCAACCCGACATAATATAATAAACCATCTACATATAATAAATAACATCTCTATTTACTTATCACACACAATTAAATAATAATAGATATATAAATTAATCCTTAACTCCCTAATTGATATTTACCGAAACTAATTCAAGTTTCCTCAATTAAATTAATAATTAAATGCATACATGGAAATTAAATACTTATAAAAGTACGGGGTATTACATTCTCCCCCCGATGACGGTATTCATCCTCGAAATTCGAATGTACCCGCCATAAAGAGCTCTGGATACTATTCTTTCATGTCTTCCTCTCGCTCCCACATTGACTCGGCAACATTGTGGTGTACCCACTGTACATGCACTAATGGTACCATATTTGATCGAAGCTTCCTCTCACTATAGCTCAAAATGGCAACAAGTCTCTCCTCATAAGAAATATCTAGTTATAAGTCTATCTCCTCCAAATCTATATGATGGTAAGCCACATAATCCCTAAGATACCTCCTTTACGACGACACATAAAACACATCATGAATCCTATGTAAATGCTCCCGTAAGGCGAGCATATACTTAACTGACCCTAACCTCTCAATGATTGGAAAATGACTCACATACCTAGGCTTTAACTTTCGGTTCTTCTCGAACTGCATCACTCCCTTCATGGGAGATACCTACAGCAATACTTGATCACCTACATCAATCTCCAAGAATCTACTGATCGCATCAGCATAACTCTTCTGTCGGTGTTAAGCTAACCGAATACGGCTCCTGATCAATTAAATCTTTATTTTTGTATCATGAATCAAGTCCGATCCAAGAAGCTTGTTCTTCCCCACCTCTACCTAACAATAGGGTGAACGACAAGGTTTCTCGTAAAAAGCCTCAATTGCTGCCATGCCATAGTAAACTAGTATGAGTTATTATACGCATAATCTACCAACAACAAATAATGTTCCCAACTACCCTTCAAGTCTAAAATACACATCCTCAGCATATCCTCCAACATTTGATTCATCCTCGTCATTCGCACATCGATGTGCGAGTGATACGTCATGCTCAAATGCAACTCCATCCCCATCGCCTCCTAAAACTCTTATAAAAATGGGATGCAAAGATCTTATCCCAATCTGTAACAATGTTAAGCATCACTCTGTGAGGTCTCACTACCTTTTCATTAAAAAGTTAGGCATACTGCCCTATCATGTAATCCACCCGAACTGGCAAGAAATGAGTTACCTTGGGCAACCGATCCATAATAACCCAAATGGAATCACGAACCATTTGCAATGTCAATAACTCGATGATGAAGTTCATTAATATACTCTCTCATTTCCACACTAGAATCTTTAATGGTTGCAAAACCTCAACCGGTCTATGATGATTAACTTTCACTATCTGACAAATGTTGCACCTAGAGACATACTCTAATATGTCCCACTTCATACCAGCCCGCCAATACCATCTCCTCATATCCTAGTACATATTATACCCTCCGATATTCACCGAGCATCATGACCCATGCGCCTCCTCCGTAACTGCATGTTGTAGGTTCTCATCGTCTTGGATAATTAACCTCCTATTGAAGCATAAGCCACCCTCAGGACTGACTGAGTAAGACTCATCTCTGCCTACCAATAATTTTTATATCCTTTCCCGATAAGAAAGATCTCCTGCATGTGCCTTCATAACCCTTAAAATGATCTCAGATGTGGCAGTCATCATTTCTATATATGCCCGGACTACCTTTTCCTCTTGATGAAGATCATCCCACTTTGCTTTCCAAACTAATGCTAACTATCCTACTGGCATATGGTTTAATGCACCTGCCTCTACGTTAGACTTCCCTGGATAATACTGAATGTCGAACTGCTAATCCTTCACGAACTCAATCCACATATGCTGCCTTATATTTAGCTCCTTCTTCGTGAAAAGACATTGTAGTGACTTATGGGGGTTGGATACTGTAGGTCAATGGTCATTCTCTCAGTGGGGGTTGGATATTGTATGTCGACTCCCAACAACACAACAAAATCATAAGTATATGTTGGTCGACACATTACATTACAAAATGGATTGAATTAAAGAGATCTGTGAACATTAGGGACATCGATATGGTCAGGTTCATCTATTGAAACATTATAACACGTTTTTGGGTACCCAGTACAATTATTATGGACAACAACACAGTTTGAAAGTGGACCCTTCTAGGGTTTCTATGATAACCATGAAATTAAACACCATTTCATCTTTTTGGCCTACCCCAAAGAAATGGGAAAGCAGAGGCTTCCAACAAACCATGCTCGGTGTAATGAATAAGATATCATATAAAGCAAAGGGATCTTAGGGATATGATCTTCCACATGTTTTGTGGGCATATCGCACTACGCCCAGACGACCTACTAGGGAAACGACCTTCGCTCTAACATATGGGGTGGGGGATGTCATTCGTTTAGAATCTGGCCTGCCAACTATGCAAACCACTACTAATGAGAAGGGTATCAACGATGAAGAAGTAAGGATTGAACTGCATCTAATCAATGAGTGAAAGGAATGTGCTATTATAAAACTATCCTCCTATCAACAACAGTTAGCAACATAGTACAATAAGGGGTCAATTCGAGAAAACTCCAGATCGGCGTCTACGTCCTCATAAAATTCCTCAATAATGCTAAAAAACCTTTGAACAGTAAGTTGGGGACAAATTAGGAAGGACCGTTCAAAGTTATTAGAGACGATGTACAAGGAGCCTGCCACTTAGAAATAATGGAAGCCTGCTCTTGGAGTTGTTTTGACTTCCAACTCTTCATTTATTTGCCTTATTTAAAGGAGTCTTTTGGATTCCAACTCTTCATTTCTTTGCATTATAAAAGGTAGTCGTGGGCAACCATTTTAACATACTTTTGGCACAAATTTTGGAAACAAATATATTTTATATTCCTATTCTTTTTATATACACATCGGCCCTTAATATTTGTGAGTTCCAACCTTAGATTATAGGTGTTCTTGGGGCTATTTTTGTTGGAGGTTCTTGGAGGAGATTTTATAGATCTTTTGTGTTGATCTTGAGGATGTGATCATTGGTTTCTCATCATGGTTTGAGGTATGGGGTTTTACACAATATGCTCCTTAAATCTCGCGAGTGTCATTCTCTTTGAATTTTTGTTTAATTGAACTCATATTTGAATTGATAAATTCATTGAAATCTGGAAAATAATTGTTGAAATTATTTTGATTCATGTGGTATCATTATATTGTTGATGAGCACGTTGTCATGAGATTTTAATATGGCACGGATGTTGGGCACCCGCCAAAATTCCTGTTTCCCGGGCTATGGCTTGATAAAGCATATACGGATGTGGTGAGGCCCGGTGACCCGGTTAAAGTGTTGTTGAGAAATTATATTGATAAATGATTTGAGATTTGCATTTTGATTTGAATATTCGTACTCGTGTTGTTACGTTTTATTCATCGCTAATATATATTTGTTGAGCATCTTTCCAGTCGTATTGTGTACTTCCCCATATTTTCTTTTAGTGGCAGGTTAGCGCGGATTTTGGGGCGCTATGGAGATTGATTTTAGCGAGAATTAATGTGGAAATATTTTTAATACAAGATGAGAAGACTTGTATTTATTTTTATGTATAGAGCATTGGAGATTTATTTTAGATTTTGTATTTTTTATTCGAGAGACTTGTTGTAAATGAAGAGATTGAGATTAGTGGATTTATATTATTGTGGGTTTATTTAGATGCTCTATACCTTGTCACTTGTGGATTTGGATTTATTTTATCGCATTAGCGCTTCGTTCGCTCTCCCCGGCAGGCGGGGTGTTACAAATGGTATCAGAGCTTAGGTATACGGCAACCCTCGGGGATTGGGTTTTGGGTTCATTGCGTGGATAACAATTTTTGGAGATAGAAAATTTTAGGTGATATTCGTGTTAGGTTTCGAGATTTGAGGTGAGGAATTTATTTTTGGAGACGAAATTATTTTTGGAGATTGTTAGCCTGATTTTTTAGAGTTAAGCATTCGGCGAATTTCGAGGGCAAAAATTCCATTGTTAGTGGGGAAGTGTAATAAGCCGCGTAATTTTGCGCTATTTTAATTAATTTCTGGAAAATGGAGGAAAATAAAGTTTTTGATAAAATTATTTTTATTGCTCAAATAAGTTGGTTATTATTTTTAAAGGCGAGAATTTCAAACGGTTTCAAAATCGGAGTTAAAACGGATTTTAAAATGATTTTAAAATGTTTTTAACTCTTGGAGTTGTTTTGACTTCCAACTCTTCATTTATTTGCCTTATTTAAAGGAGTCTTTTGGATTCCAACTCTTCATTTCTTTGCATTATAAAAGGTAGTCGTGGGCAACCCTTTTAACATACTTTTGGCACAAATTTTGGAAACAAATATATTTTATATTCCTATTCTTTTTATATACACATTGGCCCTTAAGATTTGTGAGTTCCAACCTTAGATTAGAGATGTTCTTAGGGCTATTTTTGTTGGAGGTTCTTGGAGGAGATTTTATAGATCTTTTGTGTTGATCTTGAGGATGTGATCATTGGTTTCTCATCATGGTTTGAGGTATGGGGTTTTACACAATATGCTCCTTAAATCTCACGAGTGTCATTCTCTTTGAATTCTTGTTTAATTGAACTCATATTTGAATTGATAAATTCATTGAAATCTGGAAAAATAATTGTTGAAATTATTTTGATTCATGTGGTATCACTATATTTTTGTTGAGCACGTTGTCATGAGATTTTAATATGGCACGGAGCGTACAAACCAGATGTTGGAGGACATGTTGCGTATGTGCATCATTGATTTCGAAGGTGGATGGGAGCAGTATCTTCCACTGGTGGAGTTTGCTTACAATAACTCCTACCAGTTCACCATTGGCATGGCTCCATTCGAGGCGTTGTACGGTAGACCTTGTCGTTCCCCATCATGTTGGTTGGAGGTGGGGGACAACAAACTACTTGGGCCGGAAGTAATTCAGGATACTTGGGCGAGGATAGAATTGATTCGGAGTCGCATTCGGGTAGCTCAGGATCGGCAGAAGAGCTATGCTGATGCGAAGAGGTTCTTCAGGGAATTCCAAGTGGGGGTCCAGGTTTTGCTCAGAGTATCTCCTATGAAGGGGATTATGCGTTTCGGGAAGAAAGGGAAGTTGGCACCGAGATATGTGGGACCATTTCCTATTATTGAGCGGATTGGACCGGTTGCGTATAGGCTTGGATTACCGGAGCATTTGCATCGGATTCACGATGTTCTTCATATTTCCTTGCTAAGGAAATATCTTAGAGACGATTTGGCTCATTCTCACATTTCTTTGGAGGACATCGATCTCCAGCCTGATAGCTCCTACGAGGAGAGACCGATTGCTATTTTGGACCGAAGTGAGAGGAAACTGCGGTCAAAGATAGTTCCGTTAGTGCGTGTTCAGTGGCGACATCATAATGTCGAGGAGTCCACATGGGAGCGCGAGGATGAGATGCGCGAACGTTATCCGGAATTATTCTTACCAGGTACTTTCTAGTTCCGAATTTCGGGACGAAATTCTGTTATTAGGGGGGAAGTATGTAATACCCCGTATTTTTATGATATTTTATTTATGGGATTAATTGAATTAAATGTGTATTAATTGGGAATTAATCCGGATTAAAATACTAGCGAGATGCGAGTTGGTATTTGATTATAATGTGTATATATGACTATATATGAATATTGAATTATGAAATTTGTCGTGAGATTGAAATACGACAATTTAGAAATTTTGTTGAGACGCGTGTGACAATCACGTCAGGAATATAATTATTTTAGTTATAAAGTGAATTTTATTTCTATTAACCGTATGGTCGTTTTGAGTGCGCCAACGCGTCCGTAAGGGTCGAAATAGTCAGAAAACACTAGCCGGGGGTTTAATTTGGGCCCCAGGGCATTTTTAGGCCATACCGGCAACGTATAAGGGTAGTTTGGTAATTTTGGATTTTTGGGAATTAAAACCCACGAAAATTAGGAATTAATATCTGATTTGGCAATTACCCACTAAACCCACTTATAACCTAATGGGCTACGGAGGTTATTGGAATTAGTTCCAAAAGAGTTCCTAAGGCAAACCCTAGCCACCATTGTCACTTTGGAGAAGAAGGCTTGTAGAGAGAGAAGAGAGGAGAATTCTGCAGAGAGAGAGAGAACCATTCATCAGATCGACATCAAAATCAGAGATACACATAAGGCAAGTGGTTTTATTACATATTTTGCAAAGAATGCTTCTTCCATGCGTAGGAAATTTATAAAATTTCATTATTCTTGGAGAATGATAAAAACCCATTGAATTGGATGTAGAGATTTATAAAATTTATGAGGAGATTGCATATAGAACAATGTTAGGATGATTATTCAGAGAAAAATACATCTTTTATACCATAAAAACGGATTTATTTATGTTTATGGATGAATTTAATTTCTAGGGTTCATGTTATTGTGATTGGGGAAGAAGATGTAGAGACTTGATATTTGGATGATATTTAGGATGAATTAATCCCACAAAACACGTTAGTATGTGACCTAAGTTTGTTTAGGAACGATTAGAAACCTTAAACAATTGTTGTATTGATGTTTAGATGAGATTAGAGTGGAAGAAAATATGGAAAAACGAGTTAAGGAATTTTTGGGCTCGAAACTGGCCTCTCGTTAGAAGACCTACCCAGGTCGTTTGAACGAGCTTGTTCGGACGAGCTTCTAACGAGTGGACAGTTTGCCTTCTAACGAGTATAATGTTCATTCGATGCCTTTCGTTCGAACGAGATCTCGTTAGATACCCAGTTCGTTCGAACGAACTCTCGTTCGAACAGCCTCGTTCGAACGAGACTTCTAACGAGCTGACAGTTTAGGCTTTTTAGCATGTTTTGGTTTCGAGTGTCCCGTAACCTTGTTTATACGTAGAGATAACACTTCCTTGTTGATTAATTGATATATTTGGGATATAATGAGGAGTAAAACTTAGAAGTGTAGTTTGAACCTAAGGGAAATTGTGAATTAGGACATGAGTGTCTATTACGATGCGAGAATTCTTGACGGCCTAAATAATTATATTAACCGGGAACATATAAATTGTGTAGCATTATATGTCGGTACGAGAATGAGAAGTATACCACAACTATATTATGGTGACTACTAAGATGTGTGCATACTTAGTATATGTATATGATTTTATGTGGATGACATACCTACCATACTTGCTATCACGGGAGGTTTACGTTCGCTTAGGGCCCTCTAATCCTTGTGTTGCCCGGATTTAGACTGGTACCTCGATGAACATAGGTCAGAGAAGGACTTATTGGGATGTTAATAAGTCTGCTGATCGTGGGAGCGTAGGTATGTGCGTGACCCATGTGATGTGACTGTGTTCGCCTCCACTGTTTGTGATTGTTGTTATCTGAGAACGATTCCTGAGAGATTCGGAATGCGTGATCCTTATGTACGTGATGTACCGGGATGGATAGCAGAGTATGTGTGCACCGCAGCTTAGTCTCGGGGTGCTTGTATTGTATATTTATGACGTGAATAATATACACTTAATTAATGGGAACTTTCATGTTGGTATTGTGAATATAATTATGGTAATGTTTTGAGAAAACATAACGGGTTAACCGATAGTGAATTGTATTACTAATTGAGAATTTGATTTTAAGTAAAGCCCTCTATTTAATTGATAACGCTAGAATGTAATATAGGAATCGAGTAGTAAGGGGTAGAACTTATTACGGTTTGGTTAGATATGTATGTCATTTAGATGGGTATGGTACGTTAGGAGTGCACATGTAGTCGAGAGGTGAGAATTTCATGTGAGTGCACGTCCTAACATGTATTTTGCATTTAATGTTTTAATGTTGTTAAAACACTTGCTGTTTTTAAAATTGATTTCCACTTTCGGGCTCTGACCCATTTGCTTTCAAATCTATTTTTTGTAAAAAACATTTTAGGTGCCCAGCCACAAGGACACCATGCTTAGGATTTTCATTCAGGTGACGAGCTGTAGCTGTTTGTGGAAGTTACAGGACTTTGATTGTAGACGCTTCATCTATCTTGACTCTATATTCAACATTTATCAGTTGTAGGGCATGTCGCCCATTTCTTTTAGAGACATTTCATTTATTTCAGTTATTCAGACTTCTGGCATGTAATTAATTCAGGATTCAGACTTGTCATATTGTTTTCAGTTGTGGGATTGTTGTGAGGAGTTTTCCTCCGAACTTATTATTATATTGTTGGTTATTCTATTGTTTCGTTATGGTGAATGTTGTTATTCTATCATTATCCTTTTATTGCATGTTAATCAGAGTTAACTTAAAATTTGGCAACTCACTTTTTAAATACTAGGTGGTTAGTAATCATTAAAATGTTTTCGACAGTGATGCTATTAACTGGACCAACTTGGCATGTTGTATTAATTTAATAAAGGAGTAGCTACCTGGTGTTTAATTAGTCGGGGTGTCACAGCAGGGAGATACCAAGAAAATAGAATGTAGCGTATCTTAAGAAATTCTACTTATAAAATTTCTTCCTTTTCTCTCTTACTTAATTATTCCTACATATTTCTAGCTATTTCTAGTTTTTCTAGTTTTATTTCTTTCATGAGATATTTTATCCAGAACTTATTATGCTCGCGAATTGTTTGTATGATAAAGCCTGAAGAGATCATTTGGCTACTCAACATTATTCTAAAATGACAGGCTTACATTTTAATTAGAAGTCAAGGCATTGATCAAAACATCATCTTACTTTAATTATAATTAAAAGTTGTTTAATTACAATTCAACCTAAGGTTTAAAAGGTTTGTCATAAAAAAAGATGAAAACATCGTGAATTATCCAGACAAACAAAAGACCTACAGGGGATCCCTAGGCACTGAATGAACTCAACTTTGGTAGGATAAAAATCCTAAACGGGTGGATGGCCCTATAACCAAGTGCATTTTTTCCATAGTCTGCTTTAGGCCGAGGGTGGTGTGACGATACAGCCTAAAAGGTAAGATAAGATAATAAAATGCATGGTCGGCATAATGTAATGAAAAAATAAAAAAATAATGATATTATATAACTAACTTCTTATTAGTAAAGAGTTATAATTCACAAAAAGTTCATTTACAATGATATAAGGATAAAATAGATAATAATTATAATTGGAGAGTAAGTACTATAACAACACCTTATCTTCGACTATCATCTGGATTTAGTCGGAACTCATCGTCACTATTATGCAAGGACCAATAACTCTTAGCTAATGGAAGAGGAATGACATCTAGAGGAATCCATCTTTCATCACTTCTAAATGGTGGTTGGTTAAATACTAGACAATCAACTTGGTACAAGTACTAGAGCTTAAAGTTGTTAAGAACTTTCAAGACCCTTAGGGAATTCAACCAACCATGATTGTAAGCCAGTAACTTTTACTCATCTAACTTAATATGGGAATCCATCCACCCTTCCTCATAACTAGTAGACTACGTTGCTCAAGGACCCATACTAAAAAAATAACGATGCTTGAGTATGACACGACTAAGCTCTATATTTACAATGTTATCCATTCTTTGGTCATCCCCTACCTTTGCAAGATGTTTCTTGAGGGAATCATTCTCAGCTTGTAGATATCTTCAACATCTTTAACGTTCTTGGCTTCACCGATATTATTTTTCAAGGAATTTACTTCTTCCTGAAAGTGGCCACATCACCCCAAGTCCTTCACATCGTCCTCCAGTTTGGCCATTAAGGAAGACTATACTTTGTAAGCTTCATTTATATTTTTAAGATCTTTTCGAGTAGAAATAAAAGAAGAATGAGCTTTCTTGACCAAGAATGGCATTTAGATTTCTAGTGAAAGAAGGGATTTCTTCGGGAACAATGATATGCTACACAAAATAAGAATCAAAATGGGAAATTCAGCTATAACACATGATAAATTTAAAAATTCAACTAAGTCTTTAATTAATAGCTAAAATGGGCAAGGTCCTTTTAAACGAAGACCAAAAGAAAATACAAGGATTAATAGGCTAATTATTTCTAATAATTTTCCTTATCCTTGACCTACTCTTATATTTTCAAAAGTTTTCTCTTATCAGCCTTAGAGGATGTCTGGTCGACATGGGCATTTGTCGCAACCTCTTTATCTACCTTTAGTGGGGAACTAGGATTGTGCTTGCTAAGGAGTTCAGAATTGTCCTTGATATTCACCCTTATCAGCACATCATCCCTGCCTTCCTTAAAGTTGGATTTCCTGATGAAAGACAACTGATGCTTAGCATCATCAAATGCTTTAATATAGCCCTTCTCATAACTTTCCTTTTTAGCTGCAACAAGCTGGTCACATTCCTTCTTCAATCGATCGCTTTCAACCCCATGTAAATCACGTTCAGCGTTCAATTGGTTATGATCAATCTTCAGATTGTCGTGCTCATCATTCAACACATTCATGGACGCACTGATTGGATTTTTTCCTCGTTATATGCCCTTTGGGCACCAGCAAAATCATCATAAGACTTTTCAAAGGTTATTTCCAGGTCGTTAATCTTGGACTACTCGGAGAGATTTTCTAAAATAGCGATGAAGTCCGCCATAAACTTCAAACTAAAAATTGAGGATTATATCAGAACAAAGAGTAAAAAGTTTAAGAAGCCAAGAAGAATAGAAGGAAATTTAACTTACCAGAGATAATGCCTGAGTGGTGTGAGTAGAAAGTTGATTGTTTATCAGGTTGTTGACGTGCTCATAATGAAGTATGAGCACTCCCCCCTTCACCAAACCAAAAGCCAGGGAGGGGTCCTTGGCCACATAAATCACATGTTGGGACCTTTCAGAGTTATGGGCATAACTCTTTATGGAAAGGAATATGGAAACTAAGGAATCGGTTTTTTCCTACCTACCCTTCCCTCGAACTGATGAGTCCAACACTTATTTAGAGGAAGAAGGACCCTCGTGATTAATCCCCTTCGAGGCCTTAGCCTTAGGGAGACAGGGTTCACGTCATCATCAATAATTAACAAAATCATCTCCCTGGGAGACATTAAATCTTTCTTGGTTGTAGGAATAAACTCAAAGTTCAAGGATTCAAATAAAGAGGATGTATAATCATCATCACTCACAGAAGGAAGTGGAACCTCAAGAATTGTATCTACCAGGTGAGCTATGAAACTGTTGGTAGAATTATTATATTCAAGAAGGAAGGAGGCATATTGGGGGTGCGCACCTCTTAGAACCAAATTCCTCCTAAGCTCCAAGACTTTGAGTAACTTCTCTATTTTTATATCGAAAATAGAGGGTTCTTTATTCTTCGATGGAAGCTGATTAGATGAAATTAAAAGTTCATCAATAATTATATATGGATAATTAATCAGCCCAAAGGAGGGTTAGTTGTTTATCGAATTCTATAATGTACAATTAATAAGCCCAAAGGACGGTTAGTTGACCAGATTTATTATCAATATTTTTTCTGGACTGAGAGTACCACTTACAAGTTAATATTTATGTCCAAAGACTAAATGTTAATGTTGTTCTAGGTTTCTCATTGATGGGCCCACCATTCCACCATTATAGTTATATATAAAATTTATGTCCTGCATTTATCAGTTTATTTTATTATAATATGCCATGACATAAATTTTAATTTGGAGGTTTTGTAATCTATTTGTTCTTTTGGATTAAGTTACTGCTTATTCTGTTAATATTACTGTCAACATGACCTTAATTCGTGTGCTTAACGGCACAAACTTTAAGAACTGGAAAGAGGACATTCTGATAGTTCTCAGTTGCATAAATTTAGACTATGTGATGAGGAAGAAAGAACCCACTCCTCTTAAGGATAAAATTTCCTCTGAGGTAAAGCGAACTTTGAGAAGTGGGATCGTTTTAATCACTTAAGTCTAATGATGCTAAAGCGCAGTGTTCTAGAAGATTTCAGGGGCAGTATGTACGATGAGGTAACTACCAAAAGTTTCCTTCAAGATATTGAATTACGCTTTGCAAAGAACTAAAAAGGATGAGACTAGTATGCTTTTAGCTAACCTTATCCAAATATAGTATAAAGGCAAAGGAAACATACGGGAGTACATTATGGAGATGTATAACATCACTTAAAAACTTAAATTACTAAAGTTAGAGTTGTATGGTAACTTGCTTGTGCATCTATTATTTATATCTCTTCCTGTACAATATGGACAGTTTATAGTGATTTATAATACTAAAACGGATAAATTTACTCTTAATGATCTCATTTTACATTGTGTGCAAGAAGATGAAAGATTGAAGCAAGAAAAGACAATTGAAATTGCTCATATTGCATCTACATCAAGGAACATAAATAGGAAAATGACTAATGATAAGGTTACTACAGTTGTAACATCACAACCCAAACCTAAAGTCCAATAAAAGAAACAAGTTCAGGATTCAAAATTTTCTTGTTTCTTTTCCAGAAACATGGACATGTGAAGAAGGATTGTTCCAATTACATCGCATGGCATAGAAAGAAAGGTACACTTCTCACTTTGTTTTATTTTGAAGTTAATTTGGCTTTTGTACCTAGACATAAGCGGTGGGTAGATTCAGGTTCTACTACTCATATAAGTATGTCTATGCATGGTTTACTGTGGAGCCGATAGCCAAATGATGGTGAAAGATTCATCTATGTGGGCGATGGAACAACAGTTGGAGTTGAAGCAATTGGTACCTTTAGATTATATTTTAAGACTAATCATTCAATCAAATTAATAGAGACTTATATATTACCATTTTTCAGACTGAATTTGGCTTTTATTTTTGTTTTGGATAAATAACGTTATTCTCGTTCACTTAGAAATGATAAAGTTACTCTCTTTCTAAATTCTACTTTGGTTGCAACTGGTTCTCGGGTTCTGCTACTCATGTAAGTATGTCTATATATGGTTGCATGTGGAGCCGATCGCCAAATGATGGTGAAAGATTCATTTATGTGGGCGATGGAACAACAATTGGAGTTGAAGCAATTGGAACCTTTAGATTATCTTTTGAGACTAATCATTCAATTGAATTAATAGATACTTATGTAGTATCGTTTTTCAGACGGAACTTGGTTTCTATTTTTGTTTTGGACAAATAAAGTTATTCTTGTTCACATGGAAATAATAAAGTTACTCTCTTTATAAATTATACTTTGGTTGAGACTGGTTCTTTAATTGATAAATTATATTTATTAAACGCCAATGCTTCATTTAATGAAACCTTATAAAAAGAAATTAAAAATAACTGATGAGAATTTCGTTTCTTTATATCACAAGCGTTTGGGTCATATCTCCAATAGGAGAATTGAAAGGCTTTTGTCAAATATAATACTTAAACCCCTTGATTTCACCGACTTTAAGGTTTGTATCGAGTGTATAAAGGAGAAACAGACAAACATAAGGAAATTAAGTGCCAAAAGGAGTTATGATGTCTTAAAATTGATACACTTTGTCATTTGTAGTTCATTCCATACGGCTTCATTGAATCGCCAACGGTATTTTATCACTTTTATATATAACTATTCTCGTTATTTTCACTTATATTTAATTTATGAGAAGTCTCAAGCTCTGTACATGTTAAGGCCTTCAAAGATGAAGTTAAAAATCAACTAGGCAAGAAGATTAAAGTTATCAAATCTGACTGTGGTGGTGCATACTATGGTAGATATCTTGATCAGGTGAACAACATCTAGAACATTTTTCCAAATTCCTAGAGACAAAACAGAACATTTAAGGACATGGTAAGAAGTATGATTCATCATTCTTCTTTTCCAGATTTACTCTAGGGAGAGGCACTTAAGACTGCAATATATATTCTAAATAGAGTACTTTTTACAATTGTAGCTAAACCCCCTTATTAACTATGGATAGGCTAAAAACCTGGCATTAAAGATTTACACATTTCGGTGTGTCTAGCTGAGGCAAGGATTTATAGGCCAATTGAAAAGAAACTGGACTCTAGAACTATTAACTGCTATTTTGTTGGGTTTACTGAATGGTTGAGGGGTTTTAAGTTCTTTGATCCCTCAACCAATTCCTTTTTTGAGACTAGAAATACGAGATTTCTTGAGGATGTTGAGTTTGAAGGGGAATATACGGTTAAGAATAAGAATGATGTCTTTGAAGAGGAATCAATTCCTCTTCCAAACATTATTCAGCCCGCTGACAGTGTCCAAGAAGACAACAATGAGTATTTCCCTACTCAAAATCTAAGAATTATTCTAGAAGAGCAAACTCAACAACCTCATGAGAAGTTGTAGATCATTTTGATTTAGAACTGCATCATCAGATGGATGCTAAGATGGATTTTCTCGATGTTAACATTGAGGAAACCATGTATATGGTGTAACCCAAAAACTTTGACCTAGTTGATCCTAGTTGATCCAAAGTCTATGGTTTGCAAACTCAAGAAATCTATATATGGTCTCAAACAAGCTTCCCGTAAATGGCATCACAAGTTTTATCATGTCACTATCTCATATGATTTTGAGGTTAATGAAGTATATGACTGTGTATATCATAAGTTCAGTGGGAGTAAAATTAACTTCTTTGTTCTCTATGTCAATGACATACTATTGTCTAGCAGCGATATAGGCTCATTGCACGAAACCACAAGATTTCTAAATAAGAATTTTGAAATGAAAAATCTTGGGGATGCCTATTTTGTATTGGAAATTAAGATACAACGAGATCACTCTCGGGGTGTCCTAGGGTTATCATAAAAGATCTATATCTAAAGGTACTCGCTAGATATGGCATGTAAGATTGTGCACAAGGAGATACTTTTTGTTGCTATGGGAAATAAGTTTAGTCTCTGTCAATGCCCCAAGAATGAGACTGGAAGTAAAGAAATGAAAAAGGTTCCTTATGCTTGAGCTATAGGGAGTCTTTTATATGCTCAAGTATGTACACATCCGTAATTTGTGTACATAATGGGTATGTTAGGTAGATATTTGAGTAACCCTAGAATGGATCATTAAAAAGCAGCCAAATGAGTTATAAGGTATTTATAGGGACCAAAAGATTACATACTCATCGAAAGTCAAATAATTTGGAGATCATTGAGTATTCTAGCACCGATCTTGTGGTTGCCAATACACTAAAAGATCCACTTCTGGCTATGTATACATGTTGTCTGGAGATGTTATTTCTGGAGGAGTTCTACGCAGTCACTCATTGCACCTTCCACTATGACAGTAGATTTCATAGCCTATTATGAGACAGCAAATCATGCGACATGGCTGCAAAATTTTGTCAGTAGGCTGCAAATTTTGGATAGCATTGAAAGACCACTACAGATATATTGTGATAATAATTCAGCAGTTTAATATTCGAATAACAACAAAATCTTGTTGAAGTATAAGCACATATACATTAAGTTTCTTGTTATTAAGGAAAGAGTTCAGAGTAAGATAATGTCTATTGAACATATGAGAATAAACTCCATGCTCGCGGATCCGCATACTAAAGGCTTACCACCCAAGGTCTTTCATGAGCACACTGCTCATATGGGTGTTGTTCAGTTCAATTTTAGTGGGAGTTTGTATTTGGTTTAATGTTCCTTCATTTGACACTACTCAGATACTTAATGTATTTTTTAGTTTTCTGCAGAATAAAGTTGATGGTATTTTCATTTTGTTTTTACTCTGAACGTATTGTCTTTTAATTGTAGTATAACATAAGGTTTAAAAAACTAAGGTTTGATCTCACAACGGAATAAAGTTAGAACCAATTGGAAATAGGCATGTCTGAGATCACATTGCATGTCATTTCCAGGCACACATCCATACTTGATCTATGTCGTTGAATATATTTGTTGAGGTGATCATTGATGGATAGAGTTACCACATATATGTAATGAATGTCGCTTTGGTCTCATACTGGTATAGGAGATGGACGAGATTGTTTCGGGAGATGTCTTAAAAATAGAAAGAAATTCGGTGCGCATATAAGGTTATTGGATATAATTACATTTGGAATTATTATGTAGCCCAAGTGGGAGATTATTGGAATATTTTATATATTCCAAATAATTTAATGTGGTCTTACATATTAAAATAGTAATTATATTTGATCTTCAATTTATATTGCGCAAATGAAGTGAAGTAATTAGGTAAGCTCAAAAGACATAAATAGTAAGTATGGAATTTGAAATGTGTGGTTACCAAAAAGTCACCTATTGGTTACTCAAGAGTCGTGTTACTCGAGAGTCACCTATTGGTTTCTCAAGAGTCATCTAATTATAATTTATGGGGTTCTAATTAGATGTTTATAAATATAATGAAGGGTTCTAGTCCCCAAGGCTAATACACTAAAACACTCACCTCCTCATCCCCATCAATGAGAGAGAACTCATATAGAGAGAGGGATTAGTCTGTGGAAGACCTCCAATCCTGAGTCTCAATCACCGTTATGGATTTAGGTACAGAGTTTCTCCAATTCCGTTATTAGGTGATCTCAATAATCTAATATGTTGATAGATTTTATTTAATATTCCAACACGACATTTACACATTGATTCAAATTTTTTATGTAATCTTTATCGAAAAATGTTAGACCTTCACATGTAACTTATGATATGGATGTGATTATTAAAACCCAAGTACGCAATACAAAATCTATACGTATTAGTGGTTTCATAAATAATTTATGAATTACAACAGCTCACACATGTCAATACACATAACTTTAACTCCGCGCTCGTGCATCACAGTGGTTATAAAACTAGTAACTTAATATAAAAATGAGATGTGCGTCATCAATTAATAACCCCATTGCCAATTCCACTATGTTGATTTCTCTCTCATTTGATATTTCTTTCTATGCTTTAATGTTTTCTCTATGCTCGTTTTACTTTTTTAAAAATCTAAAATTTTAGGGTTTTTAGGGTTTCAGGTCCCAAATAATGATTTCATCGACCACATTAGAAAGTTGCGACCACTATCACAATCCAGATTGTTTTCATTTTCCATTTATTATATATACACAATTGATTTGATCCGATTTTTGATAACTGGGTTTGTTGAATATAAAGATTACTAGAGTAATTCACAACTTTCATTATAGTACTCAATTTGATTTTTTTTTCTTTACAAACATAGATGAGCATTTGAAAATGTGTTTATGACTTTTTCAATCCCCCCCCCCCCCCCCACCTTTTCCACTCACACACTTCCCACAATGGGTTACTTCATAAATCAGTATGGGGATACTTATACTCTATAGTTGAGTACGATCATAAGATTAATTATTTTATTTTTATACAATTATTGCTATAGTGGAGACTTAAGTTGCATTTGTTTTTTTGTCTAAATCTGAAGTTTGAAGTCTAAATCGAAAAAAGTTTTTTGTTTTCTGTCTGAATGAAACTTCTGAATATATATTGTTTGTTTGCAGATTTATGTCTGAAATCTGAATGCATATTATTTGGACCATCTTACCCTTATATTTATTTTATATACAAAATGTATATTTAAAATATTCATGATCGTAAATAAATATTATTACACACAATATACAATTTAATATGTAAATAATATTAGTCATTCCAAGTAATAAGGAATTTCCGTAGTATAAAATGTTTAAAAATATGTAAAAAATGATTAAGTTGATATTAAAATCACACAATACTTATAAGGCTGAATTATAAATCATAAGTTCTACTAAATAGTTGATCTGCAATTTGATCACGTATATTAATCGTTTCTTGTTGCGGTGCTCATCCAAAAATTGATCATAATTTGGTGGAGCTTTTGCTTGTTCACTATCTACTGAAGGCTCGGCCGGCAAGTCCACATCATCATCTTCATATATCTAAAACGATGGATCATTAAGTGATACTCGACGAAGGAAGTTATGTATTGCCATGCATGCGACAACAATGTGTACTTGGGTTTGATAACTATAAGGAGCCATTCTATGCAATATCGTGAATCTATTCTTTAAAACAACGAATGTCCTCTCAGTCACATTTCTTAATCTAGCATGTGCATAGTTGAATTTCTCCCTTTTATCTCTAGCTTAACCATCACGACTAAAATTCGACAACCAGTATCGTGTGACTTTATAGGGGCACATAAAGCCCCTAGTGTGGGTGTATGCAGCATCACACAAATAATACATACCTACAACAATAGAAAAATGCAAATAAGACAAATAGTAATAACCAAATATAATAGTCGTAGAAATAATAATAATAATAATAATAATAATAATAATAATAATAATAATAATAATAATAATAATAATAAAACAAATATCACCTTCAGGCGGTAATGGAATTTTTTTCTTAGATGAAGCATAGTCTAATTTAACACTCGTGAATCGTGGACTATCCCCTCCCATTCATCCATAACATATATAAATTTCATATTAAAATCACATACGGCCATAACATTTTGAAAACAGTCTTTTTCGCCTCGTCCTCTGAAAGGGATTTGTTTATCCACCAAAATATATGCATTAATTAGTCTACCATCAAGTGCTCCAATAGCCCCTTTGAATGGTCCTTCCCTAAGCCTTCGATGTGATCGAATTTCTCCATTAGATCCATTAAATGCAGGAGGCACTATAATCTTTTTGGAAAAATGAAGCATTGCCCACAATACTTTATGAAAATACTTACTTATAGTTTGTCCGGAATGTTGGAATCAGTATTTTATTACTCGATTTCGATGGTTGTGACCAATAATGCCTAAAAAATGCCATTTTCTCTTCAATGTTTATATGCCTACTATCAGTAAGACACCTTCTTTCGCTAAAGTGATCGCATAACTCAAGAAATGAAATTGTCCTCATCCTAAATAAATTAAACATTTGTGTCGGAGATCCATCTAAAAGTTCTTGTAATACGCCTTTTTCGAAAGCAATGATGTACAAAATTTTGTCTCACACGTGTACATTGTTTAATAAGTTTAAATTTATAATTATTGCAAAAACTCACACTAACAACCTTTGCTTTTGAGTCATTTTACTACATGACAAAAAAAAATTAAACTGTAAAATAATAATTGGGAGATAACTAAATCAATATGTAAAAAGGAACATCTACGACTTAAAATTAAACAACGAAAAATAACCAAACTCATTAAATAACATAGCTAAACAATCGCTTTAAATGTGTTCCTAAGAAAAAAAAATGACTGATTTAAGAACTCAAATAACCTAACTGCTCAATTATCTTTCATTATACTAGTGAGGAAGCACACTTTATGCTCATTATTTTTCATCATCAAAAATAACTTTGTATACTCCACATTGTCCCCAAATGCTTTCATGGCCGCAATATAAAGATTGGTGCCCAATAAACCTAAGACAATCAATTCCTTCATAAATGTGACAATCATCTAATTTTTTTTATCATTACCACGATCACTCTTGATAATATCAATAAGATCATCAACTTTTTTCATGAAGGGGTCATCAACATTCTCTCTTCTAGTACGCTTTTTTGATTGGCATGAGGATCCCGCGTCGCTTCTCCCTCCTTCTTTTGGGTCTAAGGATTTTCTTCCTCCCTTTTCTGATTAGCATTGGTATGTACATCATGAAAGGTATAATTAGTGAAATAGGTATCATATATTGGTTGGTCTCCTTCAGTGTCAAGTGTGTCATTCTCTCCGAAAACGTCTACATCATCATCTTCTAGTGAACATTGATTGCGGGGGTTCTCTTATGGTAAAGAATGCATAGGGCTAAACGCCTCATCCCCATTTATCACGGTGGCCTCAAAAAACATCGTAAGCAAATATCTATCTTCCAGAGGCTTGTTTCTAAACTTCTTTGTGTCAGGGTACTTCTGTTGATTGCAATTAAATTAAGAACAAAAAGTTTCAACAATATATATCTTATGATAAATTACTATATAAACAAAACAAATGTTTAATTCTTGCCTTTATAATATTATTCCAAACATCATCTGGCCGATCGAAATTCCCTGTTTCTGAATTGTACCCATGACAAGTCCTATTCACAAACACTCTCCAAGCGAAATAAGATTTTCGAAGATAGTCCCACTAATTTTTTTTAATTGTTTTTGATAAAATTCATGATTGTATTTCGTTTTCAATTCCTGGATGATCATATTCCACAACACAGTCTTCAATGAAGTTCCATTATACCCTTCCCTGCTAACTTCTTTCAAACACATATCTATAAAATCTTTGCCTAAGCTAGTGCTCACAAATTTCGACCGTGGAGTTACTTTCGATTCTTTTGGAGCCATATTTAAAACTATTTAAAGTAATTAGGTTATTAAATGAAAGAATTAAATTATAAAAAAAACAAGATGTTTAATTATAAAAAAACAAACAGATATTTATAATTAACTGGCGACACAGTCTTCGAAAATAAATTTGTTTTTGACACGACACGACAAAAAAAAGAAAAAATATTTTTTTAGCAAAAGATGACTTTAACAATAAAAACAATTTTGACAAAAACAAAATTTTTTTTATGAAAAAAATATTTTTTTAAACTAGTTTTAACACAATTTTATCAATATAAAAAAGTTTTAAAATCGATTTGTTAGTGCCGCTGGCGCGGACCCACGTCCAATAACTGATGCGAATCTGCGCCACAAAAGAAAAGAAATGACATGTTGGGCACTGTTTTAATTGGATAGTAATCGTGTTTACTAAAAAACAATAAGAAGCGCGTCGTGTACATTTTAATTGGGTTGTATTTGTTTTGGGTGAACAAAATAAGATTTCGTGTCGTGTTGATTGTATTTCGATCATGTTCGGATAGGTAAGAAAATACGACATGACACGATTTTTTATTTCTAACACGAACACGACCAAAATTTATAAAAGTGACACGGTTTGACATCAATTTTATCATTACAAAACACTAACGCAACCAAATAAATATGCAAAAACGACACATAAAATTATTTTTTTAAGTTTCTTACATTTACGCTACCTAATGAAAAATTTATAATATTTAAAAATTATTCGTTTCATAATTAAAATAAAATTTAGAGTGGGATAACCAAATAAACAATTTAGTGCATGAAATGTTTTATAATGTTGGTTAACATTAATCCATAGCCTCTTTGACAAGACACCACTTGAAAAAACAAAAAGATTCAAGTATGACCATTAAAAAAAATAAAAAGATTAATTCATAACCTGTATGACCATTACAAAAAAATAAAAAGATGCTCATAAAGTTAATAGAAAACACCACTTGTAAGTTGTAACCTTTATAGATTTTGAAGAATAAGTAGCTTGTATGACAAGACAAGTCACAATAAATTGTGTCTTCTTTAACAAACACATGGTTCCTTTCATATCTTGCCTTTTACGTCAGTCTATGACATATGTCAACATATGTCGACTGCTGTTTGACATATGCTGATATATGTTGACTCCTCTAATAAATAAAAGATGACACTTCCTTCTCTTATAAGAGTTATATACATCTTTGATCAGCAAAATATACACAGAGAGGATACTTCATTCACTTTTCACACATCGCCAGCTATTTTATCTTCTTCTAAATATATACATCGCCGACTATTTTACAAAGGCATAAGGATACGAATCTTACAGAGGCATAAAAGATTGCAAACATAAAGAAAAATGAAGAAGAAGAAAGCGTTTGGAGCATTTAAAGGTCTGCTATTTTATTTACAACATCTGTTTTTTTTACAAGTTGTGAAACTCTTCTACACGTTGGAAAAAAGGAAGAAGAAAAAGAAACATTGGAAAAAAAAGGAAGAAGGAATATAACGGTTGAATTTGCTTTCAAGATTGTGGAGCTGTCAAATTCTTTTACGCATTTTTTTGCGTATTTCTATGACTATATATAGATTTTATTTAGGAAGAGTTTTATTGTCTCTACAACTCTTTATTATTTTTTATTTTCACACGATTCTGATCTATACTTTTGTGATATGGGTTATCTACACTACTGTGAATCTGTGATTTCAGGGTATTGTTGGAAATTTATTTCAATTTATATTTCAATTTCCAGATTTAGACACTTTAGAAAGTCTGAATTATTAAGAAGACAATATGACCATTGCTATTTGAAATGTATCAAAATCAAACGTATTTTTACTGCCTTTGAAAGCTGAATGGCTTAAATTTAGATTTCATAGGTGCAAACAAACGGACCCTTAAAAATGTATTCCTCCGTGTTTTATTTCTTTTTGCTTTTCTTACATATTTAAAATTAAAGATTTAGATGTAAATAGCAGTAGTTTTTATAAAAAAAAATATACAGTGGTTTTTCATTATTAATGTTAATATAGTTGGAGTTAAGAGGGGATGATGCATCTTTGTAGGCTGAGGCCATTTCCAAGCACCAAAAATTGGATCTTACATTCTACAAGGGATTTAGTGAAATTTTTGGCTGCAGATATGGTCTTACATGCGATAATTTTTAAAAAATACACCGAAGGAAAATATATTCCAAAGAGGTTCAAGGTCTTCAGTTCTAATTTAAGCTCTAATTTAATCAATCAAGATATAATCAATGATCAACGTTATTGAGTCTCTTGCGTCGCTCTTATTTTTAGGATCAAAATGTCATTTCAATAATTAATCAAATGAATGCAATTAAATTTTATATCATTTGCACCTTCATGGTCATGTTTGAAGAACCATTTCAAATTATTATATTATAGTATAATAAAAATGGACTCTAATCTATCTAATAATTATATATTAAAACGAATGTTACTTCCCATTTGATGCCATGCATTCCGTAATAAAAATGCACTCATTTTTCAATAATATGCATTCTCTCGCACACTCTTCACTTTAGGTCCCTCTTTTTTCTCAATAATGTCACTTCCTATTACTTATAATTTTTATTTTAACTGATTTTATCTATTTATGTTCTTATAATAATAAACCTCAAACATTTTAATTAAACCCAATGTATTCATCTTCAATAACCAATAATGACATGAGTACCATGGACTTCCAACGAGATGGCATGTTCATCTTTGTATGCTCTTATTCATTCTCATTTTGGGGTTCTTTGTATTTCTTGAGCATATATTAAATCTAAGTTTTATTATTCCAATCATTTCAATTTTACCACTTGTTTATTATAGTGTTTAATCTTAGATATTGGGTTCCGTTTTTAAGCTAAAGCTTTCATCTGCATAACTTAGAATATAAGGGTTTCATTGCTTAGTTTGGGTGTTTGATCGTAAATTTATTGAGTTTTTGTTCTTGGACTTTTTAAAGCCTTCGTGTGCCTCACTTAAAAAAGACATTTCCCATTTAATTAATGTTAGAGTAAGAAGTATTGCTTTTGAAAAAACAGGGTCTATAATAACAAATTTGCCTTTTTATTACAAAAATTGAATGAACGAGCTAACTTAGCATTAGTTGTCATTCCAATAAAATCAAAGTTTGAATAGAACTTGTTGTTCCCACAGACGATGCCAAACTGGTGAGTATTTAAATCATTTGAGACCTCAAACATGATGGGTGCTTCCTATAGGACCTCAGACAAGTGAATGATAAGAAGTGTAAATGTTATAAAAAGGATATAGTGTTATTCGAACCACGACTGAGGATCTTATGTCCATTGTGAAAGGTTTTTCTCTATATATTATATTATAATAGAGAGTTTTACAATTTAGAGACCTCGTGGACATTGTCCAGGAGAGTCTGAGTATCTACGATCTTCGTTATTAATTAAAAGATCATTAGGAATTAACTGATGGGATTCCTTAATGGTTTTCTGTCTTAGATTAGGACTGAACAAAGTATGTGATGTATCCGAAACAAGATATGATGATTATGCCAAGGAAAATGGGTCATTAAACCTCTACGGGTCAGCTCTCATCATGTTAAGGTTCGTTGTACATGATTAAAGGTTGTGACGACTGATTCTAAGGTCTATAAGATGGGTTCTCGAGGTGTAATGGAACGACAAAACATCTTGTTACGAGGAGGAAACTTCCACGACCTTTGATTCAATAATGAGTGCTTCACAAGGAAGCTATGGGCCTAGAGGATCATTAATACTATTGAGCCTAGAGCCTCTTCCTATGCAAAGTTGAGGGTAAGATATGATGAACCTTTGTAATCTCAAATACATAATGTGGTATCACTAGTACTTGACATGAAAGTGTAGAGAAAACTATAAATGAATGTTTTTCAAATGCTTTATAATTAGCCCTAGAATTGATGGGACAACGTCTTGACTTTGACAAGACTCCTACAGACTCTAAAGTTCATGCTTCGAACACTCCACAATTGCCTAGGATTTCATTAACAACAATGCATGTAACCCTAGAGCCATGGAAATTACATACAACAATATCATTGTGTTTCCACAATAAAGTGGGACACACGCTAGCTTCATAAAGCACCGCAACTGCTTAAGATATTAATCGATTACAGATTAGGCCCAACATAACCTAAGGATATCTCTACGTATTCTTATGGGAAATTATAGGAGAAATAAAAATTTTGGCCCAAGAAAACGAGAACGTGACAAAGAGTTACCCAAAATACCTCAATTCTTAATTTACCCACTAACTCTGTCAATCACCAGAATACAGATGACAGTATAAAGTGCGATCGACTAAAAAAAGATAAACTTGAATCCCTAGAATCTTAAATTCTAAAGGATAATCATTGAGGCAACTAATTACAACTCAACCGAGGAAGTTAAGATAAACATCAACACAACAGACTATTAAGAGGATCTTAGTTTGCTGGAATTATATGTGGTTCACTACAATTATAGGTGCCACTTAGTCACATGTGAAATACTTGTATTTTGCAGTCAACTACCATTCCTAACACTTCATCATATTCATCTCGATAAAAAAACTCTCCCTCTTGCCCTTGGGGATGTAGGCAAGAAACATTTATTGAACCGTGTTGAATCACTATGTCAATTTACCTTTAGCATATCACTCTTTAGAAAGTTAATTAACTACTTGATTATAGTATCAAACCCCTACAATTTGGCGCCATTTGTGGAAGAGCTCGTTCACACCATTTAATTTATCATATTTAACGCAATGAGTGCACGACTGTCTGTTCGCTCCCATGGAAGTCACCAGATTCGATGTTAAATTTGTATAGACTGTCTAATCCTTCACCTACTAGATATTTGCCTTCCCTTGGCGATGCTAGATTAAGGTTACGATCAATTCATCGTTTTGGTCAACGTTATGATTCTTCTTTGGCAAGAGTCGTTAATGAGCGATCCACATCACAAATGATCACTATAATGATATGAAAACGAGATTAAACGACATACCGATGAGAATGTTCATTTTAGGAGGCAATTCATTGGGCAGTCAGGGCCATGGATCTAGCTCCAATGGACCCAACCATCGCCATTGAAGGAGGGTTTGTTCACCCACGACACTCCTATCATCGTCATTGAATCTTTTCTTGTTAGTAACAAAATAACAATTCTAATAATTGTATCTTTCATTGGAAACAAATATTAACTATTTTGAGTTAAATTTGGTATTTGTTAGGACATGAGTGGAAGTAGACCATGCAAAATGAGGCATGATATGATACCACGACACGAATCGATTCGAAGTTATAAGTTAATGAGTTGATCCTTAATGGTTTTGGGTCATATCAATATCAACCCGATAAACACGTTAACGGTTCGAGTTAGTGTTGACCCTCTTCACTCGTTAATACCTAATAAGACCCGTTAAGACCCACTAATTTAAGGAAATGAGATACATTATTGTAACTTATAAAGAATTCATATAGCTTAATGTTAATTTAATCATAACCATTTTTAGTAAATGAGAGAGTTAGTAATGTCAATAAATTTTTCGGTCTAATTGTGTTAAAAATGAGTTAATATGTTAACTTGTATAAGATTCAAAATAAATCATTATCTTAATGGGTAATAAGAGGTGAACACGACATGACACGTTAAGATAACAGGTCGGGTTCGAATATGTTTTTTTTCATACGATAAAAAGTCATCTAATTAGATACGAACCCGATAAGATCCGAACACGATAAAAATCGATACAAACACGACTTGACACGACCCATTGTCAGGTCTAAGTGGAAGGGTCATTAATTCATGCTTGAAGGGTTTACGTGCAAGAGAAAAAATTTAATAAATGTTAAAATGTTACAATGTGAAAAGTTCAGAGGTCACTATTGCAATTTGATATTAGCGGTGTTTTTATATATTAATTTTAATACAAATTTGTTGTTTGAGATCATTTTCCAAACATATTGTTACATTCTATGAAATTGTCTCTTGTTAAGTATTAATAGAAGGTGCCTAAGAAAAAATATTAATAGGAAAACATTAGCAAACTTAGTGCAGGAATTTTTTTTCGTAGGGTGATAGTAAATCAAAATTAAAAGTATGCATCGAAACCCTGACGTCAAAACCTTTTATTTTGATATGACTTCATGACTTTCTAAAAACAAATTTTTATTAGTGGTGTTGAGGTCATCTATAATGGTTGGAGCTTCTATACCATGACCACGCTCATCATAGAGGGATGGAGTTTTAAATTCTCATCCGAGACAGTCCTTTATATCTTACATTTTGTTATAGAAATTTTGATATTTTCAAATTTATTTTTCGGTAAATAAAATCAGCTCTCCAATATACAATTGAAGCGGGACTAGTTTGGATAAGTTTTGCAAATCCAATAGGGAAAAGAAAACACACGCACATATATAAAAGTGAGTTCTACGCTGTCATATCTTCTAGCCAACCGCTTTTAACCGTTCATCAGAACAATATTTGTCTTCCTAAATCATGACTCCTAGGCATTCGAAATCAAAAGGATTTGTGGCACAAACGATACACTTGGGTTGTTTAACCAATATTCATAGTATGTATCAATTTTTCTTATACATTGAGCATACACTTAATCAATGGTTGAGATCAATACTTATTCACTATCGGGATAAAATAGTAAACTTAATTCGTATAGGGGTGAATATTAAACTATGCCGCTCCAGAGTTTTTGAAAATACATAGTCAAAATCAAATACTCATTTCAAACCATGGAATGTTGTTAAACATTCAGCCAATAAAGTGTTGAATATGATTCAAACTTTGCCAGCTTAATTTCTATTGTAGTTACCAGATTCGTAGTAACATTTGAAAGCCTAAAATCTAACAATTATGGGATGCCATATATAGAGAGGATCGTATAATTAAGAACCCAGTGGTTCAGCCTTATAGCAACTCTACCCTGAAAGAATATCACAAAAACATATTTTCCATATTGAAATTTGCTGATCAAGAACAAACTTATTCAAATGAAGTGGGTGATTAAAATGTTGCAGAGACTGATATTTGATCCCTAAAATTAAAACTCAAATGAAGCAAATGATTATAATGTTGCACAGTTTGAGTGCACAGACTGATAATTGATCCCCAAAACTAAAACATTAAGAAAGACAAATCCATAGCCTCTCCGGGAAAGGCTGTCACCAGAGGAAGCATTTCAGTATGACATAATATGTTCAAATCCCCGTAAAAGAAACTGAGAAAGATAAGCCAAAAAAAAAAATCATCAAAGTTTGCTCAATTTTGTCTAGGAAACTGAATGAAAACTTTCTGAGCCTAGTCTTCTCAATTTCGTCCAGGCTCTGCATTCTCACCAATCCCTCCCAGAATGTTGAAATCGGAGGGTCCCGCGGCGTCCACAAACCCTCGTACAGACAGCTCAGGCACAGGTAATTCCATCCCAATATATTGGTGTGCTATAAAGACAACAACAACTGTGATATCATCGTGAATGTTCCGTCTCGCCCCCTTTTTAAACTTCTTAACATCGTCATAACTTCTATTTACCTGCCTCGCCTCCTCAATCATAGCCAATTCCAAAAGTCTTTTTGCAATACCCTAATTTAAAGAAGAGTATAAGAAGAAAATAAGTGGAAAAAAAATGAAGACTATGAATGATAAATGTGAAAATTTGACTTCGTGCTCATCACTTATATATATATATATATATATATATATATATATATATAGGAGAAGGATAATAAGTGGACCAAAAGAATGGACTTTTTAATGGACTTAACAAAAAAGACTAATAAGTCTCGGTTACACCAAGGAATTAAAATTAGTGGGTTATTAGTCTTTTTTGTTAAGTCCATTAAAAAGTCTATTCTTTAGGTCCACTTGTGAACCTCTCCCTATATATATATATATATGTGTGTGTGTGTGTGTGTGTGTATATATATAGTACTGTTCTTGTGCATACCAATATGCATTTTAAGAGTGTGGACCGGACACGTGTTACCTGGCGATGAGCCCAGAAGAGAGAGAGAGAGAGCGCCTATAATTTCTAGGCTCACTGCCAGGTGACACATGTCCGGTCCGCACTCTTAAAATACATACTGGTATGCACAAAATCAATACGGTATATATATATATGTTTTTTTGCACCCTGACATGAGCACCTGCCATTAAGTTCTGGCATGCACCAGTATAAATATAGAATATAGGCTGCAAAGTTCATTATTTCTATCCCATTCTTTGTATTTACATTTTTCCACTATAGAGTGCAAAGTAAAAAAAATAAAATAATGTATGAGATAACAGAACATACTTTTTTGGGATTCCTATGCACAAACTCAACAACTTCTTGGTTCGACAACCGGTCCCAAAGCCCATCAGATGCAAATATAACAAACTTGTCACTGGGTTCTAAGGCTCTTGTATATATAGCCGGGTCGGATCTTAGCACTGGCCGTTGGACAGGTTCAGGAAGGTGGAATCTCGGGTAAGATGCATCCAGATGAAATTCAGGCCTCTTAAGAAACGCATCCCCTATAGATCTAGTTACCTAATAACAATGTGCATCAAACACAAAAGAAGCAGATGAAATGATTACAAAAATGAGAAAATAAATCATTTTTTGTAAAACAGAACAAAATAATCATGAATAATCATTTCTAGTTATTTTCCCTTTTCATTTCCTTTGCTAACAACTCGAATATGTAACAAATGTTTCACCATATCACTTTAAAGTCATACTGAACTATATAAAAAGAGCAGACAAGCTTATTTTGAACAGAGGGTGTGTTGTATTGAACGGAGAATGATTGTGAAATAGTGAACTGATGCGACACAATTAAAATAATTCAAAGGTTTAAGAGCAACATGCTTCTGCTAATTGGAACCTTGATTCGTTCGCATGCATACTAACACCTGATATAAAGTTTAAGTATTAGTTACATAGTAGTGAAACTAATAAAAAGAGCAGACCTGAATGAGGCCTTTGACACGCCACACCCCGCGCATAGAAACAATAGCTGGATCGTCTGAGTGCATGGACATGAGTTCTTGCCTAATCTCCGCTGAGCTAACATTGTGATCCTGAGTCAACTGCCTTGCAATTATGTTATCTGATGGATCTAATATGCCTAAGACAGCTCTCGAATCACCCAGATTAGCAACATAAAGTGTCCCTTTCCAGATCACTCCCATAAGACAACAACACCCAACTGCTGCTATTAATGGTTTTATTTCAAACCCCCGACCCACATAAGCAAGAAATTCTTGTTCAGCTTCAGAGAAAGCCCTCATAATACCATCCTCAGATATTGTTCCATTTTCTCGAGCATGTTCTGAAATAAATATAAATAGTTCTAAATATGAGCTTCTATCCCATCAGTGAATAACACAAGGATTGATTGAAAAAATAGTTATTAAGGGCCAAAATCAATGTAGCCATTCCAAGTGCAGGTCTGCCAGTTTTGATTGTTTTCGAGTTATATAATTTCTAATTACTTATCCCTTAATTTATCATTTGATTCCTCAGAAATTAACAAAAATTTTCTCTTATTTCCTATCAAAACAGAGGAGAAATTATTTTAGAAGGAATAGAGCTTGTAAATTGAATAAAATGCACAAATATCTGGCCGCATGCAAAGATAATAGCTAAGTCAGTAAGTCTGCATCTTCGCAATTGTATATAACTGGAGTGTAATATAGATATCCATAAGTATTCTATCAAAATAGTGCAAATGTCAATAAAAAATCACTTAAAAACATAAAATATATAATTGGCTTAACAACCAAGAATGGCAGAATGAAAATTTGACATCCCATGTTCCTAAAAAAATAACAGAACTTGATGAAGATGCAGACTTACTGACTTTCGAGAACCACCCCCAAGAACCACCCCCACACTAACAAAATTCTACTCCACATTTGAAATTCCAACTTTCGAGAAAATAAAAATTGATTAATACTAGGCAAAGAGAAATAATCCATTTGAATACAATAAGATACAATTTGAAGGAAGAATTAATAAAACAGGACAAAAGATAGGATACGATTTATGTATAAATATCAAAACACAACAAGACAACAAACACAAAAAATAATGTCAGTAAAACATTCAGTTAAAAAACATAATAGAATATATTGTTGGATCACTTAAAAACCAAGAAGTGATGAAATGAAAAGTTAATAACCAGATAAAACAATAACAGAACTCAATATAAACACAATTTAACAATAACTTAATGCTTTTCACTTTACTCAGATGCCTAATCAAGAATTTACCCTCCCCTTCAAAACATACAACCCACATTTAAAATGCCAACTTTAGAATACGGAAAATGGTGCTACACAAAGTAATGTGTGCTAGTGTAATAAAATATTGTACATTCTTATGAAACAGTGATGTACAATAATTTATTGCATTGGCATGTCACTTTTTGTAACTTTTCTTTGAGTAGGGAGCATTACTCTTAGAAAATCCCCGTTTGAATACAACAAGATAGAAAATGATTTTGTGCATAAAAAGCAAAACACAAAACCTATAATATGAGAGAAACATTGAGATCAAGAACACACAATACATAGTAACCAAGAATGATGGAATGAAAAATTGATAAAAAAGAAAACAGAATTAACGAAGAATCTTAGAACGCCATTTTAATAAATATAGTAATAGTACTGACTCATGAGATAAAGAAAGAGATGATCGCAGACGTATTTGGCAGCGGCATGGCCACCATGACCATCATAAACGCCAATGAAAGTGCCACCATTGCCCGTTTCAACATGGCCATAATCTTCCATAACATGATTAGCCTGGACAAGTGCGAAAGAAAACTCCCCAACAGAATGTAACTCAAGGTCTGTGGACCAAAGAAGAGGGTCTTCATCATCATCACTATCCCTCCTGCTGCTCGTACCACGTCCAAAACACGCTGGTTTTTTAAGTTTTTCTAAAACAGATTTCATCATTCAACAATGTAGGGTAACAGACTAGGGAGACAGAGAGAGTATAAAGGGTGGTGACAGGTGAGTATGTAGAAATAGTTGACCAACAAATATCCTATATATATATAACTCATCAAACAATTTGCATGGGTATATATAGACAGAAAGAGGGAAAAAGCCGGGCTGCATATCACGGTTTTTATAATAAGAGAGAGGCGGAATTTTAGTGCTGGTTTCCACTTTTCAGTTATATTTCTTGTTTTTGTTCTTGCACTTCTTTCTTTCATTTTTTTTTTTGACGTTAAATTGTTCTTCTTTCTTGGTAGCACTATTTTTAGAGAATATTTTTTGGGTTAGTTTACGGTCTCAAAATAAAAGTTGCAAGTTAGGAATTTTGAAATAAGAGTTAGTAAATCCCTCGTGAATATTATAATAATTATGAAGTTTAAATGTTAATTATATCTTGTATTTAAATTGATGTTTTCGATAGAATTTGAATTTCAAACATAAACTATTAAGTTCAGACGATGAGAATATCTAAAGAAAAAAATAAAAGTTCTGTTCATGACAATTTTTCATCACTCTACACTAATTTTGGTACCATGTTCTGAAAAACTTGTAAACTATTGACATTGACCCTTTTGGAGCACACGACTTATTGACCACCATAAAAAAAAAGGGGGGGGGGGGGGGGGGGAATGTTGGATAAATTTCAATATTTATTGATATTTTATTTTTTAGTTGTTAATATTTTATTATATTATTGGTGTTTTATTTTGAACATAGTTTGGGTATTAATTTAGAAAGCAGAAACTTGAGCAAATAAGTGTGAAAGATATGAGAGTGCTCAAAATCCCATATTGTTCTACATTGGAAGAATACAACAAAAAGTAGTGATATATAAACTAAAGGACAACTAAGATTCTTAGTTGACAAGTCAAATAAGAGGCTATGATCCTACGCACCACCAATTGACGCGCACTTGGCACTTGCGCATCGTTCCTCGAAGTGTGGGATTCTCAAGTTTTGATGAGGTAAAGCAGATCAACGGTTGTGATTAAACGATCCGATCAAAGGATTTAAAATCTGAAACGACTTGATCTAAACCGTTAGATGAACTCGTAGCGTTTCGTGTAGGGGATGTCCATTCGCTTACGATGGGACGCCTAATCTGAACCGTCAGATCGCAGCTGTTCCAAACAGGCACGATCCAACGGTTGCTGAGTCACTAAATGAAGAGCTGTGACTGTTGAAGAACATTCACATAAATGGCTATAAAAAGAGTTACAGGCCTCTGTTTTGGACACCGAAAATTGCTAGTTTCTCCTCTCTCCGTCCTCTATACTTTGGCATTATCAAGTTACAAATTCAGAGTGTTCTCGATTGGATCAAACAGTACATAGTTTGAATCAAACAACTGTTCATACACTGCATTGTATCCTGAAGGCAGATTCTATAAAACCCACTGTTCTAAAAAAACCCGCCTAGGCTCCGCTTAGGCACGCCTAGGCTTAAGGCTTGAGACAAACGCCTCGCCTTAAGTTTTTTACGCCTTATTCATGGTAAAACCCTTAAGTCGCACTTTTTTCTAAAAACAACAATGCTTTGGTGAAACGATATCGCCTTTTAAAGAATTTTTTTACTAACCGGACTATTATTTCATCCAAAATAATCCAATAGTATTTTAATTTGCATATATTCGGACATATTTTTATAATATGTACAATTTTAGTATTTTAATAGCCTAGTTATGGTTTAAAAAATATTAAAATATATTAAGAAGGCCTAAACGCCTTTTCACGCCTTTTTACGCCAAGGCCCGCCTAGGCTTCTAAGGCTTAAGGCTTGGCCTCCACGCCTCGACCACGCCCCGCGTTTTTTAGAACCTTGATAAAACCCATAGTGTACTCACGGTTCTGGTTCTGTGTCAACCGGATTGGGAAAAATTTTGCCTAAAAGAAAGCGTTCCAAGAACGTGCCTTGCAGAAATTAATTTATATATTTCGTTCTTTCCATAACAAAACTCCAACCGTTTTAGGCAAAATTATTCTTATTACTCCACTCAAATGGAAGGAACTGTGGCACAATCTATCCAAGTCATGACTTAAGACTTAATCCGACTCGACCGTTTTGATGGTGGAAATTTCACCCGTTGGCAAGAGAAAGTTATGTTCTTCCTCACATCACTAAAACTTTCATACATTCTAGATGATAACCTTGAACAAATTCTCGAGCCCACACCCGAAGACACCGAAGAAATAAAGCAAAAACGTGTGAAGAGGAAAGAAGACGAATTTATGTGTCGAGGACACATCCTCAATGCTTTGTCTCAAAATGTTTATAGTGCTTATCGAATGATTCCGATGACAAAGGAATAATGGAAGGCTTTGGAGACAAAGTGTCAAAACGAGGAAGCGAGCAACCGTAAGTTTTTAATTTCAAACTATACGAATTTTAGAATGAGTAATGATAAATCTATCGTTGCACAAGCCCATGAACTCCAACATATTGTTGGTGACCTTAAAGTCGCTGGTATTAATCTTCAAGATGAATTTCAAATAGGGGTGATTGTTTCAAAACTTCCATCCTCTTGGAATGGCTTTAAGAAGAAAATTAATCATGATGAAAAGACTTATACTGTGGAATCCCTTCTTCGTCACCTTCGTATGTAAGATGATACTCCTATTCAAGAAAAGAAGGATGAACAAGGTGAGGGTCATTCAAAAGCTAATATGGTTGAGGATAAAAAATCCAAGATTACCAAAGACTCAAAATTTAAAGCAAAGAATGATTCAAAATTCAAGAACCAAGGTGCACATAAGAAAAAGAAGGGAAAATGTTTCTTCTGTGACAAACCTGGCCATTATTCTCGAGAATGTCGTCTTAAAAAGAAGGCATTTAAGGAAAAACAAGGGTCGAATGAAACCAACAATGTTGAAGATCTTATTGCTACTGTATGCGAAGCAAATTCAATTAATAATGAAAGTGGATGGTGGCTGGATACCGGCGCAACAGTCCACATATGCAAAGACCGCTCTTCATTCAAAACATATTAAGAAATTGATGGAAAAGAAGTGAAGATGGCAAATAATCTTCGCACCAATGTAGTTGGAAAAGGCACAGTGGAATTGAAGCTAACTTCTGGAAAGACACTTACTCTAATTGATGCACTTCATGGACCTAATATGTGTAAAAATATTGTGTCTGGGGACCTTCTCAATAGGAAAGGTTTCAAACTAGTGTATGAGTCTGATAAGTTTGTTTTGTCTAAGAATGGTCAATTTATTGGCAAAGGGTACTCTGGTAACGCCATTATCAAAATTAATGTAATCAATGATATTAGTTCTGCTTATATGGTTGAGTCTATTTCTTTATGGCATAGTAGATTAGGTCATGTCAATTATAGAAGTATAAAAAATATGACTAATCTCGCCTTAATCTCGGATTGTAAATTTGATAACCTTTCTAAATGTGAAATTTATGCTCAATCGAAGATAACTAGAAAGTCGTTCAAACTCGTTAAGAGGAAATCCGAAATGCTGGATCTTATTCATAGTGATGTATGTGATATGAAGAGTAATATGACTCGTGGTGGAAATAAATATTTATTAAATTTCATTAATGATTACTCTAAGTATGCATATACATATTTACTTAAAAGTAAAGATGAAGTTTTCGAGAAATTCCTAATTTTTAAAGCAGAAGTTGAAACTCAACAAAATCGAAAAATTAAAGTCGTACGATCCGATAGGGGTGGGGAATATTACCCGAGTGAGTTTATACAATTTTGTAATACTCATGGGATAATCCATCAAGTTACGGCGCCATATACGTCACAACAAAATGGAACATCGGAAAGGAAAAATAGGACTTTAGTTGAAATGATAAATTCAATGTTAATCAGTTCTGGTTTACCTTTGTCGATGTGGGGAGAAGCGGTTTTATCCGCATGTTATATTTTAAATAGAGTTCCATTGAAAAATAAGGATATTACACCATATGAATTATGGTTTAATCGTAAGCCTAATCTTAGACGTCTTAAAGTTTGGGGATGTCTTGCTTATGTAAGAAAACCCGAACCTAAAATACCTAAACTAGGAAATAGGACTTACAAATGTATTTTTATTGGATACTCTAGTAACAATACGACTTATAGATTTTTAAACCTTGAAACTCAAGAAAGCATTGAGTCGGTAGATGTGAAATTCTTTGAACATCTAACAAAGTTTAGTACTTTGAATCAAGGTTTAGAAAATAATAATCCAACTGTTGACTCCTAAATTTAGAAGAAAATTCACAACCAATATCTTCTTCGAAAACAACGAATGACGTTGAACCACGAAGGAGTAAAAGACAAAGAACTGAAAAAATATTTGGACCTGACTTTGTTATTTATTTAGTTGAAGGGGATTTAAATGAGACTAAGAACAAAACTAAATTTGTTCTTATTGTAGAAGATGAACCGACCACATTTCATGAAGCGGTAACATCTAGGGATGCTATCTTTTGGAAAAAAGCAATAAATGATGCAATGAACTCATTTTTGTCAAATCAAACATGGGTTATTTTCGATATTCCCCTTGGGGCTAAACCTATTGGGTGCAAATGGATATTTAAAAGAAAATTAAATCCAGATGGTTCTATAAATAAATTTAAGGCAAGACTAGTTACTAAAGGCTATAAGAAAAAACATGGAATTGATTACTTTGATACATATGCTCCTGTTGCTCGAATCACTTCCATTAGGATATTGATATCTCTTGCTTGTGACACCCCGCCTAATTAAATACCGGGCGATCACTCCTTTATTAAATTAAATCAAGGTTAACAGTTGGTTCATTCTCAGCATCACTGTCGATAAAATAAATTTCCCAAATTAACACCCTATATAATTAAGCTAAGTGTCAAAAACATTTTTATACAAACTTTCCAAATTTTAATTAAAGAAAAAGATTTATTTATTTAAAACAACATTTCTACAATTAAGAATCACACCACAAAAAGCCAAATAACATAATACATTCGTCAATCGAATGTCAACATAAGAAACTAAAATCACAAATCCATCCTGAAGAACTCCCATAGAACAATACCGAAAATAACTGAAATATAAATGTCCCAACAACAAATGAAATGATGAAAAGGGGCGACACGTGCCCAATAAATTAGAGTACTAGGAGTGGAGTCAATAACAGAAGCCGTCTACTCAAGTGACCTGTAACTTCCACATAAGCTGCAGCTCGTTCTTCTCAAGGGATCCTAAGCAAGACGCCCCTGTGGCTGGGCACCTGAAAATATACATATATATACAAGAGAGAGAGATAAAAAGAAACGGGTCAGAGCCCGAAAGTGTGTTTGATTTAAAATACGTTTAGCAAGTATTTAAATTGATACAGGCCAATGCAACAACATATTAGTACGTCCCTCTCTTGAGAAAATACTCACCTCTCTTCTAATGTGCACACCTATCGCACTAACCTTCCCAACGGTTTGTCTTATCATTTATCGCACTAATCTTTCCAATGATTTCACTTATCTTATATTACTCGTAAGATTCCAAATTTCACGATTCAATAGTTTGAAAAGAATATTTCAATTAGTAACCAAAGTTCTCATTTTGACTTTATTAATCAATAAAGTTTTCCAATTTCATATTATACTTTCTCAAAAGAAGTATTTACAATTTGAGTCATCAACCATGTCCTACATATCAAATCACAGTAGGCAGTTCCAGATTTCAGAATTTCATAGATATATATTAACTACTCGAAAATATATATATATATATATATATCAAAACATCACCCCACATAATAACTATGGTGCGAGCATACTCTACTATCCAAACCCCATATTACTCACATTAAGGGGAATACAAATTCGGAATCACTCTCGAATTGTATTAACACATACACAAACTATAGATTCCAAGTCCCTTAGGACCATCTGAACTATCACTGTGATAGCCTGTACCAAGGATACCTATACACAAATAAAATGAGGAGAAGCATAGATTCCAAGTCTCTAAGAGGATGGCACATACCGGCGTCTCTTAGGACCGTCTGAACAATCACATCGATAGCCTGTACCAAAGATATCTATCTTCTAGGGTACAAGTCAATATCCCCCATAAAGGTCCCATCGAGATAAGACTTGTCCCAGCGCGGAAACCTCAGGGATAGCAAGTAGCGTGGGTATGATTTTTCACATGCATATAATATATGTACACACATTCATATAAATATACCACTTTATCACATTAATATAGGTTCTTCTCATCACCCGTAATTATACCATTTATCCTTAATTTCACAATTATAGAATTACGTATAAGGTTTTATTCGTAACCTTAACTCGAAGGGTTTTCTCACTTATTACCTAACACTCGTGGATTATAACCCCACAAATTTAAAATTCAGTAAGTGACTTTATTAGATTCCAACGTAACTCTCTTACGCACCTCACCCTTTAAATTCATAAATCTAACAACCTAAGGTAAATATCCCATAAATATCATTCTCGTTGAATATTAAACGTTCCAACATTATTTCATATACCCTACTGGTACTCAATGTCTCCCAAATCATTTTATTTTGAATGCCCAAAAATCATTTCACTATAAACTTAATTTAACTAATTAAACAAGGAAATAGGAGTCTGCCAGGAGGGGTCGATCGATCGAAGCTTGGGGATCGATCGATCGAGCCTTCGATTGATCGAAGCTCTAGGCTCGATCGATCGATCAAGCAGGTCTGGGCAAAATTCTGCAGAATACAATTACGGGTTTTATCCAACTTCTTCATCTAAAACGATGTGTTTCCATTCTAATCACCCCAAAAATCCTACTATCATCATTATAACATTATACCAGGGGTTTATAACGTAAAGCATGTGTATAACTATCATTAAACATGGATTTTCAACCTAAAATCATGTCCAATCATCAAGAACCCTAGAATTTTCTTAAACAGATTTCTAATGAATCTTTCTCCAATATTTCTTTATTATGATCACCAAATTTCGTGGATTATTACCTCTACATGGCAAGGGTTTCCAGAATTAACATATACATCACTACTACATGGGTTCTCCTATCAAAAATGGGGTTTTCTTCCATAGTTTTTTATCACAATTCATTCCTAAACTAACATGAAGATTGCATCAACGAAAATAGCAAGTTTAAACACTTGCCTAGGATTTTGGTATGTAGATTCCCGGATGATTTTGGTATGGCTGCGTTCCTTGTCTCGTAATCTACGCGGTGGTGGTGGTGACGGTGAAATCCGGTGGCTTTTTGGCCTTAGTTTGCCTTGGAGATCTCTCCTCTCTTCTCCAATGGCCGTCACTTGATTTGTGAATGTTCTAACCCTAAGAGGCTGACCTAATGGCTGATATAGGTTGGCTGAAATTCGTGGGTTTAATTACCCACTTAAGTAAAATGACTAAAATGCCCTCCCGGGGCACCAATTAGGCCTAAAAACGTCCCGAGACCCAAACTAAACCCCCGGGTATACTTTTCTGACTATCTCGACCCTTCCAGACGCGTTGGCGCACTCAAAACGACCATACGAACAACTTATAAAATATTTACTTTTTATTTAACAAAATTAGTCCCGACGTGACACGGGCATGTCATGACTTAAATTTCCGAAATAGTCATTTAATTCACTTATGACATTCAATATAATAAATATAATATGTTACTATGCTCATTAGTAATATTTAACAAGTTTCCCATAATTACTAACTCTCGTCACGTTAATAATTATAACATATTTAATTTCCGGATTTTTATTAAATAAACCGTCACATTAAATTTAATAAATCCCCAAATTAATATAGCATAAAAATACGGGGTATTACATTGCTTCAATTCACAATTTAGTTATTCATCAAATGGATGTTAAAACTGCATTTTTAAATGGTGATTTAGAAGAAGAGATTTACATGGAACAACCCAAAGGTTTTGTTTTGCCTGGCCAAGAAAAGAAAGTCTGTAACTTGGTTAAATCTGTTTATGACCTTAAACAAGCTCATATGCAATGGCATGAGAAGTTTAATAATATTGTTATATCCCATGGATATAAAGTTAATGATGCCGACAAATTTATATATAGTAAATCTGAAAATGGTGTTGGTGTTATTATTTTCTTATATGTTGATGACATGTTAATATTTGGGTATAATCTCAAATATGTTAAAGAAACCAAAAGGTTTCTTTCATCAAAATTTGATATGAAAGATCTTGGAGAAGCTGATGTGATTTTAGGAATCAAAATTGTGAGAAAGGATAATTCTTTAGCATTATCTCAATCTCATTATATAGAAAAAGTTCTAAAAAGATATAATCATTTTGAACTTAGGCCAGCTGCTACACTAGTGGATCCTAGCATCAAATTAATGAAAAATACTGGGCATGCAATGGACCAACTTAAATATGCTAGTATTACTGGGTGTCTAATGTATGCCATGCATTGCACTAGACCAGACATTGCATATGGAGTGAGTGTGTTGTGTAGATTTACAATTAATCCAGGATAAGAGCACTGGAATGCAATTTCTAGGGTGCTTAGATACCTGAAGAGGACTTTGGATTATGGCTTTCATTATGTAGGATATCCATCTGTTTTAGAAGGATATAGTGATTCAAGTTGGAATAATCTTGAATCAAAATCCAAGTCAACTACTGGTTGGATTTTTACGCTAGGAGGAGCAACTATCTTTTGGGGATCCAAGAAACAAACATGTGTATCAGATTCAACAATGCAATCTGAATATATAGCCCTAGCAGATGCATGTAAAGAAGCAGAATGTCTTAGAAATGCGTTGTATGACATTCCTTTATGGAAAAATCCATCACCTTCTATTATGATAAGTTGTGATAACCAAGCCACAATTTATAAAGTTTTGAACAAAACTTACAACGGAAAATCAAGACAAATTAGTCTAAGGCATAAAATTATAAGAAAATTACTCAAGGAAGGAGTAATTACAGGCGACTATGTTAAAACGAACAAGAATTTAGCAGATCCTCTGACTAAAGGTCTTGTTAGGGAGATGATATATATCACCTCAAAAGGAATGGGACTAAGGTCTATTAAATAACACAACTATATTTAAGGGGAACCCAAATCATATCTTCAAAATATAGATAGAGTTCAACGTGGTACAAACAAGTTAAATTATAGTTATGGAACACTAGGAATTTTATACAAAAAAGTTCCATTCCTATGTGCCTAGTGTTGGTTTTCTGCATGTTAGAGGATGAAGGTTACTTCTTAATAAATCATATAAGTGTGACTCGCAGAATCACTAAAGTTGATTTACCTATACGAGTGTCGAAAGTGTGGCCAGTTTCTATGAAATCAAGACCGATCCTAAAGCTCTCGTGAAATTATGATTAGCATAAGGCCATAAAAGTGCATGCTAAAAGAACACTTATAAACTCAGAAATCGGTATGTTTGATAGTTCGTCTAGTCTTAAAAGGTCCTTGGTTCAAGATACGTTCACCATAGCACCTTGATGAATCTTTGAATTATTTTCACTACATGGAAGTTCAAGTCTGAAAGACACTTCTCATTTATGTACTAGATTTTAGCGATAATGCCAAAAGTTATTTATTGTCTTTTTGCTTTGCTCTCTTGTGTATATTGAAATTGGTGGGGGAGTGTTGGATCAATTCCAATATTTATTGATATTTTATTTTTTATTTGTTAATATTTTATTATATTATTGGTGTTTTATTTTGAACATAGTTTGGGTTTTAATTTAGAAGGTAGAAACTTGAGCAAATGGGTGTGAAAGATATGGGAGTGCTCAAAATCCCATATTGTCCCACATTGGAAGAATACTACAAAAAGTAGTGGTATATCAACTAAAGGACAACTAAGATTCTTAGTTGACAAGTCAAATAAGAGGGTATGATCGTACGCATCGCGGTAGTGCTTAAGCACCACCAATTGCGACACGGGTAAGCGCAGCGCGCACTACACCAAAATGGGCAAATTGTCACCTTTCAGCCGGCCAGCCTTGTCAAGGTCATTGACCGTGACAAAAAAACACGCGTTTTATGTCACGGTCATTGACCTTAACACGACCGTGACAACTAATTATCACGGTCATTGACCGTGACAATTCTTGTCACGGTCCATGACCTTGACACGACCGTGACAACTTTTCCAGCAAAAACCCTTTCCCCCTTCTTTTTTCCCTCCCACCGTTCCCTCCCCCCTCTCTCTCTCTCTCTCTCTCTCTCTCTCTCTCCGCTGCTCTCTCTCTCTCTCTCTCTCTCTCTTCCATATATATATATATATATATATATATATATATATTTGTGTGTGTATGTGTGTGCGTGTGGGGGGGAGGGGCAGGGTGGGGCAGTGTGGTGGAGGGGGGTAGGGGTGGGGTGGGGCAGTGTGGGGGCAGGGCGGTGGTGGAGGGGGGAAGGGGGTGGGGTGGGGTGTGTGTGTGTGGTGGTGTGTGGTGGGGGAGGTAGTGGTGGAGGGGGGAGGGGGTGGTGGAGGGGGGCAGGGGGTGGGGTGGTGTGTGTGTGGGGTGGTGTGTGGTGGGGGAGGGGGTGGTGGAGGGGGGCAGGGGGTGGGTGTTGACTAATTTTGGCTTAGGGTTTTATCTCGATTTCAGTAATATATGATGAATTGAATTTAATTAGAGTAAAGATTTGTATAATTATATATGGTTTTGTATAAGTTCTTGTATAACACACTTAAATTACCACCTCTAAATTTAATTAGAGTAAAGATTTATAATAAATTTACAACAAAATAATAAGTTATTGAAATAATTTACCCATGGTATATAAATTCATAAAACATAAAAAGTAAAATTAAAATTGCTTAAAACACCTCATAAAAAGTAAAATTAAAATTGTGAAAGAAATTTAATATCCATAACCCTAGGGATTAAGAATCTATGAACTTTTTGCAAACGATATGAGATTTTCCATGTTTAATCAAGAACATCCTTAGACTTGTAGGGGGTGGGGTGGGGTGGGGTGTGTGTGTGTGTGTGGTGGTGTGTGGTGGGGGAGGGGTGGGGTGTGTGTGTGTGTGTGGTGGTGGTGTGTGGTGGGGGAGGGGGTGGTGGAGGGGGGCAGGGGGTGGGTGTTGACTAATTCTGGCTTAGGGTTTTATCTCGATTTCAGTAGTATATGATGAATTGAATTTAATTAGAGTAAAGATTTGTATAATTATATATGGTTTTGTATAAGTTCTTGTATAACACACTTAAATTACCACCTCTAAATTTAATTAGAGTGAAGATTTATAATAAATTTACAACAAAATAATAAGTTATTGAAATAATTTACCCATGATATATAAATTCATAAAACATAAAAAGTAAAATTAAAATTGCTTAAAACACCTCATAAAAAGTAAAATTAAAATTGTGAAAGAAATTTAATATCCATAACCCTAGGGATTAAGAATCTATGAACTTTTTGCAAACGATATGAGATTTCCCATGTTTAATCAAGAACATCCTTAGACTTGTAGGGGTGTGGTGGGGTGGGGTGTGTGTGTGTGTGTGGTGGTGTGTGGTGGGGGAGGGGGTGGTGGAGGGGGGCAGGGGGTGGGGTGGGGTGTGTGTGTGTGTGTGTGGTGGTGTGTGGTGGGGGAGGGATAATTCACGGGCTTTAGCTAAACTAGGGTTTTATAGAGTTTCGCTCCTACTACTTGGGCAATGACTATACTAGGGACCACAGATAAATAAATAAACTGGATTCAAAGTAAATACTAGGAAATCCCAATTTATAACCGTCTAATTTATATCCTTTATTTATTTAATCACGATTCATTCCACTAAATAATCATGATTGCACTCAAATTTAATTATTTATAAATCACTCGAAAGAATGTGTTCTTATTATTAAAGTTGATTACGGTATATTATGATTCCCCACGTTATGTTTTCGATACCCTCTTGGTTAAATAAATTTTCTACTAACCGACTTTTAATGAATATCTGATCAATTCCTTGATTCTAAAACTTAATTCTATAGGATTATAAAATAGTTCATCGGTCGGGTAAACAAAACATATAAGTCTATCAAGGGGTATCACAATCCAAATTATTTCTTGGACGTGAATTCCTCCAAATTATGATCTCATACCTATTCACACAATGATTGACCAACTTGCGAGGATCTATTGTTCTAACATATAATTGAACTTCACCCATCGCAATGGAAGAAATAATTGTGAAAGAAATTTAATATCCATAACCCTAGGGATAAGAATCTATGAACTTTTTGCAAATGATATGAGATTTCCCATGTTTAATCAAGAACATCCTTAGACTTGTAGGGGTGGGGTGGGGTGGTGTGTGTGTGTGTGTGGTGGTGGTGTGTGGTGGAGGAGGGGGTGGTGGAGGGGGGCAGGGGGTGGGGTGGGGTGTGTGTGTGTGATGTTCAATTTAGCTGGTGCACAAACTAACGGTCAAAGTAATAGTATATAATTCCAACATTTCAAACTACTTGAACATCACAAATGGATACGAACTTAAAATATAAATTGAGATAACCTTAGAATATAATTAGGGTAAAAATATAATGGCATCAACTAACATATATGTAGGGGTGGGGTGGGTAGGGGTGGGTAAGTGTGTGTGTGTGTGTGTGTGTGTGTGTGTGTGTGTGCGTAGGTGTGTAGGTGTGCGTGTGTGTGTGGCGGTGGGTGGGGCACCCATTTAATAACTCTTTAAATATTTGGAAAAAACATAATATTACAAAATTGAAACGAAATAGTATTGTCGGAACTTACACATACTTATAATATAGATGGAACATTTTTTTATCTGTACTATTAATTCAATTAGGTAAAACGAAATGTGTACTATTAACATTTTTTTTATCTGTACTAATAACATTTTTTTTACAGCAAAAATGTCTCCTTCAGATGTTAAGGCAAAGATGATGATGCTGTTTATGATGATGTCGTTTGGGTTCGGTGGTAGCGGAGGCGACGAGAGCTCCTCCGCCGCTAGGCTCCCCAAATATGGAAAATTTGGGATTACCGTCGAAAACAAGTCGGAGCTTTTAGCAAGATACCTCGAGATGCTAAAGACGGTCATCGGCCCGGGGTTTATGAGTTGGAAGGAGGTGCCGTATGAGCTCAAGTTAGCGGTTTGCGCTGCACTATAGGTAATATTTTTATGAATATTTCAATTTATATTTATATTTATATTTATTCGCAAATAACATTGTATTTGTTGGACAGGAACAATTCAACTTGGATCCAAAGCTACGCGATTCCGTCTTCGAGCAGTTGAGGGAGCAACACAAGACGTGGAAGAAAAATATGCGGACACGGTACTTTGAAAAAACACGAGAGTCCATTTTACAATGGCGCGGATCCGTCCCGCCCAAGGAGCCGATCTCATTGGCACAATGGCAAAAGTTCATTGACAATGAGATCGAGGATCGACAATTGGCATCTCGCCAATCGGGGAGGGAAAATCGGGCTAAAAAGACGGACGTGCACTACTCCGGCCGGACCTCTTACGCTGAGGTGGAGCATATGATGCAGGTAAGATTTAATTTATCTATAACTACAGAAATATATTATTGGATATTATTTTACTTTACGGGGCCGATACTAATTTTACTTTACTCTATTTTATTTCAGCGGGTATGGAGTGGGCCAGGGGGTAAGCCACATAGGCTCGATACTTATGTGGCTCTTCGGACGAAGAAGGGGAAGGACAAGGAGGTGTCCCCGAGCATCGCGGCCACGATTGTAAGTAATCCGACAGTTTAATTATTGTTAATTACGTTATAATTTTTTAGTTTACTTATTTTACTAATCATGTGTTTTTTGTCATTTCAGGCAAAGCTTAAGGAAGGGCATGAGTCGCAATCTGATGCCGACAAGGCATCTTTGTCCACAGACGCACTCAGCCAAGTGCTTGGCTCTAATCGCAAAGGGAGGACAAGGGGAGTGAGCTCGCGGGTGGCCAAATCTAGGATCATCGGATTGGAGACGAGCGACACCGGGTTGGCTCGAACGGTGGATTCACACGACGCGAAGCTGTCCCGTTTGGAGGCGACGGTCCAAGATATGTACGCATTCATGAAGCGTACGTTGGGTGGAGACCGTAAAGGGAAAGGGAAAGGGAAGGAGAAGGCGGTGGAGGAGGAGGTGCGGGAGGACGAGGCATAGGATGAAGAGGATGTGGACCTCGCTGCTTCATCACCGACACGTTCGTACTTCGATGATCCACTTCCCTATTTGACGCCCTCCAACAGACCATTGTCAACAATTGGTTGGCCGAGCGTGTTCATATTGGACGTATTTGATGGCCAGCGGATAGGGCGGGGGTTGAGCGACCCGAATATCGTCGAGGGTGGAATATTCCATGGACGTGTGCTTTAAGAGATGGAGTCCAGGGTGCTCGTCACGCATGTCATACCCGGGAAGGAGAACTCCCTATTGTGGTTGCGCGAACAATGCGGCATGACGTATATTAGTGGGTGCGTCAATTCGTATGTCGTGTGGCCTACTCACCTCCTCAGTTTTATCCAAGACATGTAGTAACATTATTTTTAAGTTTGTCCATTTTAATTAAATTTGGATTATATCATCATGTATATTGTTTTTACTTTGAATATTTGGATTATATCGTCATGAATATATATTTGCATTATCTTTAGTTTGTGTTGGATATATGATGTTTGGAACATGTACAACGTTGCTATAATAGGTACAAATATACTGCTGGGCAGTGGTGGTGGCCATACTGCCCAACAAATTTTTTTTAAATTCTACCCAGAATTGTCACGGTCATTGACCGTGACAAGTCCGTGACAAAAGTTGTCACGAACGTATCACGGTCAATGACCGAGACAATTGGGGTCACGGTTATGTCACGGTTCTAAACCGTGACAAACGTGTCACGGTCATTGACCTTGACACGACCTTGACACAAAATGCGACTTTTTTTATCAAGGTCAATGACCGTGACACGACCGTGACAAAAAAAGTTGTCTCGCCTCGAAATGTCACGATCATTGACCTTGACAAGGTGAATTTGTCAAGGTTAATAACCTTGACAAATGGACAGATTTGGTGTAGTGGCGCCAAAGGGCAAGTGGGTGACTTAGGGCGCATTGCGCGCTTTGACGCGCACTTGGAACTTCGTACGTGCGAATCGTTCCTTAGAGCGTGGCAGCCTAAAGTTTTGACAAGGTAAAACAGATCAACAGTTGTGATTAAACGATCCCATCAAAGGGTTTAAAATCCGAAACGACTTGATCTAAACCGTTAGATGAACTCGTATCATTTAGTGTAGGGGATGTCCATTCGCTTACGATGGGATGCCTAATCTGCACCGTTAGATTGTATCTGTTCCAAATAGGCACGATCCAACGGTTGTTGAGTCACTAAATGAAGAGTTGTGACTGTTGAAGAACAGTCATAGATATGGCTATAAAAAGAGTTCCAGACCTCTGTTTTGGACACCGAAAATTTCTAGTTTCTCCTCTCTCCGTCCTCTATACTTTGGCATTATCAAGTTACAAATTCAGAGTGTTCTGGATTTGATCAAATAGTACCTAGTTTGAACGAAATATATAAATTAATTTCGTGTAGGGGATGTCCATTCGCTTACGATGGGATGCCTAATCTAAATCGTTAGATCGCAACTGTTCCAAACAGGCACGATCCAACGGTTGTTGAGTCACAAAATGAAGAGTTGTGACTGTTCAAGAACAGTCACAGAAATGACTATAAAAAGAGTTCCAGACCTCTGTTTTGGACACCGAAAATTGCTAGTTTCTCCTCTCTCCGTCCTCTATACTTTGGCATTATCAAGTTACAAATTCAGAGTGTTCTCGATTGGATCAAACAGTACATAGTTTGAATCAAACAACTGTTCATACACTGCATTGTATCCTGAAGGCAGATTCTATAAAACCCATAGTGTACTCACGGTTCTGGTTCTGTCTCAACCGGATTGGGAGAAATTTTGCCTAAAAGAAAGCATTCCAAGAACGTGCCTTGTAGAAATTAATTTATATATTTCGTTCTTTCCATAACAAAACTCCAACCGTTTTAGGCAAAATTATTCTTATTACTCCACTCAAATGGAAGGAACTGTGGCACAATCTATCCAAGTCATGACTTAAGACTTAATCCGGCTCGACCGTTTTGATGGCGAAAATTTCACCCGTTGGCAAGAGAAAGTTATGTTCTTCCTCACATCACTAAAACTTCCATACATTCTAGATGATAGCCTTGAACAAATTCTCGAGCCCACACCCGAAGACACCGAAGAAATAAAGCAAAAACGTGTGAAGAGGAAAGAAGACGAATTTATGTGTCGAGGACACATCCTCAATGCTTTGTCTCAAAATGTTTATAGTGCTCATCGAATGATTCCGATGACAAAGGAATAATGGAAGGCTTTGGAGACAAAGTGTCAAAACGAGGAAGCGAGCAGCCGTAAGTTTTTAATTTCAAACTATACGAATTTTAGAATGAGTAATGATAAATCTATCGTTGCACAAGCCCATGAACTCCAACATATTGTTGGTGACCTTAAAGTCGCTGGTATTAATCTTCAAGATGAATTTCAAATAGGGGTGATTGTTTCAAAACTTCCATCCTCTTGGAATGGCTTTAAGAAGAAAATTAATCATGATGAAAAGACTTATACTGTGCAATCCCTTCTTCGTCACCTTCGTATGTAAGATGATACTCCTATTCAAGAAAAGAAGGATGAACAAGGTGAGGGTCATTCAAAAGCTAATATGGTTGAGGATAAAAAATCCAAGATTACCAAAGACTCAAAATTTAAAGCAAAGAATGATTCAAAATTCAAGAACCAAGGTGCACATAAGAAAAAGAAGGGAAAATGTTTCTTCTGTGACAAACCTGGCCATTATTCTCGAGAATGTCGTCTTAAAAAGAAGGCATTTAAGGAAAAACAAGGGTTGATGGAAACCAACAATGTTGAAGATCTTACTGCTACTGTATACGAAGCAAATTTAATTAATAATGAAAGTGGATGGTGGCTGGATACCGGCGCAACGGTCCACATATGCAAAGACCGCTCTTCATTCAAAACATATTAAGAAATTGATGGAAAATAAGTGAAGATGGCAGACAATGTTCGCACCATTGTAGTTGGAAAAGTCACAGTGGAATTCAAGCTAACTTCTGGAAAGACACTTACTCTAATTGATGTACTTCATGTACCTGATATATGTAAAAATCTTGTGTATGGGGACCTTCTCAATAAGAGAGGTTTCAAACTAGTGTATGCGTCTGAAAAGTTTGTTTTGTCTAAGAATTGCCAATTTATTGGCAAAGGGTACTCTTGTAACGGCATGATCAAAATTAATGTAATCAATGATATTAGTTCTGCTTATATGGTTGAGTCTATTTCTTTATGGCATAGTAGATTAGGTCATGTGAATTATAGAAGTATAAAAAATATGACTAATCTCGGCTTAATCTCGGATTGTAAATTTGATAACCTTTATAAATGTGAAATTTGTGCTCAATCGAAGATAACTAGAAAGTCGTTCAATCTTTTGAGAGGAAATCTGAAATGTTTGATCTTATTCATAGTGATGTATGTGATATCAAGAGTAATATGACTTGTGGTGGAAATAAATATTTATTAACTTACATTAATGATTACTCTAAGTATGCATATACATATTTACTTAAAAGAAAAGATGAAGTTTTCGAGAAATTCCTATTTTTTAAAGCAAAAGTTGAAACTCAACAAAATCGAAAAATTAAAGTCGTACGATCCGATAGGGGTGGTGAATATTACCCAAGTGAGTTTATACAATTTTGTAATACTCATGGGATAATCCATAAAGTTACGGCTCCATATACGTCACAACAAAATGGAACATCGGAAAGGAAAAATAGGACTTTAGTTGAAATGATAAATTCAATGTTAATCAGTTCTGGTTTACCTTTGTCGATGTGGGGAGAAGCGGTTTTATACGCATGTTATATTTTAAATAGAGTTCCATTGAAAAATAAGGATATTACACCATATGAATGATGGTTTAATCGTAAGCCTAATCTTAGACGTCTTAAAGTTTGTGGATGTCTTGCTTATGTAAGAAAACTCGAACCTAAAAGACCTAAACTAGGAAATAGGACTTACAAATGTATTTTTATTTGATACTCCAGTAACAGTACGACTTATAGATTTTTAAACCTTGAAACTCACGAAAGCATTAAGTCGGTAGATGTGAAATTCTTCGAACATCTAACAAAGTTTAGTACTTTGAATCAAGGTTTAGAAACAATAATCCGACTGTTCACCCCTAAATTTAGAAGAAAATTCACAACTAATATCTTCTTCGAAAACAACGAATGACGTTGAACCACGAAGGAGTAAAAGACAAAGAGCTGAAAAAATATTTGGGCCTGACTTTGTTATTCATTTAGTTGAAGGGGATTTAAATGAGACTAAGAACAAAACTAAATTTTTTCTTAATGTAGAAGATGAACCGACCACATTTCATGAAGCGGTAACATCTAGGGATGCTATCTTTTGGAAAAAAGCAATAAATGATGCAATGAACTCAATTTTGTCAAATCAAACTTGGGTTATTTTCGATATTCCCCCCGGGGCTAAACCTATTGGGTGCCAATGGATATTTAAAAGAAAATTAAATTCGGATGGCTCTATAAATAAATTTAAGGCAAGACTAGTTGCTAAAGGCTATAAGAAAAATAATGGAATTTATTACTTTGATACATATGCTCCTGTTGCTCGAATCACTTCCATCAGGATATTGATATATCTTGCTTCTATTCACAATTTAATTATTCATCAAATGGATGTTAAAACTGCATTTTTAAATGGTGATTTAGAAGAAGATATTTACATGGAACAACCCGAAGGGTTTGTTTTGCCTGGCCAGGAAAAGAAAGTGTGTAACTTGGTTAAATCTGTTTATGGCCTTAAACAAGCTCCTATGCAATGGCATGAGAAGTTTAATAATATTGTTATATCCCATGGATATAAAGTTAATGATGCCGACAAATGTATATATAGTAAATTTTAAAATGGTGTTGGTGTTATTATTTGCTTATATGTGAATGACATGTTAATATTTGGGTGTAATCTCAAATATGTTGAGGAAACCAAAAGGTTTCTTTCATCAAAATTTGATATGAAAGATCTTGGAGAAGCTGATGTGATTTTAGGAATCAAAATTGTGAGAACGGATAATTCTTTAGCGTTATCTCAATCTCATTATATAGAAAATGTTCTAAAAAGATATAATCATTTTGAACTTAAGCCAGTTGCTACACCAGTGGCTTCTAGCATCAAATTAATGAAAAATACTGGGCGTGCTATGGACCAACTTAAATATGCTAGTATTATTAGGAGTCTAATGTATGCCATGCATTGCACTAGACCAGACATTGCATATGGAGTGAGTGTATTGTGTAGATTTACAAGTAATACAGGACAAGAGCATTGGAATGCAATTTCTAGGGTGCTTAGATACCTGAAGAGGACTTTGGATTATGGCTTACATTATGTAGGGTATCCATCTGTTTTAGAAGGATATAGTGATTCAAGTTGGAATAATCTTGAATCAAAATCCAAGTCAACCACTGGTTGGATTTTTACACTAGGGGGAGCAGCTATCTTTTGGGGATCCAAGAAACAAAATGTGTATCAGATTCAACAATGCAATCATAATTTATAGCCCTAGCAGATGCTTGTAAAGAAGGAGAATGGCTCAGAAATGTGTTGTATGATATTCCTTTATGGAAAAAGCCATCACCTTGTATTATGATAAGTTGGGATAACCAAGCCACAATTTATAAAGTTTCGAACAAAACTTACAACGAAAAATCTAGACACATTAGTCTAAGGCATCAAATTATAAGAAAATTACTCAAGGATGGAGTAATTACAGTCGACTATATTAAAACGAACAGGAATTTAGCAGATCCTCTGACGAAAGGTCTTGTTAGGGAGATGATATATATCACCTCAAAAGGAATGGGACTACGGTATATTAAATAACACAACTATATTTAATGGGAACCCAACTCATGTCTTGAAAATATAGATAGAGTTCAATGTGGTACAAACAAGTTAAATTATAGTAATGGAACACTAGGAACTTTATACAAAAAATTTCCATTCCTATGTGTCTAGTTTTGGTTTTCTGCATGTTAGTGGATGAAGGTTACTTCTTAATAAATCATATAAGTTTTACTCGCAGAATCACTAAAGTTTATTTACATATACGAGTGTCGAAAGTGTGGCCGCTTTCTATGAAATCAAGACCGATCCTAAAGCTCTCGTGAAATCAGGATTAGCACAAGTCCATAAAAGTGCATGCTAGAAGAACACTTATAAACTCAGAAATAGGTATGTGTGATAGTTCCGACTAGTCTCAAAAGGTCCTTGGTTCACGATACGTTCACCACAGCACCTTGATGAAGCTTTGAATTATTTTCACTTTATGGAAGTTTAAGCCCAAAAGACACTCCTCATTTATGTACTAGATTTTAGCAATAATGCCAAAAGTTATTTATTGTCTTTTCGCTTTGCTCTCTTGTGTATATTGAAATTGGTGGGGGAGTGTTGGATAAATTCCAATATTTATTGATATTTTATTTTTTATTTGTTAATATTTTATTATATTATTGGTGTTTTATTTTGAACATAGTTTGGGTTTTAATTTAGAAGGTAAAAACTTGAGCAAATGGGTGTGAAAGATATGGGAGTGCTCAAAATCCCATATTGTCCCACATTGGAGGAATACTACAAAAAGTAGTGGTATATCAACTAAAGGACAACTAAGATTCTTTTTTGACAAGTCAAATAAGAGGCTATGATCCTACGCATGTGGTGGTGCTTAAGCACCACCAATCGCGACACACGTAAGCGCGACGCACGAAAGGGCGATTGGGCGACTTTGGGCACATTGCGCGCTTTGACGCGCACTTGGCACTTCGTACGTGCGCTTCGTTCCTTGGACCGTGGGAGCCTAAAGTTTTGAGGAGGTAAAACAGATCAACGGTTGTGATTAAACAATCCGATCAAAGGGTTTAAAATTCGAAACGACTTGATCTAAACCTATAAGGACATTAACTTCCAATTGAGTCCCTGTATTGTTTTGACTTAATTGCATGACCAAAAATGTGTTTGTAATATGTCATAGGAAGATGTTTATTTTGTCACGATCCCACTTGGTCTATGACGTATTAGAGAGATTAAAGACATTGCGGCAAAGCTTCAAAGATTTAATCATGCCGATGTTTATTTGGTGCAAGTTTATTCGTCTTCAAAGATAATTTCATTCCGAGATCACTCAGGTACGAATGCGTATAATTAATGGTGCTCGAAATTATTTTATAAAAAAGATAAGGATGTAATTTTATAAAGAAGAATGTTTTTATGGTTTAAAATTGAGAACACGTGTAATATCGATTTAAATTTAATTCGCAAGTTTCCAAGAACCCTTATTTAATTAGCGTCTACTTTTAAACCAAATAAAATCAACCCTTAAACATGCATCTAAATCAACCCATCAAATATAAAGCATGCGACACAAAGTTAAGGAAAAATCCCCGAAGGGCAAAACCTTTTATTTCTAGAACTTTAAAGAATTTACAAGGCCATTGACTTACATAAAACCTGATAATCGCCCACAAGTGTAACGCACGATGTCTTCGGTAAACCTTCAAAACAACGGCTAGAAACAGTGTGACACAAATACCCGCAGGTTTCGGTTCCTATATCGGCGACTGGAATTTTCCCTTTCCAGGAGGGCAGCAATGAAGAAGAGAACGGCTTCTCCACAAGGGTTGAACAAACCAAAGTTGTGTTTTTGGGTTACCAAAAAGATTCACAAAGGTTTGGCAATTGTGTGAATCAAAACATGAGTCTTGGGACTCAAAAAATATGAAGATTAGAGTAATTTGGACTCTCAAAAACGTCTTCTAAAGTCTTGCAAAACAACTCCCCCGAAGTTGGTATTTATAGGAAAAAATATGAAGAGTCTCACGTTCTTAAAACTCTAAAATTCTATCCAGCGTACAAAAAAAATAGCATTATTTAAGGAATTTTCTCTATCTTCAAAAGGTCATAACTCCTTCACCGTAGCTCGGATTGAGGTGCCATTTTTTCCAGTATCTTCGTTACGGCGAGATCTTCAACTTTCCAGTTGACCAGACCTCCGAACTATGGTTGTAAAATTACAAAAATTCCCTTGAACACTCCTATCATGCCTTTTTTCACTGTTTTGACTTCCCTTGCGTACCACTTGCATTAAGTCCCTAAAATCGTGGATCGTGAAGTCGTTGAGGCAGATGTGGGACATATTAATGGAGATGTTGAATGCTTGATTCTCGAAATTCGGATTGAGGCCGTCGTGAGCGATCGTGTAGAGACGTGCTAAATGTAGCGGCGTACGACATACATAAATGTAAAATGTTGGACATGAGAAAAATGTCCTTACAAATCTCCCCCTATGTCTATGCTGGTACATACTTAAAAAATCCAAATTATCAAATACGAAATTGCCTATACAAATCTACCCTCCCATGAACCCAAAACTGGAAAAGGTACAAATGAATAGTCTTCATCGTTTGTTATTCAAATCTTCAGGAATCTCAAATCTTTTCTCATCAAGGTGTGCAATTCAGATATCATCAATTTAGTACCTACACACATGAGATAAAGAAAAATACCAAGTGACGTATCGAGTTTGAAATGAGATAAACATAGATACCAATATATGATAAGCATAAGTCAAATCTCAAAACTCCCCCAAAATTCAAACTCCCCCATAAAATGATAATTCTTTCTCCCCCTTTTTATGATGTATCCAAATAGACAAATAAGAAGAATGAATCAAACAAGCAAAATCGGGGTGTCACGGTATACAAAAAAATACACAACCTATTTTTGATTTTTTTTTTCAATTTTTTATACAATAAATAGATACCATTTTGAAAAAAAATATAAAACATGATACAAAAATCACACCATGGATTTAGACTCAAACAACCAAGTCATGAAAATGGAATGAATGGGTGTGAACAAATTCGATAGGTAAATCAACTCAATCAATCATATGTGCACGATGCATATGTGTACTCCTAACGAATGATCATCAAAGTATCCTTAGGTGTCAAAAAAATTTGTTGAATTTAGATGACATCGTCTTATGAAAATCAACAAATCAAAGTCAAAGTGATTTCCACACCAATAACGTCCAAAACTATGTAGCGCATTTTCAAGAATTTCAAGGACGTGCAAACCCATTTTAAATTCTCCAACCAAACTACCTCATATATATTTTCTTTTAGAGGTAATCTAAATTCTCAAACTTTGGAGAATTGGTGCAAAAACCTAAATGGCCCATATTTTGGCATGAATATCTTTTTATTGCCTTTAATTTTTTTTGGGCTCTTTTAACTTCTTTGGACCTCGGATAATAAAATTCCTCAATTTTTTAGGTCCTTTTTAACGGTGGCTTTTGCGCAAAGAATAGATGATTACCTTTCGCAGCCCCTCCCCGTTATCAAACAAATCACACAAACTCACAAAACGGTTTTTATATGCACAATTTCCTTATAAAAATTATCACGCTTGGTTCGTTTTAAAGACAGGATTGGAGTGAAAACACCCAACCAACATGTGATAAGACAAGCACAATAATCAAACAAATCCGTGCATGTGTGCAATAAAGAAAATATGAGTCAAACATGTAGGAAGTAACACTTAAATGCATATTAATGACTCCAAACATTATAAAGCAAATGGATGAATTGATCTATTGTCTCAAAACATTATCAAATAGTCACATGAAAATAATGGAATGAAGTTGTGACTCGGTCATCCAAAGTGTTCATCCATAAACGGTGCAACAAAAAAAAATCTTTTTGTATTTTTCAAAATTTTTCAAAAAAATATATACAAAAAGTACATGTCACAATGCTAGCAAAAATATATCAAAAAGCATAACTAGCGTATGACAAACATGCAAACACAATCATCTATATGATATGGCAAGAGAAGAATCATGTGCAAGCAAACGGGAATCAACTTGTCTAAAATCTAGTTCCTCCAAAAGTGATTTCCTAACCCAAATGGATGAAACATGTCGACAAGGGATTTTGGGAACCAACAAAATTCTAGACTTCGAATTCCTAGGACCTCTTCCAAAATCAAAACAAAATCGCCTAAGGTGACCATTCCTACCACAATATGAGCATGTGTAAACGGGTGGGATGACACCGAAAGTGTGATCTTTTCTAGCGTCCTTGGAATTAGTTGACCCTCTAAAACAAATAATGGTTTTGGCTTTAGCATTAGAAGCATGAGAACACGATGAGCCATTACCATCACTATCAAACCTACTTGAGTCTGTCAAATCATTTTTTAACTTCAAATTTTTTGACTCAAGCAAAGAATTAGACTCTTCCAAATTAAGGGACGCCTTCTTCAAATTATCAATTACACTTAACAGTTTATCACGCTCCCCTCACTTAAAACAAACTTATTCCTAAGAGTCTTTTCGCGTGCCGTAAAATCATCGATTATTTTTTTATCCTCGACGGCACAAACGGGAACCCTAGAATTTTTTAAGTCCTCCAATTCCTTCTCTAAAACTAGGACTCTCTCATCACTCTTCTTTTTGGCAATTTTTAAAGAATCAAAATCAGTACACAAATTACCAAAGTGCTCACAACAAATATCACTTTGAGTTTGAAACTCTTGCAAATATTCAATCTTACTTTTAAAGAGAGAATTTTCTTTTTCCAAAACTTTAATTCTTTTGCAAAGTTTCAAATTCAAACTTTTTAATTTTTCAGCACGGCCGTGAAAATTTTCAAAAATAGGCTCCTCATTAAATGGGCGTTCCATTGAAAAATTGCGATTTTTCATAAAACTGATTTTAAAAAAAAATCAATATCACACAATTTTTGCGGAAAATAGGAATACGCGATAAATTTGCGCAACCTACTCTGATACCAATTTGAGAACGCGTGTAATATCGATTTAAATTAAATTCGCAAGTTTCCAAGAACCCTTATTTAATTAACGTCTAATTTTAAACCAAATAAAATCAACCCTTAAACATGCATCTAAATCAACCCATCAAATATAAAGCATACGACACAAAGTTAAGGAAAAATCCCCGAAGGGCAAAACCTTTTATTTCTAGAACTTTAAAGAATTTACAAGACCATTGACTTACATACAACCTGATAATCGCCCACAAGTGTAACGCACGGTGTCTTTGGTAAACCTTCAAAGCAACGGCTAGAAACAGTGTGACACAGAAATACCCGCAGGTTTCGGTTCCTATGTCGGCGACTGGAATTTTCCCTTTCCAGGAGGGCAGCAATGAAGAAGAGAACGGCTTCTCCACAAGGGTTGAACAAACCAAAGTTGTGTTCTTGGGTTACCAAAAAGATTCACAAAGGTTTGACAATTGTGTGAATCAAAACATGAGTCTTGGGACTCAAAAAATATGAAGACTAGAGTAATTTGGACTCTCAAAAACGTCTTCTAAAGTCTTGCAAAACAACTCCCCTGAAGTTGGTATTTATAGGAAAAAATATGAAGAGTCCCACGTTCTTAAAACTCTAAAATTCTATCCAGCGTAAAAAAAAACAACATTCTTTAAGGAATTTTCTCTATCTTCAAAAGGTCATAACTCCTTCACCGTAGCTCGGATTGAGGTGCCGTTTTTTCCAGTATCTTCGTTACGGAGAGCTCTTCAACTTTCCAGTTCCAGACCTCCGAACTATGGATGTAAAATTATGAAAATGCCATTGAACACTCCTATCATGCCTTTTTTCACTATTTTGACTTCCCTTGCGTACCACTTGCATTAAGTCCCTAAAATCGTGGACCGTGAAGTCGTTGAGGCAGATGTGGGACATATTAATGGAGATGTTGAATGCTTGATTCCCGAAATTCGGATTGAGGCCGTCGTGAGCGATCGTGTAGAGACGTGCTAAATGTAGCGGCGTACGACATACATAAATGTAACATGTTGGACATGAGAAAAATGTCCTTACAAAACTTCATTTTATGATGATAAGCTCGAAATAGAGTTTGACTAATTTAAATCTCTTTGTTAAGAGACGCTTTTATCAGAAGGTCAAACTTTCGCAAGGTCGCTCGAACGACATTGGATCTCATTCGAACGAGATACAATGTCGCTCGACCGACATGCTTAAGTCGTTCGAACGACAAGTTTTTCGAGGCGGTGTTTAAATCCTATTTAAATAGTGTTTACATCATAATTTCGTAAGTGTGCTTTCTGGAAAATAGTTTTACGAACCAGAACCTTGTTTGCACATGTTTTCTAAGGTTTAAAAGTGTTAAACACATCCTTAGAGTTTGAAAAGATCCAAGTTATTATTCTTATATGTTTACGTGATCTTGCTGCACCAAAGTTGTTTTTTCTACACATTGAATATCAAAGGGTTTTGCGATGAAGAAGCGACGGACATCGTGTTCGACAGCGTAGACGTATCAAAGCCATATCGGTGGACACCGAGACATACGTGGACGCATGTGTTGTGGACAGAGATCGTGGAAGACATACGTGGACGCATGCGTGGGCACAATTGAATAAAGGTTGAAGATCGAAAGGAGCATCAAGACCCATGGGGATCGAGTCCCCATGGGGATCGAGTCTTAGTGTAAGGCTAATCTGTCTTTGTAAAACCATTGTTCATAGTGATTGTCTGGCTTGGGCCGTCCGAGGTTGTTTTCCCGTTTTGGGTTTTTTCCTCGTACATCCGTCATTGTGAGTATTCTTTACTTTACTTTACTTGCTTTAATCACTAGATGCATGTTTAGGATTAATCAAGATAAAATTTGTTTAAAGTGAGAATTGGGATTTCACAACTTGGTTTGGTGCATAATTAAAAGTTGGATTTTATTTGAAAAATTGGTTTTGTTGAAAACACACATATTAGGCACTCTTCAAAATCGTTAGATGAACTCGTAGTGTTTCGTGTAGGGGATGTCCATTCGCTTACGATGGGATGCCTAATCTGAACCGTTAGATTGCAGCTATTCCAAACAGGCACGATCCAACGGTTGCTCAGTCACTAAATGAAGAGTTGTGACTGTTGAAGAACAGTCACATATATGGCTATAAAAAGAGTTTCAGGCCTTTGTTTTGGACACTGAAAATTACTAGTTTCTCCACTCTTCGTCCTCTATAATTTGGCATTATCAAGTTACAAAATCAAAGTGTTCTCGATTTGATCAAATAGTACATAGTTTGAACGAAATATATAAATTAATTTCGTGTAGGGGATGTCCATTCGCTTATGAGGGGACGCCTAATCTGAACCGTTAGATCGCAGCTGTTCCAAATAGGCACGATCCAATGGTTGCTAAGTCACTAAATGAAGAGTTGTGACTATTGAAGAACAGTCACAGAAATGGCTATAAAAAGAGTTCCAGGCCTCTATTTTGGACACCAAAAATTGCTAGTTTCTCCTCTCTCCGTCCTCTATACTTTGGCACTATCAAGTTACAAATTCAGAGTGTTCTTGATTTGATCAAAAAGTATATAGTTTGAATCAAATAACTTTTCATACACTGCATTGTATCCTGAAGGTAGATTCTATAAAACCCATAGTGTACTCGTAGTTCTGGTTCTGTCTCAACCGGATTGGGAGAAAGTTTGCCTAAAAGAAAGCGTTCCAAGAACGTGCCTTGCAGAAATTAATTTATATATTTCGTTCTTTCCATAACAAAACTCCAACAGTTTTAGGCAAAATCATTCTTATTACTCCATTCAAATGGAAGGAACTGTGGTACAATCTATCCAAGTCATGACTCAAGACTTAATCTGACTCGACCGTTTTAATGGCGGAAATTTCACTCGTTGGCAAGAGAAAGTTATGTTCTTTCTCACATCACTAAAACTTGCATACATTCTAGATGATAACCTTGAACAAATTCTCGAGCCCACACCCAAAGACACCGAAGAAATAAAGCAAAAATGTGTGAAGAGAAAAGAAGACGAATTTATGTGTCGATGACACATCCTCAATGCTTTATCTCAAACTGTTTATAGTGCTCATTGAATGATTCCGACGACAAAGGAATTCTGTAAGGCTTTGGAGACAAAGTATCAAAATGAGGAAATGAGCAACCGTAAGTTTCTAATTTCAAACTATATGAATTTTAGAATGAGTAATGATAAATCTATCGTTGCACAAGCCCATGAAGTCCAACATATTGTTGGTGACCTTAAAGTCGTTGGCATTAATCTTCAAGATGAATTTCAAGTAGGGGTGATTGTTTCAAAACTTCCATCCTCTTGGAATGGCTTTAAGAAGAAAATTAATCATGATGAAAAGACTTATACTCCGGAATCCCTTCTTCGTCACCTTCGTATGTAAGATGATACTCCTACTCAAGAAAAGAAGGATGAACAAGGTGAGGGTCATTCAAAAGCTAATATGGTTGAGGATAAAAAATCCAATATTACCAAAGAATCAAAATTTAAAGCAAAGAATGATTCAAAATTCAAGAACCAATGTGCAAATAAGAAAAAGAAGGGAAAATGTTTCTTCTCTGATAAATTGGGCCATTATTATCGAGAATGTCGTCTTAAAAAGAAGGCTTTTAAGGAAAAACAGGGGTCGAAGGAAACCAAAAATGTTGAGGATCTTATTGCTACTATATGTGAAGCAAATTCAATTAATAATGAAAGTGGATGGTGGCTGGATACCGACGCAACGGTCCACATATGAAAATATCGCTCTTCATTCAAATCATATTAAGAAATTGATGGAAAAGAAGTGAATATGGAAAATAATCTTCGCACCAATGTAGTTTGAAAAGGCATAGTGGAATTGAAGCTAACTTCTGGAAAGACACTGACTCTAATTGATGTACTTCATGCACCTGATATGTGTAAAAATCTTGTGTCTGGGGACCTTCTCTATAAGAGAGGTTTCAAACTAGTGTATGAGTTTGATAAGTTTATTTTGTCTAAGAATGGAAAATTTATTGGCAAAGGGTACTCGTGTAACAACATGATCAAAATTCATGTAATCAATGATATTAGTTCTGCTTATATGGTTGAGTCTATTTCTTTATGTCATAGTAGATTAGGTCATGTCAATTATACAAATATAAAAAAATATGACTAATCTCGTCTTAATCTCGAATTGTAAATTTGATAACCTTTTCTAAATGTGAAATTTGTGCTCAATCGAAGATAACTAGAAAGTCGTTCAATCTTTTGAGAGGAAATCTGAAATGTTTGATCTTATTCATAGTGATGTATGTGATATGAAGAGTAATATGACTCGTGGTGGAAATAAATATTTCTTAACATTCATTGATAATTACTCTAAGTATGCATATACATATTTTGTTAAAAGTAAAGATGAAGTTTTCGAGAAATTCCTAATTTTTAAAGCAGAAGTTGAAACTCAACAAAATCGGAAAACTAAAGTCCTACGATCCGATAGGGGTGGTGAATATTACCCAAGTGAGTTATAAATTTTTTTAGTACTCATGGGATAATCCATCAAGTTACGGCGCCATATACGCCACAAAAAAATGGAACGGCGGAAAGGAAAAATAGGACTTTAGTTGAAATGATAAATTCAATGTTAATCAGTTTTGGTTTACCTTTGTCGATGTGGGGAGAAGCGGTTTTATCCGCATGTTATATTTTAAATAGAGTTCCATTGAAAAACAAGGATATTACACCATATGAATTATGGTTTAATCGTAAGCTTAATCTTAGACGTCTTAAAGTTTGGGGATGTCTTGCTTATGTAAGAAAACCCGAACCTAAAAGACCTAAACTAGGAAATAGGACTTACAAATGTATCTTTATTGGATACTCTAGTAACAGTACGACTTATAGATTTTTAAAGGTTGGAAACTCAAGAAATCATTGAGTCGGTAGATGTGCAATTCTTTGAACATCTAACAAAGTTTAGTACTTTGAATTAAATTTTAGAAAATAATAATTCAACTGGTGTCTCCTCAAATTTAGAAGAAAATTCATAACCAATATCTTCTTCGAAAACAACTACTGATGTTGAACCACGAAGGAGTAAAAGACAAAGAACCAAAAAAATATTTGGGCCTGACTTTGTTATTTATTTAGTTGAAGGGGATTTAAATGAGACTAAGAACAAAACTAAATTTGTTCTTAATGTAGAAGATGAACCGACCACATTTCATGAAGCGGTAACATCTAGGGATGCTATCTTTTGGAATGAAGCAATAAATGATGAAATGAACTCAATTTTGTCAAATCAAACTTGAGTTATTTTCGATCTTCCCCCCAGGGCTAAACCTACTGGGTGAAAATGGATATTTAAAAGAAAATTATATCCAGATGGTTCTATAAATAAATTTAAGGCAAGACTAGTTGCTAAAGGCTATAAGAAAAAACATGGAATTGATTACTTTGATACATATGCTCCTGTTGCTCGAATCACTTCTATTAGGATATTGATATCTCTTGCTTCTATTCATAATTTAGTTATTTATCAAATGGATGTTAAAACTGCATTTTTAAATGGTGATTTAGAAGAAGAGATTTACATGGAACAACCCGAAGGGTTTGTTTTGCCTGGCCAAGAAAAGAAAGAGTGTAACTTGGTTAAATCTCTTTATGGCATTAAACAAGCTCCTATGAAATGGCATGAGAAGTTTAATAATATTGTTATATCACATGGATATAAAGTTAATGATGACGACAAATGTATATATAGTAAATTTGAAAATGGTGTTGGTGTTAGTATTTGCTTATATGTGGGTGACATGTTAATATTTGGGTCTAATCTCAAATATGTTGAAGAAACCAAAAGGTTTCTTTCATCAAAATTTGATATGAAAGATCTTGGAGAAGCTGATGTGATTTTAGGAATCAAAATTGTGAGAAAGGATAATTCTTTAGCGTTATCTCAATCTCATTATATAGAAAAAGTTCTAAAAAGATATAATCATTTTGAACTTAAGCCAGCTGCTACACCAGTGGATCCTAGCATCAAATTAATGAAAAATAATGGGCGTGCTATGGACCAAATTAAATATGCTACTATTATTGGGAGTCTAATGTATGCCATGCATTGCACTAGATCAGACATTGCATATGGAGTGAGTGTATTGTGTAGATTTACAAGTAATACATGACAAGAGCACTAGAATGCAATTTTAGGGTGCTTAGATACTTGAAGAGGACTTTGGATTATGGCTTACATTATGTAGGATATCCATCTGTTTTAGAAGGATATAGTGATTCAAGTTGGAATAATCTTGAATCAAAATCCAAGTATGATTAAATGATCAACGGTTATGATTAAATGATCCAATCAAAGGGTTTAAAATCCGAAATGACTTGATCAAAACCGTTAGATGAACTCATAGCGTTTCGTGTAGGGTATGTCCATTCTCTTACGATGGGACGCCTAATCTGAACCGTTAGATCGCAGCTGTTCAAAATAGGCACGATCCAACCGTTGCTGGGTCACTAAATGAAGAGTTATGACTGTTGAAGAACAGTCACATATATGGCTATAAAAAGAGTTCCAGGCCTCTGTTTTGGACACTGAAAATTGCTAGTTTCTCCTATCTCCGTCCTCTATACTTTGGCATTATCGTGTTACAAATTCAGAGTTTTCTCAATTTGATCAAATAGTACATAGTTTGAACAAAATATATAAATTAATTTCGTATACGGGATGTCCATTCACTTAAAATGGGACGCCTAATCTGAACCGTTAGATCGCAGCTGTTCCAAACAGGCATGATCCAACGGTTTCTGAGTCACTAAATGATGAGTTGTGACTGTTGAAGAACAGTCACAGAAATGGCTATAAAAAGAGTTCCAGGCCTCTGTTTTGGACACCGAAAATTGCTAGTTTCTCCTCTCTCCGTCCTCTATACTTTGGCATTATCAAGTTACAAATTCAGAGTGTTCTCGATTTGATCAAATAGTACATAGTTTGAACGAAATATATAAATTAACTTCCTGTAGGGATGTCCATTCGCTTATGATGGGACGCCTAATCCGATCCGTCAGATCGTAGCTGTTCTAAACAGGCACGATCCAACGGTTGCTGAGTCAGTAAATAAAGAGCTGTGACTGTTGAAGAACAGTAACATAAATGGCTATAAAAAGAGTTCTAGGCCTCTATTTTGGATACCAAAAATTGCTTATTTCTCCTCTCTCCGTCCTCTATACTTTGGCATTATCAAGTTACAAATTCAGAGTGTACTCTATTTGATCAAATAGTACATAGTTTGAATCAAACAACTGTTCATACACTGAATTGTATCCTGAAGGCATAATCTATAAAACCCATAGTGTACTCGTGGTTCTTGTTCTGTCTCAACTAGATTGGGAGAAATTTTGCCAAGAAGAAAACGTTTCAAGTACGTGCCATGCAGGAATTAATTTTCATATTTCGTTCTTTCCGTAACAAAACTCCAACAGTTTTAGGCAAAATTATTCTTATTACTCCACTCAAATAGAAGGAACTGTGGCACAATCTATCCAAGTCATGACTCAAGACTTAATCCGACTCGACCGTTTTGATGGCGGAAATTTCACCCGTTGGCAAGAGAAAGTTATGTTCTTCCTCACATCACTAAAACTTGCATACATTCTAGATGATGACCTTGAACAAATTTCCGAGCCCACACTCGAAGACATCGCAGAAATAAAGCAAAAACGTGTGAAGAGGAAAGAACACGAATTTATGTGTCGAGGACACATCCTCAATGCTTTGTCTCAAACTGTTTATAGCGCTCATGGAATGATTTCGACGGCAAAGGAATTATGGAAGGCTTTGGAGACAAAGTATCAAAATTAGGAAGCGAGCAACTGTAAGTTTCTAATTTCAAACTATATGAATTTTAGAATGAGTAATGATAAATCTGTCATTGCACAAGCCCATGAACTCCAACAAATTATTGGTGACCTTAAAGCCGCTAATATTAATCTTCAAGATGAATTTCAAGTAGGGGTGATTTTTTTAAAACTTCCATCCTCTTGGAATGGCTTTAAGAAGAAAATTAATCTTGATGAAAAGACTTATACTATGGAATCCCTTCTTCGTCACCTTCCTATTGAAGATGATGCTCGTATTCGAGAAAAGAAGGAGGAATAAGGTAAGGGTCATTCAAAAGCTAATATGGTTGAGGATAAAAAATCCACGATTACCAAAGACTCAAAATTTAAAGCAAAGAATGATTCAAAATTCAATAACCAAGGTGAAAATAAGAAAAAGAAGGGAAAATGTTTATTCTGTGACAAACCGGGCCATTATTCTCGAGAATGTCGTCTTAAAAATAAGGCATTTAAAGAAAAATAAGGGTCGAAGGAAACCAACAATGTTGAAGATCTTATTGCTACTGTATGCGAAGCAAATTCAATTAATAATGAAAGTGGATGGTGGCTGGATACCGGCGCAACGGTCCACATATGCAAAGACCGCTCTTCATTCAAAACATATTAAGAATTTGATGGAAAATAAGTGAACATGGCAAATAATATTCGCACCAATGTAGTTGGAAAAGGCACAGTGCAATTGAAGCTAACTTCTGGAAAGACGCTTACTCTAATTGATGTACTTCATGTACCTGATATGTGTAAAAATCTTGTGTCTGGGGACCTTCTCAATAAGAGAGGTTTCAAACTAGTGTATGAGTCTGATAAGTTTGTTTTGTCTATGAATGGCCAATTTATTGGCAAAGGGTACTCTTGTAACGACATGATCAAAATTAATGTAATCAATGATATTAGTTTTGCTTATATTGTTGAGTCTATTTCTTAATGGCATAGTAGATTAGGTCATGTCAACTATAGAAGTATAAAAAATATGACTAATATCGGCTTAATATCAGATTGTAAATTTGATAACCTTTCTAAATGTGAAATTTGTGCTCAATCTAAGATAACTAGAAAGTCGTTCAAATCTTTTGAGAGGAAATCCGAAATGCTTGATCTTATTCATAGTGATGTATGTGATATGAAGAGTAATATGACTCGTGGTGGAAATAAATATTTCTTAACTTTCATTGATGATTACTCTAAGTATGCATATACATATTTTCTTTAAAGTAAAGATGAAGTTTTCGAGAAATTCCTCATTTTTAAAGCAGAAGTTGAAACTCAATAAAATCGGAAAATTAAAGTGCTACGATCCGATAGGGGTGGTGAATATTGCCCGAGTGAGTTTATACAATTTTGTAATACTCATGGGATGATCCATCAAGTTACGGCTCCATATACACCACAAAAAATGGAACGGGGGAAAGGAAAAATAGGACTTTAGTTGAAATGATAAATTCAATGTTAATCAGTTCTGGTTTACCTTTGTCGATGTGGGGAGAAGCGGTTTTATCCGCATGTTATATTTTAAATAGAGTTCCAATGAAAAAGAAGGATATTCCACCATATGAATTATGGTTTAATCGTAAGCCTAATCTTAGACATCTTAAAGTTTGGGGATCTCTTTCTTATGTAAAAAAATCTGAACCTAAAAAACCTAAACTAGAAAATAGGATTTACATATGTATTTTTATTGGATACTCTAATAATAGTAAGACTTATAGATTTTTAAACCTTGAAACTCAAGAAATCATTGATTCGGTAGATGTGCAATTCTTTGAACATCTAACAAAGTTTAATACTTTGAATCAAGGTTTAGAAAATAAAAATCCAATTGATGACTCCTCAAATTTAGAAGAAAATTCACAACCAATATCTTCTTCGAAAACAACGAATGACGTTGAACCACGAAGGAGAAAAACACAAAGAACTGAAAAAATATTTGGGCTTGACTTTGTTATTTATTTAGTTGAAGGGGATTTAAATCAGACTAAGAACAAAAATAAATTTGTTCTTAATGTAGAAGATGAAAAGACCACATTTCATGAAGCGGTAACATCTAGGGATGCTGTCTTTTGGAAAGAAGCAATAAATGATGAAATGAACTCAATTTAGTCAAATCAAACTTGGGTTATTTCCGATCTTCCCCCCGGGGCTAAACCTATTGGGTGCAAATGGATATTTAAAAGAAAATTAAATTCGGATGGTTTATGTAACACCCCGTATTTTTGGTACATTTAAAATTTAATTAATTCGGAAATTCTAAATTACTGGGGTGTTGTAATTTAATGAATTAATTATGATAGAATAATATATAAATATTAATCTGGGATTGAATGGTTAATATTTAGGGAAAATTATTTACTGAGCGTATAGTAATAATGTAATTTCGTCGTTTCGAGTATTAATGACGAGATATGTACTTATCACATCCAGAAGTCGGTATAGACTATATTGGGTGGGGGATAAGTATTTTTATAAATTAATTCAGATGCAAATTCTGAGTGTACAATTGAGTCCGGATGGGCCGAGATAGTCGGAAAAGTGTACCCAGGGGTAGTAAACGGGTCACGGGACGTTTTTAGACATAGTCGGTCCCACTCGGGGGCATTTTGGTCACTTGGGCTTGGCCCATTAGTCAAAAAACGGGAATGGATTAATTAACTTAATAAAAAGAAAATAGGGGTTGGCTAAGCTTAAGCAGAGAAAGGAATTAAAAGGTTAGGAAACCCTAGCAGCAGCCAAAGCCAATTTGGGGATCTCAAAGAACCAACTAGGTCATCTTCAACCTTGGAATCCATTGAAGATTCAGACACTACGAAACCTAAGGCAAGTGAATAACTTGCAATAGCATAAAATCTGTCTTTCAAATTCATATTTGTGTGCTGTTATGAATTAAAAATTCGTTTTGGTGTTCATGGTATAAACATGGGGTTTTGATAATTCAAAAGAAAACATGAATCTGATTGGCCCGAAATTATGAGGAGTTATGTAAAATCTGATATTGGAATATTGATGTGTATCTGTTAGGATGATATTCAGATAAATTTAAAACGAATTTAATGAAGAACTTTGGAGTAAAAATGGGTTTAAGGAAAAAGATAGGTTTTCCCCAAAATTTATAAATCAGTAGTTTATGGACGAATTGATGAATGTTGTAAGCTTTCTGGGTAATCCTAATAAGGTTTCTACTATGCTCTGGTGATAAGATGGCTTAAAACTCATGTTAGAAGAGATTAGGGTTTATGAAAATCCGTCCATGGCTGCCCTGTCTTCGCGAAGAAGACGAAGACCTATTCGATCGATCGATCGACGGTCTGGGTCGATCGATCGACGGTCGCCAGAATCTGGCAGTTTCGTCAGTTGGGTATATAAGAGGGAAAATTTATATATAAATCTTATGTAACTAATTATTGAGAAATTAAATACATGGGTTTAAATATAATTAATTGTAGATAAATTAATTAGGGTTTGAGGCTAATAAATTAGAGTCGGGAATGGTGACTCGCGTAAATTTATTTTGGGCTACGGGAGTAAGTCCAAATTTACGGTGGGGGCGACACCAACAATAACTAAATTAATTAAAGTGCAATTTAATTAATACTTAGAGTTGGACCATAAACTCTTAATAATTTTAATAGGCTTATGTTACGGATTTTAGTGAACGGTATAGCCGGGACTTTTATATTTATATATACGGAGGCGTTAGTATATATATATATATATATATATATATATATATATATATATATATGGTGTGCTCAATTAATATCAGTGATTAGATATTTGTTACTATAAGGCTATAGGGGGAGGTTGCGCGTAGTGGATGAATCCCTTAGCTTGAGGAGTAGGGTGAGTATATTCCCGAGGTCATAGCGTCCGTTATACGGGTGAGGGACAACTCACTTTCAGGGAAGGAATATGACCGCCTCCAATTATTTATTTTTATCAAGTTGGTGTGAAAATTCTGACTTGGGATAACTAGGCGATGTGAGTATACCTAGTGGGATAGCACTTTATAGAATTTACATTCCGGGAGTATTTTTACTCGGGAGGTTGCAAGTTATTATATATATTACAGTATGATTGTGAATGCTGGAATATGATTATAAGTATATAATTTTATAATTAATTATATACGGAATATTAATGAAAAGTGAGTGATTTCACAGGTATAACGAATGTAGAAGTTATATGAATAAAAAGGGAAATAATTTAGTTAAGTTGATGTTACCAATAACTTATATATCAAAATCACTACATACTCAGTTAGAGTAGGGTGGGTATAAAGGAACCTTGTAAATTATCTAGCCATGAGATGAGTAACTAGGTAATTAAATTAAAGCGTTCGTAGGGTATAATAGAGGAAGGGTAAGGAAGTCCTCAAGAGAGTGCGATATTAACTAAAAATATGAAGAGCATGCATATTTATTTGTTACTGCAAGTTAATCATTTGTTAAATGTTTTTCAAATGTTTTGGGTACTAACCCTTGCTATAAAAACTTTTAAAAACCTTTTAGGTGTCCAACCACAGGGACGCCAGCCTTGACTATATTCCAGGGATCCGTTGCTGTAGCATATGTGGATGTTGCGGGATTTTGATAGACGCCTCATTCTTCATTCTTAAATGTAGAAATTCATAATTAGTATTCGAGCATGTTGCTCACTTTCCTTTTATTTGTATTAGACTTGTTGAGAGTTTATTCTTATCTTTATGGGATTTATTATTTGGACCGTTGGTTTATTCGGTCAATTATTTTTACTTGTGAATGATTAATTCAGTTATCTGTGATTGTTATATAGTTTTATTTCCGCATGGGTGTTTGTTAATTAATGAAAGATAAAAAAATTGGCACCAGTCTATTTTTCTCACTTAGGTGGTTAGTAAATAATAAGACGACAGTGATGCTAAGAATGGACCAAATGAGAAACCTGTTCTAACTTGATTTAGGACTGATCACCCGGGATTAATTAGGCAGGGTGTCACAGATGGTATCAGAGAATCAGGTTCTAGAGTCCTTAGGGTTTGTGCGGCTTTCTACGTTTCAGCGTAGCGTTCGGTTGTTATAGAGCCCTATTATTAGGACTGTTGATTATATTTTTTCCGCTTGTGAGATATCGTATTCCTGCTATTAGTTTTTGTATAAATTGTGTACTTATACAATTCAATCTATTTCAGATGCCGCCAAAGAGACAGAGAGCGGAAAGGGCTGAGGCTAGAGATGAGGTGAGGGAGGCTCACCAGGAGCCACAGGTACCGCCACCACCACCCCCACCCGAGTTGATTTCTACCACTCAGGTGGCAGTGATAGTGGCCCAAGCGGTCGAGACAGCGATGCGAGCTATGGCAACTCATTTTCCACAGCCTCAGGCACCGCCTCCATTGGCTCCAGCAGTTTAGGCTCCACTAGGGCCACCATCTTGGCAGCGAGTGAGGGAGACCTTTCAGAAGGGTCACCCACCTGAGTTTCGAGGTAGCACCAATGTGGTCGAGGCTTGTGACTGGAAGAAGAACATTCAGCGCCATCTGCGCATGTTAGAGGGTACAGAGGTGCAGAAATAGATGCTGGCCACCTTTCGTCTGTCGGGGGCAGCCTTACAGTGGTGGGAGTCCGTAACCACCGCCGAGGAGCGGGATTTGATACTGATTTCTGAATTCTGGGTGCGGTTTGACCGCAAGTACTTCCCTCCAGCAGTAGAGTCTGAGATGAGAAAGAAATTCAGCGAGTTGGTACAGGGTGACAGGTCAGTAGCAGAATATGAGGAGAAGTTCACCCGTTTGGCAAACTTTGTGCCAAATGAGGTGAGCGATGAGGAGCGGAAGAAGTCAAAGTTCATGGATGGCCTAGCCTGGAGAATCAGGCAACACTTGATTGGGAATCCGGCGTTAGTGACTTATACAGATGTCGTTAATGCCGCACTTGTACATTTCCAGGATCATCGTTTCCATGCTAAGGGGAACAAGAAGGCAGGTGAGCCGAGCCAGCAGGGCAAGGCGGTCACTAGTAGTGAGACGAGTGGCACACATCAGCAGGTTATCATTCAGCAAGGGAATCAGGCTAAGAAGTTTAAGCCTGGTGGGTTCTGACCGGGAGGACAGGGGTTCAGGCAGGGGCAACCAGGCCCTAATCATCAACAGCAGGTTCCTCAGGGCCGTCAGGGCCAAGGGAACAACGGGGGAGGCCAACCGGGCCAGCAACGTCAGGGCCAGCAGGGCCAGCGGCAGGGTGACGATCAGAAACGCTGTTTCTCCTGTGGCCAACTAGGACACTTCAAGAGGGAGTGCCCGCAGAGGGGCAGAGGCCAGCAGAAGGGTGCCCAGCAGGGGCAACAGGGTCAGATGCCGCCAGCAGCACCAGCCCCACCCGCCCCACAGCAGTAGGGGCAAATGCACTACGGACGTGTGTATAACGTTCGGGATGTTCCTAATCCCCCAGCACAGCAGGCGCCGCCCGCGATCGAGGGTACGTTTTCTATCCATGGCACTATGGGTCGGGTATTGTTTGATACGGGGGCTACACATTGCTTTATAGCTACACATTTCGCGAAGGCTTTAGGGTTGTTAGCCACCGCGGAGAGCACTGTTACGTGTGTCGACTCACCATTGGGGAATGGGTCGCTTATATTCTTTATATGTCGGGGAGTGGGGGTGGAGATTGGTGGTTTGACATTACCTGCGGACATGTTGGTATTAGATATGCATGTCCACGATGTGATTATCGGTATGGATTGGCTCGCTGACTATAGAGCCATGATTGATTGCTTCGGAGGGAGCATTATTTTTTCCATTCCGGGACAAGAGATGTTTGTTGTGGTGATGCCTCGCCCAGAGGGAGGCTCGACCGCTCATTTATATTACATTGAGGAGGAAACCTCACAGAAAGTAGTAGTTCCTTTAGACTCTATTCCGGTAGTGAGGGACTTTGAGGATGTATTCCAGGAAATACCAGGATTAGCACCCAGTAGAGAAATCGAATTTGTTATCGATTTGGCTCCGGGGACGAGACCGATTGCTCGAGCACCTTACCGAATGTCCCCTTCAGAGATGCGGGATTTGAGGGAACATATTCAGCAACTACTGGGTCAGGGTTTTATTCGGCGGAGTACATCGCCGTGGGGTGCGCCGGTATTGTTTGTGAAGAAGCGAGATGGTTCACTCCGCTTGTGCGTGGATTATAGGGAGCTGAACAAGGTGACGATACGGAATAAATACCCGTTGCCTCGGATCGATGATTTATTTGATCAATTGAGAGGGGCGTCTTACTTCTCCAAGGTCGACTTGAGGTCAGGGTATCATCAACTGCGTATCCGAGAGGGGGATGTTCCTAAAACTGCTTTCTTGTCGCGGTATGGATCATATGAGTTCAGGGTGATGCCCTTCGGGCTCACCAATGCACCAGCAGTGTTCATGGACCTCATGAATAGGGTTTTCAGAGAGTACTTAGATCAGTTTGTCATCGTGTTCATTGATGACATCCTAATCTACTCGCGCACCGAGGAGGAGCACGCAGAGCATTTGCGCATGGTTTTGCAGACACTGAGGGATCATCAGCTCTATGCCAAATTAGGGAAGTGTGGATTCTGGCTTCGGGAGGTACAATTCCTTGGTCACGTCGTGTCAGATCAGGGTATTGCAGTGGATCCGAATAAGGTGTCGGCGGTGAGGGAGTGGGGACAGCCCACGACATCGACCGAGGTACGCAGTTTTCTGGGTTTGGCCGGTTACTACAGGCGATTCATTAAGGGATTCTCTAAGATTGCAGGACCTTTGACGAATTTGACTCGGAAAGGAGTACCTTTTAAGTGGGATGATAGTTGTCAATTAGCGTTCGACGAGCTAAAGGACAAGTTGACATCTGCACCCGTGCTTGCATTACCAAAGGGAGGACTAGAGTATCGGGTTTACACAGACACATCCTTACGGGGTCTTGGGGGTGTGCTCCAGCAGGAGGAAAGGGCTATAGCTTATGCTTCCAGGAAGCTGAAGCCCCACGAGAGGAATTACCCCACTCACGACCTAGAGTTAGCAGCGGTCGTTTTTTCTTTGAGGATATGGAGGCATTATCTTTTAGGAGAGCAGTTTACTTTATTCACGGATCACAAGTCTCTTCAGTATCTCTTCACACAGAAGGATCTGAATATGAGGCAGAGGCGGTGGCTAGAATTCGTGAAGGACTACCAATTTGATATTCAGTATCATCCTGGTAAGGCCAATGTGGTAGCAGACGCATTGAGCCGAAGGCCGACTGGGGAGATGACAGAGGTATGGAAAGCGAAGTGGAGAGAGCTTCGATATGAGGATGACGTAGCCAGGGCTTGCATATCAGCTTTATCCATCACACCTGAGATCATTATGCGAGTTGTGAAGGCTCAGGCCGAGGATCAGGTTTGCCGGGATAGGGTGGGCCAGTTGTTAGCTGAGGGAGCAGAGGGTTACTCGATTAGCTCAGAAGGAGGCCTACGCTTTAATGGGAGGTTAATGGTGCCAGAGGATGAGGATTTGAAGCACGCTGTTATGACAGAATCCCATGGTTCGAAATTTGCGGTACATCCCGGTGGGGATAAAATGTACCAAGATATGAGGAGGCAATATTGGTGGGCAGGAATGAAACGGGACATAGCGGATTTTGTTTCGAAATGTGCCACGTGTCAGCTTGTGAAAGTTGACCATCAGAGACCATCAGGGATGCTACAACCGTTAGAAATTCCCGTGTGGAAGTGGGAGAGCATATCCATGGGCTTCATCACAGGGTTACCTGTATCGCAGAGGGGTCACGACTCCATATGGGTTATTGTGGATCGGTTGACTAAGGTGGCCCACTTTTTACCGGTACGCACAGACTTCGAGACGATGCATTATGCACAGCTATTCATAGCAGAGATTGTTAAGCTGCATGGAGTGCCTGTAAATATTGTATCCGACCGAGACAAAATCTTTGTCGCCCACTTTTGGCAGAGCTTTCAGGAGGCAATGGGCACGGAGTTGCGCTTGAGTACAGCGTATCACCCACAGACGGACGGACAGACTGAGAGAGTTAACCAGATGCTGGAAGACATGCTCAGAATGTGCATTTTGGACTTCGGGGGAGGATGGGAGAAATATCTTCCTTTGGTAGAGTTTGCGTATAACAACTCTTACCAATTCACGTTTGGCATGGCACCGTTTGAGGCACTGTACGGGAGACCTTGTCGTTCACCCGTTTGTTGGTTAGAGGTGGGGGACAACAAACTCTTGGGACCGGATATTGTTCAAGAGACATCTTCCAAGATAGAGCTGATTCGAGGAAGAATTCGAATAGCTCAGGACAGGCAAAAGAGTTATGCTGACGCTTCTTGACGACATGTGGAGCTAGAAGTTGGGGACCAGGTTTTAGTCCGGGTATCCCCAATGGAGGGGGTGATGAGGTTCGGCAAGAAGGGTAAGTTAGCACCGCGATACGTAGGACCTTTCCCTATTATTGAGAGGGTGGGACCGGTGGCGTATAATCTTGGGTTACCAGAACATCTTCAGCGGATACACGATGTATTCCATGTGGCATCGCTGAAGAAATATCGAAGGAGCGAGAGAGCCTTTTAGCACATTCCACTCGAGGAGATCGACTTACAGCCATACATCTCGTATGAGGAAAGGCCGGTAGCTATTTTGGATCATAGTGAGCGGAAATTACGATCCAAGGTTGTTCCATTGGTTAGAGTACAGTGGGGTCATCACAATGTTGACGAGTCTACCTGGGAGCGAGAGGAGGATATGCGGGAACAATATCCAGAGCTTTTCAACACAGGTACAATCTAATTTCGGGGACGAAATTCCTTTATAAGGGGGGGGAGTATGTAACACCCCGTATTTTTGGTAAATTTAAAATTTAATTAATTCGAAAATTCTAAATTACTAGTGTGTTGTAATTTAATGAATTAATTATGATAGAATAATATATAAATATTAATCTGGGATTGAATGGTTAATATTTAGGGAAAATTATTTACTGAGTGTATAGTAATAATGTAATTTCGTCGTTTCGAGTATTAATGACGAGATATGTACTTATCACATCCGGAAGTCGGTATAGACTATATTGGGTGGGGGATAAGTATTTTTATAAATTAATTCGGATGCAAATTCTGAGTGTACAGTTGAGTCCGGATGGGCCGAGATAGTCGGAAAAGTGTACCCAGGGGTAGTAAACGGGTCACGGGACGTTTTTAGACATAGTCGGGCCCACTCGGGGGCATTTTGGTCACTTGGGCTTGGCCCATTAGTCAAAAAACGGGAATGGATTAATTAACTTAATAAAAAGAAAATAAGGGCTGGCTAAGCTTAAGTAGAGAAAGGAATTAAAGGGTTAGGAAACCCTAGCAGCAGTCAAAGCCAATTTGGGGATCTCAAAGAACCAACTAGATCATCTTTAACCTTGGAATCCATTGAAGATTCAGACACTACGAAACCTAAGGCAAGTAAATAACTTGCAATAGCATAAAATCTGTCTTTCAAATTCATATTTGTGTGCTGTTATGAATTAAAAATTCATTTTGGTGTTCATGGTATAAACATGGGGTTTTGATAATTAAAAAAAAAACATGAATCTGATTGGCCCGAAATTATGAGGAGTTATGTAAAATCTGATATTGAAATATTGATGTGTATCTGTTAGGATGATATTCAGATAAATTTAAAACGAATTTAATGAAGAAATTTGGAGTAAAAATGGGTTTAAGGAAAAAGATAGGTTTTCCCCAAAATTTATAAATCAGTAGTTTATGGACGAATTGATGAATGTTGTAAGCTTTCTGGGTAATCCTAATAAGGTTTCTAGTATGCTCTGGTGATAAGATGGCTTAAAACTCATGTTAGAAGAGATTAGGGTTTATGAAAATCCGTCCATGGCTGCCCTGTCTTCGCGAAGAAGACGAAGACCTGTTCGATCGATCGATCGATCGACGGTCTGGGTCGATCGATCGACGGTCGCCAGAATCTGGCAGTTTCGCCAGTTGGGTATATAAGAGGGAAAATTTATATATAAATCTTATGTAACTAATTATTGAGAAATTAAATACATGGGTTTAAATCTAATTAATTGTAGATAAATTAATTAGGGTTTGAGGCTAATAAATTAGAGTCGGGAATGGTGACTCGGGTAAATTTATTTTGGGCTACGGGAGTAATTCCAAATTTACGGTGGGGGCGACACCAACAATAACTAAATTAATTAAAGTGCAATTTAATTAATACTTAGAGTTGGACCATAAACTCTTAATAATTTTAATAGGCTTATGTTACGGATTTTAGTGAACGGTATAGCCGGGACTTTTATATTTATATATACAGAGGCGTTAGTATATATATATATATATATATATATATATATATATATATATATATATATATATGGTGTGCTCAATTAATATCAGTGTTTTGATATTTGTTACTATAGTGCTATAGGGGGAGGTTGCGCGTAGTGGATGAATCGCCTAGCTTGAGGAGTAGGGTGAGTATATTCCCGAGGTCATAGCGTCCGTTATATGGGTGAGGGACAACTCACTTTCAGGGAAGGAATATGACCGCCTCCAATTATTTGTTTTTATCAAGTTGGTGTGAAAATTCTGACTTGGGATAACTAGGCGATGTGAGTATACCTAGTGGGATAGCACTTTATAGAATTTACATTTCGGGAGTATTTTTACTCGAGAGGTTGCAAGTTATTATATATATTACAGTATGATTGTGAATGCTAGAATATGATTATAAGTATATAATTTTATAATGAATTATATACGGAATATTAATGAAAAGTGAGTGATTTCACAGGTATAACGAATGTAGAAGTTATATGAATAAAAAGGGAAATAATTTAGTTAAGTTGATGTTACCAATAACTTATATATCAAAATCACTACATACTCAGTTAGAGTAGGGTGGGTATAAAGGAACCTTGTAAATTATCTAGCCATGAGATGAGTAACTAGGTAATTAAATTAAAACGTTCGTAGGGTATAATAGAGGAAGGGTAAGGAAGTCCTCAAGAGAGTGCGATATTAACTAAAAATATGAAGAGCGTGCATATTTATTTATTACTGCAAGTTAATCATTTGTTAAATGTTTTTCAAATGTTTTGGGTACTAACCCTTGCTATAAAAACTTTTAAAAACCTTTTAGGTGTCCAACCACAGGGACGCCAGCCTTGACTATATTCCAGGGATCCGTTGCTGCAGCATATGTGGATGTTGCGGGATTTTGATAGACGCCTCATTCTTCATTCTTAAATGTAGAAGTTCATAATTAGTATTCGAGCATGTTGCTCACTTTCCATTTATTTGTATTAGACTTGTTGAGAGTTTATTCTTATCTTTATGGGATTTATTATTTGGACCGTTGGTTTATTCGATCAATTATTTTTACTTGTGAATGATTAATTCAGTTATCTGTGATTGTTATATAGTTTTATTTCCGCATGGGTGTTTGTTAATTAATGAAAGATAAAAAAATTGGCACCAGTCTATTTTTCTCACTTAGGTGGTTAGTAAATAATAAGACGACAGTGATGCTAAGAATGGACCAAATGAGAAACCTGTTCTAACTTGATTTAGAACTGATCACCCGGGATTAATTAGGCGGGGTGTCACAGTTTAGAAATAAATTTAAGGCAAGACTAGTTGCTAAAGGCTATAAGAAAAAACATGGAATTGATTACTTTGATAGATATGCTCCTGTTGCTCGAATCACTTCCATCAGGATATTGATATCTCTTGCTTCTATTCACAATTTAGTTATTCATCAAATGGATGTTAAAATTGCAATTTTAAATGGTGATTTAGAAGAAGAGATTTACATGGAACAACCCGAAAGGTTTTTTTTGCCTGGCCAAGAAAAGAAAGTGTGTAACTTGGTTTAATCTCTTTATGGCCTTAAACAAGCTCCTATGCAATGGCATGAGAAGTTTAATAATATTCTTATATCCCATGGATATAAAGTTAAGGATGCCAAAAAATGTATATATAGTAAATTTGAAAATGGTGTTGGTGTTATTTTTTGCTTATATGTGGACGACATGTTAATATTTGGGTCTAATCTCAAATATGTCAAAGAAACCAAAAGGTTTCTTTCATCAAAATTTGATATGAAAGATCTTGGAGAAGCTTATGTGATTTTAGGAATCGAAATTGTGAGAAAGGATAATGCTTTAGCGTTATCTCCATCTCACTATATAGAAAAAGTTTTAAAAAGATATAATCATTTTGAACTTAAGCCAGCTGGTACACCAGTGGATCCTAGCATCAAATTAATGAAAAATATGGGCGTGCTATGGACCAAATTAAATATGCTAGTATTATTGGGAGTCTAATGTAAGCCATGCATTGCACTAGACCAGACATTGCTTATGCAGTGAGTGTATTGTGTAGATTTACAAGTAATCCAGGACAAGAGCACTGGAAAGCAATTTCTAGGGTGCTTAGATACCTGAAGAGGACTTTGGATTATGGCTTACATTATGTAGGATATCCATCTGTTTTAGAAGGTTATAGTGATCTAGTTGGAATAATCTTGAATCAAAATCCAAGTCAACTACTGGTTGGATTTTTACGCTAGGAGGAACAGCTATCTCTTGGGGATCCAAGAAACAAACATGTGTATCAGATTCAACAATGCAATCTAAATTTATAGCCCTAGAAGAAGCATGTAAAGAAGCAGAATGGCTTAGAAATGTGTTGTATGATATTTCCTTATGGAAAAAGCCATCACCTTCTATTATGATAAGTTGTGATAACCAAGCCACAATTTATAAAGTTTCGAACAAAACTTACAACGGAAAATCTAGACACATTAGTCTAATGCATCAAATTATAAGAAAATTACTTAAGGAAGGTGTAATTACAGTAGACTATATTAAAACGAACAAGAATTTAGCAGATCCTCGGACTAAAGGTCTTGTTAGGGAGATGATATATATCACCTCAAGAGGAATGGGACTAAGTTCTATTAAATAACACAACTATATTTAATGGGAACCCAACTTATATCTTGAAAATATAGATAGAGTTCAATGTGGTACAAACAAGTTAAATTATAGTTATGGAACACTAGGAATTTTATACAAAAAATATCCATTCCTATGTGCCTAGTGTTGGTTTTCTGCATGTTAGAGGATGAAGGTTACTTCTTAATAAATCATATAAGTGTGACTCGCAGAGTCACTAAAGTTGATTTACTTATACGAGTGTCGAAAGTGTGGCCGCTTTCTATGAAATCAAGATCGATCCTAAAGCTCTCGTGAAATCAGGATTAGCACAAGGACATAAAAGTGCATGCTAGAAGAACACTTATAAACTCAAAAATTGGTATGTGTTATAGTTCCGGCTAGTCTCAAAAGGTCCTTGGTTCAAGATACGTTCACCACAGCACCTTGATGAAGCTTTGAATTATTTTCACTATATGGAAGTTCAAGTCCGAAAGACACTTCCCATTTATGTACTAGATTTTAGGGATAATGCCAAAAGTTATTTATTGTCTTTTTGCTTTGCTCTCTTGTGTATATTGAAATTGGTGGGGGAATGTTGGATAAATACCAATATTTATTCATATTTTATTTTTTAGTTGTTAATATTTTATTATATTATTGGTGTTTAATTTTGAAGATAGTTTGGGTTTTAATTTTTAAGGTAGAAACTTGAGCAAATGGGTGTGAAAGATATGGGATTGCTCAAAATCCCATATTGTCCCACATTGGAGGAATACTACAAAAAGTAGTGGTATATCAACTAAAGGACAACTAAGATTCTTAGTTGACAAGTCAAATAAGAGGCTAAGATCCTACGCATCGCGGTGGTGCTTAAGCACCACCAATCGCGACACGCGGCGCACGAAAGTGCGATTGGGCGACATAGGGCGTGTTGTGCGCTTTGACGCGCACTTGGCACTTCGCACGTGAGCATCATCACTTGGAGCGTGGGAGCCTAAAGTTTTGACGAGGTAAAATAGATCAACGGTTGTGAATATATGATCTGATCAAAGGGTTTAAAAAATGAAACTACTTGATCTAAACCGTTAGATGAACTCGTAGCGTTTTGTGTAGGGGATGTCCATTCGCTTACGATGGTATGCCTAATCTGAACCATTAGATCGCATCTGTCCCAAACATACACGATCCAACAGTTGCTGAGTCACTAAATGAAGAGTTGTGACTGTTGAAGAACAGTCAGAGAAATGGCTATAAAAAGAGTTCCAGGTCTCTGTTTTGGACACTGAAAATTGCTAGTTTCTCCTCTTTCCGTCCCCTATACTTTGGCATTATCAAGTTACAAATTCAGAGTGTTCTTGATTTGATCAAACAGTACATAGTTTAAACGAAATATATAAATTAACTTCGTGTTGGGGATGTCCATTCGCTTACAATGGGACGCCTAATCTGAACCGTTAGATCGCAGCTGTTCCAAACAGGCACGATCCAACGGTTTCTGAGTCCTAAATGATGAGTTGTGACTGTTGAAGAACAGTCACTGAAATGGCTATAAAAATAGTTCCAGGCCTCTGTTTTGGACATCGAAAATTGCTAGTTTCTCCTCTCTTCGTCCTCTATACTTTGGCATTATCAAGTTATAAATTCAAAGTGTTCTTGATTTGATCAAACAGTACATAGTTTGAATCAAATAACTTTTCATACACTGCATTGTATCCTGAAGGAAGATTCTATAAAACCCATAGTGTACTCGCGGTTCTGGTTCTGTCTCAACCGGATTGGGAGAAATTTTGCCGAAGAGAAAACGTTCCAAGCATGTGCCTTGCAGAAATTAATTTATATATTTTGTTCTTTCCATAACAAAACTCCAACAGTTTTAGGAAAATTTTTTCTTATTAATCCACTCAAATGGAAGGAACTGTGGCACAATCTATCCAAGTCATGACTCAAGACTTAATTCGACTCGACCGTTTTGATGGCGAAAATTTCACCCGTTGGCAAGAGAAACTTATGTTCTTCCTCACATCACTAAAACTTGCATACGTTCTAGATGATAACCTTGAACAAATTCCCGAGACCACACCCGAAGACACCGAATAAATAAAGCAAAAACTTGTGAAGAGGAAAAAAGACGAATTTATGTGTCAAGGACACATCCTCAATGCTTTGTCTCAAACTGTTTATAGAGCTCATCGAATGATTCCGACGACAAAGGAATTATGGAAGGCTTTGGAGACAGTATCAAAATGAGGAAGTGAGCAACCGTAAGTTTCTAATTTCAAACTATATGAATTTTAGAATGAGTAATGATAAATCTGTCATTGCACAAGCCCATGAACTCTAACAAATTATTGGTGACCATAAAGCCGCTGGTATTAATCTTCAAGATGAATTTCAAGTAGGGGTGGTTGTTTCAAAACTTCCATCCTCTTCGAATGGCTTTAAGAAGAAAATCAATCATGATGAAAAGACTTATACTGTGGAATCCCTTCTTCGTCACCTTCATATTGAAGATGATACTCGTATTCTAGAAAAGAAGGATGAACAAGGTGAGGGTCATTCAAAAGCTAATATGGCTAAGGATAAAAAATTTAAGATTACCAAAGACTCAAATTTTAAATCAAAGAATGATTCAATATTCAAGAACCAAGGTGCAAATAAGAAAAAGAAGGGAAAATATTTCTTCTGTGACAAACCGGGCCATTATTCTCGAGATTGTCGTCTTAAAAAGAAGGCATTTAAGGAAAAACATGGGTTGAAGGAAACCAACAATGTTGAAGATCTTATTGCTACTGTATGCGAAGAAAATTCAATTAATAATGAAAGTAGATGGTGGCTGGATACCGGTGCAACGGTCCACATATGCAAAGACCGCTCTTCATTCAAAACATATCAAGAAATTGATGGAAAAAAATTGAAGATGGCAAAATAATCTTCGCACCAATGTAGTTGGAAAAGGCACATTGGAATTTAAGCTAACTTTTGGAAAGGCACTTACTCTAATTGATGTACTTCATGTACCTGATATGTGTAAAAATCTTGTGTCTGGGGACCTTCTCAATAAGAGAGGTTTCAAACTAGTGTAAAAATCTGATAATTTTGTTTTGTCTATGAATGGCCAACTTTTTGGCAAAGGGTACTCTTGTAATGGCATGATCAAAATTAATGTAATCAATGATATTAGTTCTGCTTATATGGTTGAGTCTATTTCTTTATGGCATAGTAGATTAGGTCATGTGAATTATAGAAGTATAAAAAATATGACTAATCTCGGCTTAATCTCGGATTGTAAATTTGATAACCTTTCTAAATGTGAAATTTGTGCTCAATCGAAGATAACTAGAAAGTCGTTCAAATCTGTTGAGAGGAAATCCAAAATGCTTCATGTTATTCATAGTGATGTATGTGATATGAAGAGTAATATGACTCGTGGTGGAAATAAATATTTCTTAACTTTCATTGATGATTACTCTATGTATGCATATACATATTTACTTAAACGCAAAGATGAAGTTTTGGAGAAATTCCTGATTTTTAAAGCAGAAGTTGAAACTCAACAAAATCGGAAAATTAAAGTCCTACAATCCGATAGGGGTGGTCATTATTACCCGAGTGAGTTTATACAATTTTGTAATACTCATGGGATAATCCATCAAGTTACCGCGCCATATTTGCCACAACAAAATGGAATGGTGAAAGGAAAAATAGGAGTTTAGTTGAAATGATAAATTCAATGTTAATCAGTTCTGGTTTACCTTTGTCGATGTGGGGAGAGGCGATTTCATCTGCATGTTATATTTTAAATAGATTTCTATTGAAAAATAAGGATATTACACCATATGAATTATGGTTTAATCGTATGCCTAATCTTAGACGTCTTAAAGTTTGGGGATGTCTTCCTTATGTAAGAAAACCCGAACCTAAAAGACCTAAACTAGGAAATAGTACTTACAAATGTATTTTTATTGGATACTCTAGTAACAGTACGACTTATAGATTTTTAAACCTTGAAACTCAAGAAATCATTGATTCGGTAGATGTGCAATTCTTTGAACATCTAACAAAGTTTAGTACTTTGAATCATGGTTTAGAAAATAATAATTCGACTGTTGACTCCTCAAATTTAGAAGAAAATTCACAACCAATACCTTATTCGAAAACAACGAATGACGTTGAACCACGAAGGAGTAGAAGACAAAGAACTGAAAAAACATTTGGGCCTGACTTTGTTATTTATTTAGTTGAAGGGGATTTAAATGAGACTAAGAACAAAACTAAATTTGTTCTTAATGTAGAAGATGAACCGACCACATTTCATGAAGCGGTAACATATAGGGATACTGTCTTTTGGAAAGAAGCAATAAATGATGAAATGAACTCAATTTTGTCAAATCAAACTTGGGTTATTTCTGATCTTCCCCCCGGAGCTAAACCTATTGGGTGCAAATGGATAATTAAAAGAAAATTAAATATCCTAGTATTATTGGGAGTCTAATGTATGCCATGCATTGCACTAGACCAGACATTGCTTATGCAGTGAGTGTATTGTGTAGATTTACATGTAATCCAGGACAAGAGCACTGGAATGCAATTTCTAGGGTGCTTAGATACCTAAAGAGGACTTTGGTTTATGGATTACTTTAGGTAGGATATCCATCTGTTTTAGAAGGATATAGTGATTCAAGTTGGAATAATCTTGAATCAAAATCCAAGTCAACTACTGGTTGGATTTTTACGCTAGGAGGAACAGCTATCTCTTGGGGATCCAAGAAACAAACATGTGTATCAGATTCAACAATGCAATCTGAATTTATAGCCCTAGCAGAAGCATGTAAAGAAGCAGAATGGCTTAAAAATGTTTTGTATGATATTCCTTTATGGAAAAATCCATCACCTTCTATTATGATAATTTGTGATAACCAAGCCACAATTTATAAAGTTTCGAACAAAACTTACAACGGAATATCTAGACACATTAGTCTAAGGCATCAAATTATAAGAAAATTACTCAAGGATGGAGTAATTACAGTCGACTATATTAAAACGAACAAGAATTTAGCAGATCCTCTGACTAAAGGTCTTGTTAGAGAGATGATATATATCACCTCAAAAGGAATGGGACTAAGGTCTATTAAATAACACAACTATATTTAATGGGAACCCAACTCATGTCTTGAAAATATAGATAGAGTTCAATGTGGTACAAACAAGTTAAATTATAGTTATGGAACACTAGGAATTTTATACAAAAATGTTCCATTCCTATGTGCCTAGTGTTGGTTTTCTTCATGTTAGAGGATGAAGGTTACTTCTTAATAAATCATATAAGTGTGACTCGCAGAATCACTAAAGTTGATTTACCTATACGAGTGTCGAAAGTTTGGCCGCTTCCTATGAAATCAAGACCGATCCTAAAGCTCTCGTGAAATCAAGATTAGCACATGGCCATAAAAGTGCATGCTAGAAGAACCCTTATAAACTCAAAAATCGGTATGTGTGGTAGTTCCGGCTAGTCTCATAAGGTCCTTGGTTCAAGATACGTTCACCACAACACCTTGATGAAGCTTTGAATTATTTTCACTACATGGAAGTTCAAGTCCAAAAGACACTTCTCATTTATGTACTAGATTTTAGCGATAATGCCAAAAGTTATTTACTATCTTTTTGCTTTGCTTTCTTGTGTTTATTGAAATTGGTGGGGGAATGTTGGATAAATTCAAATATTTATTGATATTTTATTTTTTAGTTGTTAATATTTTATTATATTATTGGTGTTTTATTTTGAACATAGTTTGGGTTTTAATTTAGAAGGTAGAAACTTGAGCAAATGGGTGTGAAAGATATGGGAGTGCTCAAAATCCCAAATTATCCCACATTGGAAGAATACTACAAAAAGTAGTGGTATATCAACTAAAGGACAACTAAGATTCTTAGTTGACAAGTCAAATAAGAGGGTATGATCCTATGCATCGCGGTGGTTCTTAAGCACCACCAATCACGACACGCGTAAGCGCTTAAACGCGATACGCGGCGCGCGAAAGGGAAATTGGGCGACTTACAGTGCATTGCGCGCTTTGATGCGCACTTGGCACTTCGAACGTGCTCATCATCGCTTGGAGCGTGGGAGCCTAAAGTTTTGATGAGGTAAAACAGATCAACGGTTGTGATTAAACGATCTGATCAAAGGGTTTAAAATCCGAAACGACTTGATCTAAACCGTTAGGTGAACTCATAGAATTTCGTGTAGGGGATGTCCATTCTCTTACGATGGGACGACTAATATGAACTGTTAGATCGCAGCTGTTCCAAATAGGCACGATCCAACGGTTGCTGAGTCACTAAATTAAGAGCTGTGACTGTTGAAGAACAGTCACAAAAATGGCTATAAGAAGAGTTCCAGGCCTCTGTTTTGGACACCGAAAATTGCTAGTTTCTCCTCTCTCCGTCCTTTATACTTTGGCATTATCATGTTACAAATTCAGAGTGTTCTCGATTTGATCAAAGAGTACATAGTTTGAATCAAACAACTATTCATACACTGTATTGTATCCTGAAGGAAGATTCTGTAAAACCCATAGTGTACTCGCGGTTCTGGTTCTGTCGCAACCGAATTGGGATAAATTTTTCCTAAAAGAAAGCGTTCCAAGAACGTACCTTGCAGAAATTAATTTATATATTTCGTTCTTTCCATAACAAAACTCCAACAGGAGGGAAATTTCTTTTTACTTCCCTCACATACAAATTTTAAACATTAAAAAAATTGTGACAAATTTTAAATACTTAGGTCCACTAATTCTCTTCTTGTAGAAGTTCACTCTAGTGGCATAACAAGTGAAATTAATAGTAAATTGTCCTTAAATGTTTAAAAATTGTCAATAAGGGACCTTATCGTAAATTGCAACAAAAAATAGCTCGGTTTAGTCACCTAAAAAGAAAATGGCTCTATTTTGGTATCAAAACATCCTAAAATTTTAGAGATTTCCATATCCCTCTTTGATTACAATAATTTATAAAATAATGAAAGAGTTAATAAAACAAATCAAAATACAATTCATTTTATTTCAACTATAAAAAAAGTCACTTTATAATATTAGTAATGGTAAGAGAAATTCACATATCTATGTATATTTTGTTCAATGATTTTTTTAAAAAAATAATGTAATTTACTGACTAATCTCTCTCTCTCTCTCTCTCTCTCACTCTCTGGAGATAGATAGTGATAAAAGCACCACTTTTTTTGTCAGGTACCACCCAAGTCAATTTTTTTTTTACTTGGCCCCTTGTAATAATATGATATTTTGGCATAACCCCCAATGTTAACAAATTACATATAACTCTATAAATTCTAACACCGTTAACATTCCGTTAGAAAAACCTCAATAAGTTATATTATGAGATTCACTCCATAGCTTATGATTTTCTGCTTAATTGGGTAGCTCAAAATGCATCTCTCTCTCTCTCTCTCTCTCTCTCTCTCTCTCACACACACACACACACACACACACACACACACACACACACACACACACACACACACACAATCATTTCATACTAGTCGTAGCAACGATGTCGTGGCTGACTTCGTTGATGGTGGTGGTTTAGATTGACAATGGATTTTATCGGAGTAATGGGTTTTGGTTATCTATGACAACAAATGCAATTAAGGGTCATGATGAGAGCATTAGTGATTGAGGCAGTGGTCATGTCTTTTTTTTCAAGTGGTGGTGGTGGAGCTAGAAGGTGACCAAGGTGGCAGTTGTATTAGCGGCGATGGTGGTAGTCAAATGAAGAAGAAGATGTTTGAGGATTTTAGGATTAGGTTTTGATTTGGGTAAGAAGACGAAGAAGAGGATAGTTTTGTTCAATAAATATAAAGGGGTAAGTCAAAATACAAATTAGTAAGTTTTTTTTAATCGAAAAGTCAACTGTTTTGGAATCTAGAAGTTATGTCTAATTTTTTTAACATTCGGAGGTTAAGTCGAAATATCCTATTATTGCAGGGGTTAAGTAACAAAAGACTAACAATGCTAAAGGTTATGTCACCCATACTCTTAAAAATATTTTAAAAAACAAAAAAAAATCAAAATTTACAAACCACCGAAGAAAGGGAGGCCATCAACACTCTTAAGCCTCCCATTCTCTACTCCTAAAACTCAACTGATACTCCTAATTGTCACCCATATTTGATACAAAATTGTTACTAAAGTGAGTATGGATGTGAGTATTCTTTGAAAGAAAGTTTTTGTAGTCAATGGGACATCAAAACTCACGCTGCAACAAAGTTGATGAACCTATTATTTCAAATTCAAAGGAACAGACAAGAGATGGACTCCTAGACCTATAAAACATTTTCATTTAGCTTTATAATTCGAAAACAATAAATAATCTAAATGAAAGTTGGAAAGAACATCATTTCCAGTATTTTCAGTATTATAGGCCTGAGATCGATGATATATTTCGGCACTGTAACACCAAAAGAAGAGGGAAAAAATCAACCTGCAAAATCGGTAGTATAATATTAAAAATGTGAGCTATAATCGAAATTTGGTAAATGAAATGAGACTCTCAATGTTATTGTACCGAGTCTATATCATTTTATCAGCATTGTACCAGTGATACTTGCACATTTTAGATGCTTTACATGTCTTTTTTACTTTTTCATACAATAAAATTGTCACATTCATTTCTTTCTTAAGGATTACCCCATATTCAATGATGAAAAAAATGGGATGAAATTAATTTCGTATGCCCGAGTGCTGGTAGTAGTGGAAAAATGTGGTCCAAATGATAAAATAATCCATATTAGCTCAGTCATTTAAATATGGAGCCCATATTTAAAACTCATGAGTCAAATATGGGGCCCATATTTGAAAGCTATGAATCAAATATGAAGCTTAATTTTAAAAGATAAGAGTCAAATATAAAGACCATTTTAAAAGTTGTGAGTAAAATATGAGTTTTTATATATATAACTGGAATTGTAATACTTACTTTAGTAGAAAAAAATGGGTTAGCTCAGCTCATATTGATCCGCCCATATTTTACCAAACTTGCATTTAGCCCAACCCATATTTGGCCCAACCTACATTTAGCTGTAACAACCCAGGTTTTTGAGCGGCTATTTTATATTATTTTGCCCGATGGGCAGATTCTATAAAATAGGGGAAGTTGGAGTAAATATTGTTTCCCATGATATTAAGGTATAATATTTACTATGTTTTGTCTATTTACCGTACGAGAAGGTAAATGGCATTATATTGTGATATGTTGCGTCGTTATATGTAAAACGACGGTTAAGGTTCATATTTAAATTGTGGTATAATTAATGAAATAAAATAAAAATTGGAACATAAAATTTGTTCACATTTTCCCGAATACCAAAATAGGGGGTGCGGTTGTTTTTAGAATAGTCGAGATAGTCAAAATAAGTGCCAGGTTGTATTTTGGAGTTTCGGGCACTTTTAACGCATTTTGACTCAATTAAGTTGTTACGAGTCATTTTAATGGTGTAGTAGAAATTAAAAGAGGGAATTTTTGTTTTAAGACCCGCTTAAGTCCCCCACCCCTTTTTCTTCCTTCTTTTGTGAGAAAAGCCAAAGGAGAGAGAGAGAAGAGAGAGTTGGGAGAAAATGGGAGAAAAGAGAGAAAATGGAGATTTGGTGGACCAGAGACTACGAACCTCGAGGCAAGTTTCTTACTTGCTAGATGTTGATTTAATGTGATAGATTGCATGTATAGTTAAGTTTTGGAGATTTAAACCATTAATGGGTATTTGTTGATTTTGATGATTAATCCCTTAAACCTTAGTTTTAATTTGATTTGAGGATAAATTATTAGTTGTTAATGGTGTAGGAATGATTTGGGTTAAATTTTTGTTGTTGATGTTGGGAAAAATAAAAAAATTTGGAGGTTTTGGGATTTTAGGGTTCATACAACCTGTAGCCCAAACTGGACAAAATTTCAGGACCGAATCGATTCGGCCCTAGGGGCGAATCGATTCAGATAAGGGGTAGGGTACAGGTCTGGCCGACCGAATCGATTCGGGTTAAAATAGAATCGATTGGGACAATTGCAGAAAATCAGTTTTTCTCACCGAATCGATTCAGCTGTTCAGCGAATCGATTCGCAAGGGCGAATCGATTCGGCCCAAGGGGCGAATCGATTCGGTTCCCCTGTTTTTGTGAGATTTTTCTTAGTTTGATTTTTTAGCCTTTTTCTTTTAGGTTCGAGTTTAGGAACCTTCCTTTGGGAAGTAATTAGGAGTCCTAGAGGGTGGTTTTGGGTAGACTAATGCCCTACGATTAAATGGGATGTTTAGGCTTACCTCGAGGGCTAGTTGCGTAGGTTAATATCCATATAAAATAGGGGATTAACCGAAAGGTAAAGTTTGAGATAAAATGCGAAGGTTGATACTCGTGGGAGATACTCCTTGAAGGAGGTTTACTTTGAGGGTTTGTGAAATTTTATAAACTCTTGGAGACTAGTTTGAGGTTTATGGCACTTCGGGTCTTAACCATTAATAAAATATGACACTAAGAATAAGAAAAACATATGATAATATGTGGTATTAATGAGTAAGTACAAATGATTTTGAAAACGTAAAAGTGGAAGTTTTCAAAAGGAAAAAGTAATGATTTTCATAAGTGTTAACTTATGGTTACACACCTCCCTAAATCGCTATCATAAGGGAAGTTGCGTGCGTGTGGTGAAGCCCCCTGACTAATGAACGCAAGGTGGATATAGTCCCTAGGCCATATGGGCATTTATTATACTGCACTGGTTAGGATATTTTGGGTGTGGTCTTGACTTTCCTGCAGGCAATATGGCCGCTTCCCGACGTTGGTAGGTTCCCAGGTTGTCTTGTATAGATAGGCCCTGGAAGATGATAGCCATTTAGGGGTGCGTCCAGTGGGAAAGCCTGGAGGGACGGTCTTAGATTGTTAAAGCAATTCATGATAATGAATTGGATTTAATTACATTTCCTGGATAGAAGAAGGGAAATGGGGTATAGGGTACAAAAGTATTTTTATGCTAATAAAAATGACTTTTGATTTACATTTCCTGGATGGAAGAAAGAAAGTGGGATTTTATGAACAAGTTTAAAGAACTTTTATGTTAATAAAACTTGCTTTAAAAATGTATTCTTCCTGGATGGAAGAAAGGAAATAAAATCGATAAAGAAATTGTGTAAAATGAGAAATTGGTAAACATTTGATAAAATGTTGTACCATTTATGTATATTCCTAAGAAAGAAATAGGAACGGTACATAATGAGTTATGGATCTGACATGGTAAACATTTGATAAATTGTTGTACCGTTTATATATATTCCTAAAGAAAGGAATGGGAATGATGATTTAGATGGTGAATGGATTTACTTATGTTTCCGTGAGTAGTTGTAGGTGATGTGCACACACTTATATATATCTGAATTTTCGTGCTAAGGGTCTAATGGATCTCAACGATCAACCTTGCCTAAATAGTAGTGTATCGGGGGGGTTCCTTGTTTGGATTTCGCTTCGCGAGACACCCCACGCACGAATAGGGCATAGTGTTGAGACTGAGGAGAAGTTAGCCCTTAGTACTTAGGTTAACGAGATCATCTCACGAATATTGTGTTAGGTTGCTTTTAGATTGAGAGACGAGAAATATTATTGTTAATTACGAGAGAGTTACGCACTTAACTGTCATGCATTTTAGTCACATGGGAATCATATCAAACCGGGCCCTGATCCGTATATATTTCTTTGTTTCTGCATATACTCTTTGCCATACAGGTGCTCTTTCGCATGGACACCCGTATTTACATTTCCATTCCTATTGTCAAGGAGCTACAGCACATTGCGAATGTTGTAGGTTATTTGTATTAGATGCTTCTTTTCATTGTACTCTAGTTATGTCCCGTTTATTTATTCGGGCGTGTTGCCCCAGTGTTGCACTCATTTATTATATTGTAAATATTGAAATGTGATACTCGGTGTAATTATTTGTATTGGTCTGTTCACCGATAGCTTATTCGGTGATTAATTACGATATTTGTTGTTCTTCATTATCAATTTTGATATCCACCATTTTTTTTTAAAATGTGATTGTCCAAATGTTTTTCTTTTGCTTACTAAAATTTTTAATTGACAGTCCGTTTTCTAAAATGATTGGTGGTTATCTTGTACTATTATTTTAATCGACAGTGATGCTAAGAATGGACCATCTATGATTCGTGTGATTATTGGAGTATTGGGCTGGCCACCTATTATTTTAGTAGGCGGGTTGTCACATTAGCCTATCCTATATCTGACCCGCCCAAATTAGACCCAACCCATAGTTTTGACACTGCTAGGTGTTGGGATACAAACTTATGAGGATAACCTTAGTGTTTAAATGTAAAAAACATTCAGCGTTATCGACACTTCAGTGTCGAGATTACAGTGATGGAGATATTTTTTTTCTCAACAATAGGTATCCGAAATGGGTTAAACATGCATGCAAAAGAGTTTTTTAAAATCATTTTCTATTTACTAACATCAACTAAATACACATTCAACAAATTGAGTTAGGGGTTTTGATATAAATTAAGACTTAGGGTTTGATCATGAATGGTATTCAAATTTAAACACAACATAAGGTTACAACAATTTTATAAATGAATTATAATGAATCAATATTTGTATAAAATGGGGATTCTAGTCGATTCGATAGTTTTATGTTCTTCTTAGGTCGAATGAATTAGGTTTTGTGTTCTTGGAGAGAGAAAGAAATGAAAAGAATGAAAACTTGGTCAAAAGTTACTTATATACCCTTTGTACAATGTGGGTGCCTATTTTGGATGGAGAGTACAAGTTTTAGCCACTTATGTGGTATTTTTGGGAGGTCGTGTTGTGGGAAGTAAAAGTGGTCCCTTTATCATGACCTTATATATATATATATATATATATATATATATATAGACACACACACACACAGTCAGGTTCATGTGCGGACCTAATATGAGGATCATTTTTTAAATAATAAAATATAATTTTTTTGATGAAATCTTCTTTATTATCTCATCACCAACAATGATGTGAAAAGCATGGTTGATATATATATATATATATATATGTTAATTTTAAATTGTTGAAAGTTATAATAGTCATCTATCCCACTTTTCGATTGATTTTTTATGTATCTTTTGTAGATGGTCTCATCTTAAAAAAATATCAAAAAAAAATATTTTATTATTTAAAAAAATTATATGCATATTAAGTTTGTATTTTAGACCTATATATCATCCTACCCCCCCCCCCCCCATATATATATATATATATATATATTGCGAGGAAAATAATCCGTCACACGTGGGAGAGTGAACATGCCCACTAACCCGGACAATAATTCATATTTGTAAAGATAAAGACTTCTAAAGATAACTGGTTTGCGAGAAGCAAGGAGAAGATATGTTTGATTAACTAATGATAACTATCACAGTGATTAAGGTCCCAATGATTCAACCACATCCTCTTATAAATGCAAGCTTATCCCCCCAATGAAAAGGGAAATATAATCATGAATATTTAACCTTTGATAATAGAAAAGTTAAACCTACCATGGACATAGGCACGTTATAGAACCATGCACATGTAGTTTTTATACTTTTGTGCTTGATTTTCATATTATGTTCAGTTGTTCTATGTTGAATCTTAACTTGTAGGATAATGTCAGTTATAATTAGCATAATTTATGGGAAATGAGTTACCTTTCTCAATCTTACCAACCAATACTGATCGTATATCATTCACACACTAAACATTCACCATCTTACGATGATAATCTAGATAATCACAGTGAACACATCCTTTATAGGAATCAAATATGTGATGAGACCCAACCAGAACTAGAGTAACCCCATCTCTCACTACTACCTATGCAAGGAGTAGAGTGTAAGGACCCACTACGATATAACAAGATATAATGGCTCCTAAAAGCTTAGGAGTATCGTATTTGCAAGCATAACCTATCCACAAACCATCAATGGGAAGAGAACCCTCGCCTTCAATGCCATCTTTATAAGATGAAGCGTGAAATCCATAGGGACAAATGTAAGCATCAGGAGACCACTTAAACCCTAGCCCTCAGGAAAGTACAATTCACATTTGAGGAAAGATATTGTGGCATGACCCATATCACTCATACTAAAGGAGATCACTAGAAATAAAGGATATACCCAGTAATCTCCATGGAAAGGAAGACCTTTGTAATCTCATAACATGGGAGATGAATGATCATCCAGATCATCGAGGAGCTAGGACTACCAAGAAGCTGGTAAAAAAGACCTTATTTGTCAAATGAAGTCACCATTCACTCAATTGATTGATGACTTTGAACCACCGAATAAGTTCACTATGCCTAAATTGAAATATATGACCATGTTCACTAGTACCGCTAAGCCATGATGCTCTGGAATAATAACGAACCTCTAATGTGCCATATTTTTCCAGAAAGATTGGAGGATATAGCATAAAATTGGTTTGGAAAGATACCTCTCAGGTCTATCTCCAACTTCAAATAGCTCACATAAGCCTTTACCGCGAGGTTTCATATAAGTAGCATCTCATGTTGAAGAAGAATCTCTAGTAAACCTATGTGAGTATGCCAAGAAATATTGGGAGGTCTACAATAAGGTGGAAGACAATACCACACAAGTTCTAGTAGTCTCATTCAAGATTAACCTACTAAATAAATCCATATTATATCACTTTACCACTAAGAAGGAAGCAACCACCATCGATGATCTAATGTCCAGTAATGAAAAATATGCTTACGTTGAATATGTGGTAATAGTCACAAACTAACGCAATGGTCAACTAAAGGCATACAAGAACATAGATAATTATGCTACTCCTTAAAGGGGGAATGAATCAAACGAAGACCCAAAGGGAGATGAGAAGCCATATCCTAGCAAAGCTCATTGAGCCATCAACACTGTTTTCAAGTAACCAATATATGATATATTTACCAAGATCAATGACCAATAATATTTTAAGTGATCGAGAAATATGGAAGGAGACCCCTCTAAGAGAAATAATGCCCTGAGATATTCCTACCATATGGAGCATGGGAAAAATGGGATAATTGCAAGACATTGAAATCACACCTAAAGAAGTTGAATCGAGTAAGCCGCGTGAATGACTTTGTCGAGAAGAAGAGTGGAAAAAGTCCAGAAAAACACGATCAAAAGACAAATAATGTCTTGGAAGCTGACGAATTAGGACACGAGTTTGTACTAATCTACGAAGCCTTAAGCCCTAACCAGATTAAGGGGAATGCTGTGATAATGGAGATAAAAAAGTTAATGACGATAGTGGAGGATTTATAAATCGATCCAACCAAGACCGTTGTATGCAAAAGTTATAAAATAGAGGAAATAGACTATGCCAAGAATATTGTCTCCACCGAAGAGCATCTGGTTAGATTCAAGACTACACATCTTGACACACTAGTATTCACACCCGAAACTGCTAACTAGGATATGGACAAGAAACTAATAGATAATTAGAGCTTCGTAAAGGTTATGCACCTCAAATTATTTAACCAAGTTATTACGAAGAGAAGACCTAAAATAGGCGATCATCACTTTAGTCTGATTTATAGGAAAAATGACATTTCCCTTAAGAAAGGTTTTGCTTCTAGTATGAATTGGAAGAATATGAAGGATGATTAAATTTTTATTTATAGAAATTAAATCCCCATACAAAACGATCCTTGGGTGAGGATAGTTGCATGCAATGAAGGTAGTCATATATACATACCATAAAAAAATCAAATGTATAACCAATCGGGGATAATGGAGATATGTAAAAATCATGCTTTTGATCGAAAATGATTTATATCCCAGTCATTGGGGATAAATAGTAGAAGAAAAAGGAGAAGACAGAGAACAAAGAGGCTGTCACACTTCTAAATATCAACTAAAGTATGGGTGGTCTATGGTATAATACATGGGATTATCCCCCCGCTGACATGTTCATGTAACCACTTCATGAGGTTTTGTTCGATGATTCCCACTCATACAAAAAAAATCTCAACGACAACTATCTCTTCGAAAGTGAAACCAAAAAATTATTCTCCTTCCTTAAATATAATCAAGACGTCGTAGATTTTCATCCGAATGATATGACCAATATTGATCCTAAAGTAATGTGCCACAATTTTCACGTTAATCCGCCATTCTTGGCGATAATATAAAAGGCTTGATGAACATGCCTTGAGAAGGCAAGGTCTATAGAAGAAGATGTTGGTAAAGTTATGGAGTCAAAGTCCATTTAAGAAGTTCAATTCTCCAAATAACTTTTAAATTCGATCGCGATCATGTAGATTATTATGAAGTGGATAATATGCATTGATTTCATAATCTTAAATAAGTCACGTTCCAAAGATAGCATTCTCGGCCAAAGATTGACCACCTAGCCGACGCTACTACCAGTCATGAGAGAATGTGTTTTTTGTATGCTTAAGTTATCGTTCAAAAATGGTGATAGAAAATAAATGAAAAATAACTGAGAGAATGAATAATAAAGAGAATGGGGATGTGTCACACCTTGCTTTTTGGTACGAATGAATAAGAAGTACACATAAAGCAATGAATCAAAGCTAAGGAGAAATAACATAACTTTATTCTTTATTAATAGGTTTACATAGGGTTTAACCACCGCAGGGGTGAGTTATATGTTTTTAGGACACATGATAATATATAAAATTGAAAAGCGACACTCCTTGATCCCATCTGGCTTAATCTCTACCCACACAGTCACATACGTAAATAGGTGACCGATTTTTGTCTCTAGTAGGGAAGATATACTATCATTTTTCTCCTAACGCATTGGGAGAAGGAAGTAATTAGCATAAATATACTAAATAGGTTCTACTGGTTCTATAACAATTATATATATATATATATATATATATATATATATATATATATATATATATATATATATATATATATATATATATATATATATATATATATATATATATATATATATATATAAATGAGAGTTGGAGTGTGTATAGAATCAGTGTTTAAAACGTCGATAATAATAAGCTGATAATTTCATACTTATCAGTTTATAAGAACATTAAAGTGTTGGAACTCACAATTCCATACTGACTAGTCCATTTAAGAAATACGGTTCATTACTAGCTTATTTAGGATCATGTAAATAAAGTCAAGGAGTTTTGAACAAATAATCCCATACTTAATAGTTCATTAAAAGGTATAGAAGTAGTTAAGCCATCAGTAAAATCATAATAATAATAATCAACCCACAACTTTTGGCAAATAGTAACCTGCTATGTACACAATTATAGTGGCACTCATACGAATGTAGAAAAAAATCATAACTCTAAATCATCTGAGATAAGTAGGCCAAGTAAAGAGATTCGTGGGATAACACATCAATCTACTTCCTAGTTAATACTGATGCCTAAAGTAAAAATAACATAAAGTGAAAAGGTAGCTGAATCAATATTAAACATGATACCAGTTATTAGCTGAGAAAGGTTAAAATTGATCCTTTAGTTTAACTTTAAATACCGGTGATAAATTTAAATACTGATGATGGTTAACAAAATATGTAGTATGGCAATATAATAACATACACACACTAAGAGTAAATGGGGGCTATAACATAGTGATATCAATAGAAGTATTTCAAATACACAAAGTATAATATTGAAAAGGTAGAAAAAAAACTACTTGATTGGTATTCGACTGACTTGCTATCACACTAGGGTATTTGAAAGAACTGGAGCATGATCTTTTGTATACAACGTGTGGGTATGCAAGTATTTGGGGTTTAATGTGTCAATTTTGTATTAAAACTGTCTTTTTTTCAAAGTTATGGGGGCTTATTTGTAATTATCTTGAATCTCTAAAATACCGAACTTAGGCTCATTATTGAACTTTGGTGTAAGAGAGCTTGTGTCTTGAAATATTTTGAAGTATGTATAGACAAAGTTTGGGGATCAAATTCATAAGTTGAAAAGTTAATGGGGGTTAATTTATAATTTTGAAAAAATTTTCTTAAGCAAAAACCTTGTTTTGCATAATTTGAGATAGAAATATCCAAATAAGGCCTTACCTTATACCATTTCGACCAGAAAATTTAATAAAAATTTTGAGAAAAAAATCAAAATTTCTTGATTGGCCACGCACCCTCATGCGCGTGGTCAAGGTTTCAGAAAAATGTCTTCATCTTCAACCTATCGATTTTGACTTTTTACGGTTTCAATTGTGGACCAAGGTTTTCTCCTTCATTGTTATACCATTTGAGATGATTCCTTAACAAACGTAACATAATTTTTTTTATGAGGAATCCAAATATATAAGTTTTGTGAATTGATATTTAGTATAACTTAAGTTCCAAAATTGTGTTTTTTTTCTTCTGAAAATTTGACCCGATCTTCATGGATTTCTAGAGTACGGCAAGGTCTCTTATGAATTAGGTTTAGTTTCTTCTATATGTGAGAGTAGTTTGGTTTTTGTTTCAAAGATAAAGATGAATGGTACATGGAGAATTTTGAATTTTTAGTTTTTGAGTTGAAATACACTTTTAATCGATTTGAGATCTATATAAACATTCATGGATTTTAACCATTACACTCGAGATCCTTAGGTTATAATGGTTATATAACACCCCGTATTTTTAATGACTTTTAAAATAGGATTAATTAGAATTAATTGTGGGATAATTGGAAATTAATCTTGATTTAAATATTACTCGGGAATAAAGTAATATGTGAATTGTGTTGAATATTATTTGTGATTAAAATTAATATATTTGATTATGACTTTACATATGATTACGATTTTATAAATTTTCGTGAGTTATTAATACGAAAATTATGGTAATTAAGTTGGGACGAGCACGTGAGTCGTGTCGGTAATATAATTAAATGAAATGAAAACCAAATTATTTTTATGACATTCGAATGGTAGTTTTGACTGTGCCAAAGTGTCTGGAAGGGTTTAAATAGTCGAAAAGTCTACCTAGGGGATTACTTTGGGTCTCGGGACAATTTGGAACCAAACAGACACCCCGAAGGGGTATTTTGGTCATTTGTAAATTGGGATGAATAATAACTACGAATTTTTAGATGGTCCTATATAAGTGAAGAGTTTGTAGAAATGAGATTCATTCACCAAAAATAAAAATAAAAACCATTGAGGAGAGTGAGGGACTTCTCTAGGAGAGAAAGAGTTTTTCTAGGAAAACTAAGGGGCTAAGAGACACTGTACACCACCACCATCATCACCGAAGGTTGATCTAAAAAAGGAAGAAGGATTATGAGAACAATCTTCTCCAACGGTTCAGACCTAAAAATAAAAGGCAAGTGATTAATTATTGCAACTTATAGCATGTATATTGTCCATGTTAGGATAGTTATGAAACTCTGAAAAGTTACATGATTCAAAGATAAGATACAGTGATTTTAATTGATTCCTTGAAATGAGAATTATATAGGATTAATCTCTTCTTGAATATGTATTTTAATCCACAAAAATTGGGAATCATTTAGTGAAGAAAACTCTGGGTTTTATAGATGTTTTTGTATGGGTGATATACTAAGGAGTTTCTAAATTTTAAAGGAAAACATCATGATTTGTTTAAACTCCTTGATGTATTTATGTTGTTTAATGATTTAAAATAACTTATATATCTTGCTATTTCATTTGAGATGATTTATATGGAGTTTGGGATCATATAGTAGAGGTTTTGATTATGGAAATGATTAAACCCGTAACTGTTAAGAAAATCGGGGCAAATATTTGATCGATCGACCTAATAATGTCGATCGATCAACTGATCGATCGATCGACCAAATTCGTCGATCGATTGACTCCCCATGGAAATGTGATTTGTTTCCTTTTTCAATTGTGATTAAATCCTAACTTTGAGAAATCTTTAGTGTTGATTAATTGAACATATTGGGACTTGGTGAAGGGCAGTAGGACATACTTAAGACCCGAAAAAATATTATTGTGCATGGGATTTGAATGGGGGGAAATTAACGAGTGTTAATTGAATGAATTACGTTGGAGAGTTATATAAATTGAGGTGTAAATCAGATAAATGATAACTTAAGGTTAGTACCAATAGTAAGAGGGTCATTAATTACCGGAATAACCTTAGGCTTATATGGGATTAACCTTAAGAGATGGAATGAAGGGTTAAAATTGAATTAGGGATTATCGAGAAATAAACCTAATTGAAGATAATTTAATACATATAAATTCGGGAGTTGTGATGATATGGACTAGTAGGGTGAGGATGTTTACCTACTAGATTTATATGAGAATTAAATGATTACCCTTCGAGCGATGAGAAAATCTCGGGAATATAATTTGAGAAGTAAAGTCATAACTTGTAAATACGTATGATATTAGAGATAACTATGCTACGTATGGAAATATTTTTATGGGTTGTGTGTGTGCCCTATTGTTATTATATAAACGTAGGATGAATACCTATATTATTATTTATTGTGTGTATGACATACCTACGTTGCTTTCTGTTGGGGTGGAGATTTCGCATTGTGGACGATCTTATCCTGATGAGCCCATTTGGGGTGATTTTAGATTCGTACCTTGAGCATAGGACTTTAGACACGTTCTATCGGTGTGACTGATAGTTTTGACGGTTGAATGGGAGTGTAGGTATGTGCGTGACCCATTAGGCTGGGGAGTATGCTCGCCTCCAATATGTGTGTTATATTACTTATGGTTCGTGAGAGACGTCGAACCAATAGTCTTTTATACAACGAGAGATGTATCAGGACATGATAGCAGAGTATGCACGCACCGCAACTGTGTATGGGAGGTGCCGTATTAGTATGTATAATAATGTGATGAATATATATACTGTGATGTAAACTACTGTGTGAGAATTATAGATTAAACTATATATATTTTGATGTAATATATTGTGTGAAATTTATAGATTAACATATATACTATGAGGTAATCTACTGTGTGAAATTATAGATAAAAATGAATATTGAGATTTGATTTAATTAAGTAGGTGAATACTTAATCTTAAAGCTGTGAAGGCCTAGTTCATATTAAAGAGAAATGAACATGTTTAATTATCATACGTATTACGTGGGAATTATGGGGAAATGATGTGGGATAGAATCATAAATGAAAACCTTAAATTAGGAGATGATAAGGTACATTAAGCTTGCACACTAGATGAGAGGTGAGAATTCTTAAGAGAGAGACCGAGAATCTAACATGTCCATAATAATTGCTTACTTGCACTTGTTAAATACTTGTTATTTTAAAAATATTTTACAATCGGGCTCTGACCCGTTTCCTTGCATATTCTTTTTGCTATTGTATCCTGTACATCAGGTATCCAGTATCAGTGATGTCATCATGGAATATGGATATCTCGATGGGTTATAGCTGCTGGAGAGGCAGATTTTGTTTAGACGCTTCCATTTTATTGAATCATACATCTGTAGTGTCCACTTTCATTTAGGGCATGTCGCCCAAGATTCTAGTTATTTCATTCCTATTCTAGAGATTGTAATTATTTATGTCAGTATTGTTGATATTAGGAATAATTGATGGTAATGAAATATTTTAATTGGAGAGGTATCCCAGTCACATTTATTCTTGTTATATTTAGTTCAGTTGTGTTGTGATGTTTCTTATTATTATTCCGTATTGTGGAATGGTGTTAATTAAGTTAAAAGTGGAAAATTTTTACACTAGCTTAATTAATTATTAGGTGAATTAATGAAGAAATTATTTTTTGACAATGATGTTGAGAATGAGCCAACTGGATATTTCAATTTAATTTAATAAAGGACTGATCACCCGATATTTAATTAGGCAGGGTGTCACAGGTTATATATGGCTCCAAATCACATTTTGATGCATTATATCAAGTTTTAATGGTGTTTCTATCTACTATTTCTATTTCACACTAATCTACAAGTAAAAGCTTTCATATTATTAATATTCTAACTATATTAACTATGCAGAAAACTAATTGAATTAAAAATGAAGCATAAAATGATAAGATACATGATTTGGGACAATTTTTTAGATTTAGAACTGAATTGATGGGTGAGTTTTTACTTCTAGGATCGTGGGGTATATACACTACTTTATGAGAGGATTTGATTGGAGCTCATGGGAGGTGGTTTTGAATCAGTTTAGGTGAAGTTTTGTTCATGGGTAAATGTAGTGCACATGGGTTCATGGTGGTTTCATGTGGTTTTTAACCTCTTGTTCTGAGGTGTAGCAGCATGTGGACAGGGGTTGAAGTGTAAATCAAGAAGTTTTTAGGTTTGGTGCTTAGTTATGTGTATACTTACTTTTATAGCCTTAAAAGTATACTTTTTGTAAAGTATAGGGGTATTTTGGTAATTTTAGAAAGTTTCTAGGGTTGAAATTATAATTTTATATTAATTAAGGTGAAAAGGATTAATTTGATGTAAAGTTGGGGCTTAGGGGTTAAATTTACCTCAAGTTATCCTACTCTAAAACTTTTAGGGGCTCTTTTGTAATTTACTAAAACTTCAAGGGGTTTGAGTTAATTAATAAAAATATAGGTTTTTAAAATATAGCTTCTTTCTCATTTTACACACCTTATGAGGGTTTAAATCATGGTTTTAGGTAAATTAGGATTAAGAAATTCTCAGTTCTTACAGTCTACCTATCTAAGAAAAAAATTCCTGTTGGAATTTTACCTTGAAATAAGTCAGGGTATTGCTTCTTCATTGCTAGTTTTGGTTCCCATGTAGATTTTTGCTGATTCTGATTCTCCCAAAGTACTTTAACTGAGGGAATTTCCATATTTCTGAAATACTTCACTTTGCGATCAAGAATTTGAATAGGACGTAATTCAAAATCATGGTTGGGTTCGACTGGAACATTTTGCCATGTAATGGTATAGCATGGATCTGAAATATACTGGCGTAACTGTGAGACATGACATACATTATGGATATTGGATAATTCTACAGGAAATTCTAGTTGATAGGCTATGGAGCCAATTCTTTTAGAAATTGTGAAAGGTCCAATATATCTCGGGGATAATTTTCCTCTCTTCCCGAAGCATAAAATTCTTTTTCTGGGAGACACCTTCGGTGACGCCCCTACTAATTAAATACTGGGTAGATAATCCTTTATTTAAATTAATACAAAATGTCAAGTTGGTTCAGTTTATAGCATCACTGTCGAAAACATTTTAAAACAATTACTAGCCACCTAATATTTAAAAAGTGAGTTGCCAAATTTTATTAAATTAAATTAACATGCAACCAATTAAATTTAGCTAACCATACAACATCCACATCATAATCATGATAGAATAATAATGGAATAAATAAAATGAGTCTGGAGTAACACTCCCCTGAATAATCCAAATACTGAATAATCCCCAATGCAAAGCTTGAATAAAAAGATAAATTTATAACTGAAATAAATCTGAAAGTCTGAGAATGCTATCTCTAAATGGAAATGGGCGACATGCCCTAACGGATGAATAACCTTGAATAGAATCAAGTGAAGAATGTGGAGGCATCGAATACCGAGATCCTGTAACTTCCACAGCATCTACAGCACGTCAATGTAACGGAACTCCTATGCTTGGCATCGCTGTGGCTGGGCACATAAAAGGTTTTTACAAAAATAGATTTGGAAGCAAATGGCTCAGAGAACGAGGTCAGCTGACTTATCAACTCACAAATATGTCATTCACAGTCCTATGTCCTTAAGATACCAATCTAAATCCCCCCGTAGGCACACAAAGATTAGATGGTCCTTTTCTGAAAGCCAACCTCCCGTGATAGCAAGTATGGTAGGTATGTCATACACATAAGAAATCCATACACTAGGCATTCACACAACCTAAGTAGTCATATATCAATATAGGTATTCACACGTTCCATTTTATAAGTCTCATACGTAGTAAGTTTATCCCGAACATTCTATGTAATATTTAGCTTGAAAAACTCTCTCGTAGTATCCATTTTAGTACCTAAACTTATCCCAAAAGGTTAATAGGTTCCCTATTAGTCTCTAGGGTGATCTCAGTAACTTAATGTCCCTCCGTTATTTCTCCTATCCTTACATCATCATTCATTCCCATTATAGTCTTAATTCGAATGATTTCTAATCGTATCGCACTCGGTAGACCCTCGTAAGTAATAACATTCAATTCCATAAGGTAAACCATTTTTTCGAGCAACAACTAAGACCCTACTGACCTTAACTATGTCCCACAATACTATATTAATCACACTAAGAATCATTATAGGTTTGGGATTTATATTAAACTTTAAAGGGGAAACTTTTAAAAATCAGGAGGGGTCGATCGATCGAAGGCAAAAGGTTGATTGATCGAACAGTCGATCGATCGACATTCTTGAGTCGATCAATCGATCAAGTAGGTGTTTGTCCAGAATTTTTTTAAGCAGTTACGGGTTCTCCAAATTTACACTCCAAATCCTCCATTACAATGGATTAAGATTTCGTTTTCTCTACATACTAGAAGTTCATCTACATGCAAAACCTACCCATATTCAAGCTTAAATTCTCCAATTCATGAGATTAATAATATCTTTAGTTTAATTTCTAATTCTAAACTATCACGGGCATTATATGTACTGAATCATTGAAAGTTAAATCACTTGCCTCTGTTTAGATGTTATGATCCTTTGATGACATTAAAGGTTGGTTCTCCTTCTTTTTCCGGTCACAAATCCGGCGATAGTGGTTGTGTGTGGTGGTTAAGGCCTTGGAAACCCTTAGAACTTCTCCTCTCTATTCACGTCTCCCACTCTTTGGTTTTGAAAGATAATGGCCCTAGTGGCCCTAAGGTTGGCTGATAAATAACACCTAATTTTCGTAGGTCACTATTCATTAAAATTTAAAATGACTAAAATACCCTCCCGAGTTACCAGTTAGGCCTAAAAATATCCCGGGACCCAAACTAAACCCCCAACTAGTGTTTTCTGACTATTTCTATCCTTCCCGACACCTTGGTGCACTCAAAATGACCATACGAATGACAAAATATAATTTATTTATAAATTCATTTAAATTGATTCCTGACGTGACTGACACGTGCGTCCCAACTTAATTTCCGAATTATCGTATTTATAACTCGAGACAATATTAATAAATTCAATAACCATATATTACCATATTTACTCAGTAATATTCAACATTATTACCATAATCAAATAACATTATTATCATAATCAAATACCAACTCTCATCTCGCTAGTATTTAAATCCGTATTAATTTCTAATTAATTATCCTATTTAATTTAATTAATCCCAGTAAATAAAATCAATAAAATTACGGGGTATTACATACTCCCCCCTAATAACAGAAATTTGACCCGAAATTCGGAAATAAAATATGCCTGGCAAAAATAACTCTGGATAACGCTCGCGCGTCTCATCCTCGGTCTCCCAGGTAGACTACTCGGCATTATGATGCTTCCACTGACACTCACTAATGGTAATATCTTTGACCTTAATTTCCTCTCGCTATGGTCTAGGATAGCAATCGACCCCTCCTCATAGGAACTATCAGTATGTAGATCAATATCCTCTAAAGCAATGTGAGTATGGGCTAAATCATCTTGAAGATATCTCCTTAGTGAGGAAATATGCAACACGGCATGGACCCTATTTCGGTAACCCAAGTCTATACGCAACTGGCCCAATCCGCTCGATGATTGGGAATGGCCCCACATATCTAGGCGCCAAATTCCCCTTCATAGGAGACACTTTGAGCAGCACTTGGTCCCCCACATTGAACTCTTGAAATGAACTCTTGGCATCGGCATAACTTTTTTGTTGGTCCTAAGCAACCCGAATACGGATCCGTATCATCTCAATCCTCGTCGAAGTATTCTGAGTGACCTCCGACCCAAGTAGCTTGTTGTCCTCCACATCTAGCCAACATGTTGGAGAACGACGGGGCCTACCGTACAACACCTCAAATGGAGCCACACCAATAGTGAATTGGTAGGAGTTATTATAGGCAAACTCCACCAGTGGAAGATACTGCTCCCAACCACCTCCAAAATCGAGGATGCACATATGCAACATGTCCTCTAATATCTGATTCTTCCGCTCACTCTGCCCCTTTGTCTGTGGGTGATAGGCTGTACTCAATCGTAACTCCATTCCTATAGCTTCTTGGAAACTCTCCCAAAACCATGACACAAATATTTTGTCCTGTCAGATACGCCATAGAGATGTACCCCATTGAGTCTCACTATCTCAGCTATGAAGATTTGGGCATACTGTCCCATAGTGTAGTCTGTCCGAGCTGGCAGAAAATGGGAGACCTTGGTCAATCGATCCACGATTACCCATACAAAATCGTGACCTCTCTGCGATGTAGGTAAACCCATGATGAAGTCCATAGAAATGCTCTCCTATTTCCACATTGGAACCTCTAATGGCTGTAGAAGTCCTGCTGGTCTTTGATGGTACACCTTTACTAGCTGACAAGAGGCACATTTTGAAACGAAATCGATAACATCCCTCTTCATCCCGCTCCACTAGTACTGTCGCCTCATATCCTGGTACATATTATCCACACCAAGATGTACCGCGAATCGTAAACCATGCGACTCTGTCATTACCTCGTGCCGCAAGTCTTCCCCCTCAGGAACAACTAACCTCCCATTCAAGCGTAATCCCCCATCTGAACTAATGGTATAAGACTCGGACCCCTCTGCTAGTAATCATGCTATCTGCTCTTGACAAAATGGGTCTACTGCCTGGGCCTGTATAACTCTCGTAATGATCTGAGGTGTAACTGTTATCACATACATGAATATTCGGTCCATTTCATCCTGGTGTCCCAACTTCTTCCACTTTTCTCTCCACACCTACTATCCTATGGCTCAACGCGTCTGCTACTACGTTAGTCTTCCCCGGGTGGTATTCGATATCAAACTGATAATCTTTTATAAACTCAAACCACTGTCGTTGACGCATATTCAGCTCCTTCTGCGTGAAGAGGTGCTGTAATGACTTATGGTCTGTGAATAAATGGAATTTCTCCCCTCGGGGATAATGTCTCCAAATCCAAAATGCAAATACGACTACCGCTAACTCCAAGTCGTGGGTGGAGTAATTCTTCTCGTGAGGCTTAAACTTACGAGAAGCATAAGCTATGGCCTGACTCTCCTACAATAGAACACCCCCAAGTCCTAGTAAGGACGCATTAGTGTAGACTAGATATTCCACTCCTGGCCTGGGTAATGCTAACACTAGTGTTGAGGCCAACTTGTCTTTTAACACATGGAAAGCCAACTGGTAGACATCACTCCAGATAAATGGCACTCCTTTGCGAGTCAGATGTATCAACATGCCCGCCATCTTTGATAATTCCATAATAAACCTTCTGTAGTATCCTACTAGGCCTAAGAAACTATGTATTTCTATCGGTGTCGTGGGCTTTCCCAACTACCTCACCGTGGATACCTTCCCTGGATCAACAAATCTCCCCCTGTCAGAAATGATGTGCCCCCAAAACTGAACCTCCTTCAGCCAGAACCTACACTTCTCATAATTGGCATACAACTCATGATGGCGCATTGTCTGTAACACCTATCGCAAATGTTCGACATGCTCTTCCTCAGTCTGAGAGTATCTCCGAATGTCATCTATGAAGATAATGGCAAACTGATCATGGTACTCCCTGAACATCCTGTTCATCCAGTCCATGAATATGGTTAGGGTCCATATCTAGTCAGGAATGTCGTCTTAGACACGTCCTACTTCCTGATATTCAATCGATGGTATCCTAAAATCAAGTCTATCTTTGATAAGAAGGTAGATCCTCTCAATTGGTCGGATACGTCATCGATTCGAGCAATAGATACTTATTTTGTATCGTGACTTTACTCATCTCTTGGTAATCAACACACAACCGTAAATGTTTATCCCTATTCTCCTCATAAACAACACGGGAGCACCCCAAGGCAAGGTACTCCTCGTGATGGATCTTTGACCCAACAGCTGCTCATCCTGGTCTTGTAACTCCGAAGGTTCGATAGGGTTAGGCACAATCAGCCTAATAATTGTAGCTATATTATCCTCCTTGTCGCTCCAATTTATTCACGAGGTAAGACATTTGAAAAAACTTAAGTTATCGTTCCCTTTGTGGATGACAACTAGGGTACTAATCCGTGAATTAAAGGCTAAATACTCCCAGCTTTCAATGTACGATAGGTTTCATGCGTGGGATATCTCGTAAAGTGAAATCCAAACAAGGAACCCCCCGATACACTACTAACTAACATTATCAGTCAGTAAGGTTTGTGGTCCATCGCTATCTGACTTGTACCCCATATCCCTACTTTTTACTATGAAATTAACTTACCTATTCTCATAATATGAGAGACGACACTCAACAAATTCCTCCTACTAAGTTGGCGTTAGACTCTAATATATACTACGGGATAATCCCCATGCTAAAAAACTTTTCATCCAATCTTGGATTTCTTTAATAGACATCCCTACCCACCAACCAGACGACGCACTTTACGAAGTCTTTACACGCCACCATATATATATATATATATATATATAGCCCTACCTCCTCTCAAGTGACACTTAGCACAATTTCTAACGAACAAAAAAATATCACTATAACAGTCTACTATCACTCAAATCATGGTTAGCTAGTTCGAAAGTCAGGATAAGAATGCATTCTACGCTCACGTTTCTCAAAGTATTAGTAATAAACTGTAACGCATCCGAGTTACTCGAGATTTTCCCTTTATCTTAAAGGACACTATTAATAATGAAGTATCGTACCTCTAAACGCAGGTGATAGTTGCGGTATTAATGGCATAACCACATATCGGGAATTATAGATACGTCCATACTGTACTCCTTGATGTTGTTGTGGTGTCTTCGATGTTGGGGTAACTATCCAGGCTTCTTCACGTTGAGCATCCTTTCCTGGTACTTTATCTGGTTACGGCCAGTCCCTCCACTTGTGACCCTGCTGTTCGCACTTATAACACTGACTCTAAAGCCCTTTCCTTCTTATGCCTAGTTGTCCTTGATGATTGGGATAAGGTTTCTCTCCAGCCAATTTGGGCAGACCCGACGTGTATGGCCATTTCTCCCACATTTAAAACACCTCTTAGTGGTATCCCTCTTCCCTTAGCTTTGTTGGCTCTGGCGGGTTTGTCTCTTTCCGCCATTTATATGGTCTTCTTGGTCTTGATGACTCTGAGGCACTTGTCGCTACGACGACGGTATTTTCCCATTATTTCTAACCTTAATAATGTCATATTGATCAATTTTTCTTGTTCTTTTGATCCCTGTAAGATATACACTACGATGTAGGTATTGCAATATTGTGGTAGTCACTTCTTGTGCCACGATATTCTCTATCTCAGTGATTTTCCCTTTTTCCTGGTGTACTTGAGGTACTTGTTGGTCTTGTCCCGCACTTTCTCATTCAACGGTGTTAGTTTGTATCTCCCTCATGAGCGACAACTGAAATTATAATGAATTATATAAGTCCATTGACTATACATAACATTGTAGCAGAAGTACGTTTTCTTCAAAACGTAACAAAGAGTGCAACAGTCCAAATAATAGGGCTCTATATCAAAGGACTCTACGCGAAAAGTATAACAAGCCATACAGATCCTAAGGACTCTAGAACCTAATGCTCTAATACCACCTGTGATAGCCCGACTAATTAAATACCGGGTAGCTACTCCTTTATTTAAATTAATACAAAATATCAAGTTGGTTCAGTTCATAGCATCACTGTCAAAAATATTTTTAAACAATTACTAGCCACCTAATATTTAAAAAGTGAGTTTCCAAATTTTATTAAATTAAATTAACATGCAACTAATTAAATTAAACTAACCATACAACATCCACATCATAATCACTACAGAATAATAGTGGAATAAATCAAATGAGTCTGGAGTAGCACTCCCCTGAATAATCCAAATACTGAATGATCCATAAATCCAAAACTGAAATAAATCTGAAAGTCTGATAATGCTATCTCTAAATGGAAATGGGCGACATGCCCTAACAGATGAATAACCCTGAATAGAATCAAGTGTAGAATGTGGAGGTGTCTAATATTGAGATCTTGTAACTTCCACAGTAGCTATAACATGTCAATGTAACGAAACTCCTATGCTTGGCATCCCTTTTGCTGGGAACCTAAAAGGTTTTTACAAAAATAGATTTGAAAGTAAACGGGTCAGAGCCCGAGGTGAAACAGTTTAAAAATATATAGCAAGTGTTTAATTGAAATAAAAAACATAATATTATATACATGTTAGTTACTTTCTGTCGCATGAGTTCCTCATCCCTCAAATAATGTGCACGCCTAACGTATACCCTTAACCCATCCTAGTTATGCCGCTATCTAACTAGTATGTACCACTTCATGTCTTCACATTAAAATATAGGGGTCTATTCGTATCATCCTAGTATATTCGGCGTATAACTCACCTTTACATTAATCAGATTATTACATTAATTACAATATGGATTCTCACATTTTTACTCCCATTCAAATATCTAAATTATTCACATTCCTAATTTAACAGTAAGAAATTTATAAATACAAGTATATAATTCTGAGCTTATATATATACAAATATGGCACCCCTAGGCTAAGTTGCGGTGCATACATACTCTGCTATCGAATCCCGGTACATCACATACATAAGGACTACGCGTTCCGAATCACTCAGGAACCGTTTCAATAGATAAAATCACACATATTGGAGGCGAACATAGTTCACATACCCATGGGTCACGCATATACCAATGCTCCCATGGTCAGCTGACCTATCAACTCACAAATAAGTCATTCAAAATCCTATGTCCTTATGGTACCAATCTAAATCCCCCCCATAGGCACACAAAGATCAGATGGTCCTTTTCCGAAAGCCAACCTCCCGTGATAGCAAGTATGGTAGGTATGTCATACACATAAGAAATCCATACACTAGGCATTCACATAACCTAAGTAGTGATATATCAATATAGGTATTCACACGTTCTATTTTAAAACTCACATACATAGTAAGTTTATCCCGAACATTCTGCGTAATATTTAGCTTGAAAAACTCTCTCGTAGTATCAATTTGAGTACCTAAACTTATCCCAAAAGGTTACTAGGCCCCCTATTAGTTTCTAGGGTTATCTCAGTAACTTAAAGTCCCTCCGTTAATACTCATATCCTTACATCATCATTCATTCCCATTATAGTCTTAATTCGAACGATTTCTAACCGTACCTCACTCGGTAGACCCTCGTAAGTAATAGCATTCAATTCCATAAGGTAAACCATTTTTTTGGGCATCAACTAAGACCCTACTGACCTTAACTAAGTCCCACAATACTATATTAATCACACTAAGAATTATTATAGGTTTGGGATTTATATTAAACATTAAAGGGGAAACTTATAAAAATCAAGAGGGGTCGATCGATCGAAGGCAAAGGGTCGATCGACGACATTCTTAAGTCGATCGATTGATCAAGCAGGTGTTTGTCCATAATTTCTTTAAATAGTTACGGGTTCTCCAAATTTACACTCCAAATCCTCCATTACAACATCCCAAACTCCCAACCAAGTATACTACTCAATACACCAACATATTTCCACAATATCTAACGTCTTAAAATCATTAAACCATTATGAATTTATAGTTTCTTGGATCAAAAGTCATAAATATTCCTCTAAACCTAGTTCTTTCAAATTTCTTCAAGAACATCAAATTTATCATCATTAATTCCTGAATTTGTAAACATGGATTAAGATTTCGCTGTCTACAGATACCAGAAGTTCATCTATATGCAAAACCTACCCATATTCAAGATTAAATTCTCCAATTCATGAGATCAATAATATCTCTAGTTTAATTTCTAATTCTAAACTATCATGGGGATTATATGTATTGAATCATTGAAAGTTAAATCACTTACCTCTGTTTAGATGTTATGATCCTTTGATGACGATAAAGGTTGGTTCTCCTTCTCTTTCCGGTCACAAATCCGGTGATAGTGGTGGTGTGTCGTGGTTAAGGCCTTGGAAACCCTTAGAACTTATCCTCTCTATTCGCGTTGCCCACTCTTTGGTTTTGAAAGATAATGGCCCTAGTGGCCCTAAGGTTGGCTGATAAATAACACCTAATTTTCGTAGGTCACTATTCATTAAAATTTAAAATGACTAAAATACCCTCCCGAGTTACCGGTTAGGCCTAAAAATGTCCCGAGACCCAAACTAAATCCCTGGCTAGTTTTTCTAACTATTTCGATCCTTCCGAATACATTGGTGCACTCGAAATGACAATATGAATGATACAAATATAATTTACTTATAAATTCATTTAAATTGATTTCTGACACGACTGACACGCGCGTCCCAATTCAATTTCCGAATTGATGTATTTATAACTCGTGACAATATTAATAAATTCAATAATCATATATTACCATATTCACTCATTAATATACAACATTATTATCATAATCAAATATCAACTCTCGTCTCGCTAGTATTTAAATTCGGATTAATTTCTAATTAATTATCCCATTTAATTTAATCAATCCCATTAAATAAAATCAATAAAATTATGGGGTATTACACCTTTAGAAACACTTGCTCATTCTCTCCAAATTCTAAAGGTTTTCGATGTTGGTTTGCATAACTTTTCTATTAATCTTGGTCTAGCTTTAACTTCTATCGAATCTATTGTATTACCTCAGTGGTTTCTTGGATTATCTCTGGACCAAAGTGTTTACTATCTCCTGACTCTATCCAACATACAAAGGATCTACAAGGTCTTTCGTATAAAGCTTCAAATGGTCCAGCTTTAATAGTGGCTTGGTAACTATTATTTTATAAAAATTCGACAAGAGGTAAATATACATTTCAGTGGTCAGACATATTGAATGTACAAGCACGTAACATATCTTTTAAGGTTTGAATTATACGTTCAGATTGCCCATCCGTTTGGGGGTGGAATGTAGTAAATAAATGATTTTTAGTTCCCATTGCAGTTTGTAGTGATAATTTCCTTATGAAATGAGAATCTCCGTCTAATACAATGGGTAAAATAATTCCATGTAATCGAAGAATTTCTCAAATATACAGCTAGCTAATTTTTTGGAATGTTACTCAAGGGGTAAGTAATTGTAGGTCATACTGCTATATGGTAGCAACAATATCGTAGGAATTTAGAGTATGAAGTCTACCTACTGGATTTTGACATAAAGCATCGGATACTATATTACCTTTGCCTGGATAGTAATTGACTTTAAATTGGTAATCTTCCAAAAATTCTAGCTAATGTCGTTGTCTTAGATTCAAGTCCTTCTGGGTAAAGATATATTTCAAACTTTTGTGATCCGAAAAGACTTGAAAACTTACAACATAAAGGTAACAACGCCAAATCTATAATGGTAAAACCACGGTCGCTAATTTTAGATGATTGACCAGATAGTTATGCTAATGAGCCTTGAGTTGTCGTGACCCATATTCTATCACTTTTTTATTTTTATTTTGCATTAACACACATTATAGTCATTGTAATGAAGCATAGATGTACACATCATAACTTATGCCAGTAAAAGGAATAATGAGGATAGGAGTAGTAGTTAATTTATCCTTCAACATTTGGAATGAGGGGTTAGATTCTTCAGTCCATACAAATGGAACTTCCTTAATATTTAGCTTTGAAATCGAAAGAGAAATGGATGAAAATCCTTCGACAAAGTGATGGTAGTATACATATAATCCTAGAAAACTCTTTGTTTCATTAATATTGGTTTGGACTTTTCCCATCCACAATGGCTGAAATTTTGGCTGGATCAACTTGGATTCTATTTTTAAAAATCACATGTTCTCAGAATTTGATTTTTTTCATTAAGAAGCCAAATTTGATATTTTTTTTGCATATAACCGATGGTTTCTAAGAGTACTTAAGACCACGTTCAAATGTTGGGCATATTTTATCAAATTTAAAGAATATACGAGAATATCGTCAATAAAAACGATAACGAACTCCTCAAGAAAAAAATCTAAAAATTCTATGCATTAGATCCATAAAATCTATGGGTGAATTTGTCAAACCAAATGAAATTACAATAAATTGGAAATGTCCGTAACGAGTTCGAAAAGAAATTTTTGAAATTTCTTCTTCTCTAATGCGTAACTGATGATAACCGAATCATAAGTCTATTTTAGAAAAGACCCTTGCTCCTTTAAGTTAATAAAATAGATCTCATATTAGGGAAAAAGGATACTTATTCTTAATAGTTACTAAGTTTAGTTTAGGATAATATATGCAGTCTAAAGCTTCCATCATGCTTCTTAATGAATAATACTAGAGCTCCTCAAGGTGATGAACTTAGTCGAATAAAACCATTTTCTAAAAGATCATCTAATTGGGTAAGAATTCTCGAAGTTCTAAAGGAGACATTCGATATGGAGGTATTGAAATAATAGGTGTATCAGGATATAAAGATTGATACTAAACTCAATTTTTCTAGGAGGGGGTAATCCTGGTAAATACTCAAGAAAAATGTCTTTGAATTGTTCCAACAAATTTGGAATTAAAGAAGAAATCTGAATTTAGAAATTTGAAGGTTCTGATGGACCTGATCCTTGAAACATAAAAGAACAATTATCTTCATTTGAAAAATGAATTTTCATAGCTTGACAATTGATATAAGCATTATGTTTGGATAACACATCCATTCCGATAATAATATCGAAACTACAAATATCTAGGATTATCAAGTTAACAAGGAGAGTTCCTAAACCAAGCTGAATTTTACAATTTCTATAACCTTGCGTTGGTGTATTGATTCCACCTATTGGTAATTCAATATCTAATGGGCTAGTTAAAGATGTTGGGGATAACTGCAATAATTTATCTAGTCTAAGACTAATAAAAGAACACGGTAATCCTGTATCAAATAAAATATGTGTAGGAACATATTGAAAGATGATCATAGCTTCTATCACATCATGTGCATTTCGTATAGGTCGTATAACATAATTCCTCCCATAACTCAGGATTGTCTTAACTCTCTGTGTTGGCTTGGAGTGATTCGGAAAACATAACATAATTTTGGATTTTTTGAGGGTTTATTTAGCTTTTGACGGATTGGAGAAATTTAACTTAGGACATTGGGGCCAAATATGTCCTACTCCATAACACTCTTGACAATGAATTTCTGAACGGGTTGTGTTATGACGGATCTGGGAATAAGCTTTTCCACTCGAGTTTGCATATGGATGAGGTCTAGAATGAGATGGATTTATAATGACATGGTTGTTTATGATTGTTGTGGGTGAAGATCGGATCATGGTTGTAGAGGGGGCTTAAAGGTAATCCTGAGATTATGGATAATTCCCCCATTAACAACAGTGTTCGGGATTAAAAAGTCGAGGCAACTTAGCCCGGCAACTCAGCGAGGCAGCTTAGAGTGACAACTCATACTTTAGCCTTTTGTGTTAGTCATATTGTATCTTTGTTTATATTGAATGTAAGCTATAATGGTTGTAATGATGTAACGAGAATAATAATGAGTTTTAGTGTGAGGTCAAATGGTACTCGTGAGAGACCAGGATTGGCATGGCCTGTGAGAGCTTTCATGCTCTATCGAATGACCTCACCATGGGAAATTTAGAGGGACTTTGTTTGGAGGATTGAGAAGTAAAGTACCATTGGGGCTTGTCCTGACCATCTTAGATATACCTGGTAAAACACCGAAGAACCCTGGCCGTGGAACCTCGGGAGGAGCAGCTTGGAGTTCTATCGGGCGTTGAGTTTTGAATCAAATAACCCCCTACTTAATATCACACCAACTTTATCTAATGTCACTAACCATCTAGGCAATGTTAGACTTGCACTTCAGTAAACCACTGTGGTATTTGGGGCTGTCGGACAATTGGTGAGCCACCTTTGTGACAACAGCCCCCTAACACACAGTGGTTAGGCAAAAGGCATGTCTTGTCATTTAATGTTTATGACATGGAGACAACTAGTGGATCAGGTATTTAATGTTGTGACATAAAGTATGAGGGATGTCTTTCACAGGCATTGATGACTGAGTTGCCTCGAGGGTGGTGTGGGTGGCTATTTAAGGACCCCAACCACCTTTGAGGAAGAGAGATATTTATGAGAGTTCAAAAGTTATTGCTAGAGATAATATACATTAGAGAGAGTTATTACAAACCATTGAGTTTTTCTCACCCACCATTGTCAGTTATTACAAAGATTTTAATATTTTATAGAGATTCTTGAGGGTGGTTGGTGTGTTTGGCTTCCTGCCAAGGTGTAGCTAGGGTACTTACTTCTCTCTCACTGTAGCTAAGTTACTTCTAAGTTCACTACTACCATCTGAGTTATACACGAGAGATTTGGGAGTTTAAACTGAGTTCATCTTCATTGATTTTGTGTGTACATATCCTGTAATTAATCCAAGGGTTTGGCTAATTAACTTATCATTACCGTACTCAAAATGGGTTATGCCTCCATCTTATCTAAACTACCCTCTTACATTTGGTAACTCTGCTGGGGAGGGATTCTTCTAAGAAAGGAGTATGTCATAAGATAACGTTAATCGAAGGCTTAACTTTGATGACATCCAACACAATGAAGAACAAGTTACGAGAGAACTGGAGGCTCTAAGGGATGGTGATCCTCGAATAGAGGTACCTCCGATTCAGGCGATGACAGGTGTTCCGGGGGTGATACAAGCTTCCACGTGTGCAGGGTTGGGACCCAATTAGGTAGCACTCCTCATGAGTAAGTTTTATGATTCAATGGTGTTGGGAGGATTTGGAGCCAATTACTTTGTAACACCAGGGGCCGCCCAATGGCCCCACCAAGTGCAGGTGTACTGGGAACGGTCCCAGCGAGCATACCCTCTGTTGTGAACCCAGCAGTGCGAACTTCAGGATTATCAATGGCCCTAATTGTGATGAATGCCCCAGCTGTAATAGGCACTTAGCCCATGGTCCCGTTGGTTGTTGCCCCAGTAGCATCACCCAAGGAGGAAATGAGAAAGGAGATCCAGAAAGAGATGCTGAAGTTCATGCAAGCCTCCTCGCAATCTAATGGTGAGGTAGCTTCAGTTTACGATGACTTTCAGACACCCTATCCCCAACAATACAACGATGAGCCCTATCCAAAGGACTATATTCCTCCCATTTTTGAAAAGTATACAGGGAAAGTTGGGAACCCGAAGGAACACATTAAGCACTTTGTTGAACATTTGGGGGAACATTGTAATAATAAGAAGCTCAGGTTGAGGGAGTTTTCTAAATCCTTAACCAATAAGGCATATACCTGATATTCCCATTTGGCTCCCAAGAGTTTTTCTACTTGGGAGGAGATACATGTATTGTTTGTCAAGAAGTTCTTTCTTGCAGAAGATGAGTTTACTTTGACCCAACTGGGGCGTAAGAAGCAATGACCAGGGGAAGACGTGGTGGCATACGATTAGAGGTTCAGGTAAAAGTCCCTCGATGTGAGGGAGGAAGTCAAAGATTCCAAGTTATTACAAATCTATGCAGAGGGACTGTTTCCTGAGTACATATGTCATCTCATTAATGAGATGCGCGAGGGGCCTTTTTAGGCATTTTTAAAGGCAACAAGAAATATTTCCTTGTAGGTGCGACCCAATCCAGTGGTGGTGCCCATGATGTTTAGGAAGCTGATACAACCTGTGGGGGGGAGGTCTCAGCCCCCAAGGGTAGGGTACACCGAGGGAGGAGATGGGGAGGAACTGGTGGAGAATCCTCTTGAGCTACCTGAGAACAGTTAGAGGAAATATGGAGTTTATGAAAAAATCTTAACAAGTGTTTTCGTTGTTAAGTCACCGATATAGGTGGAGTTTTTGGAAAATCTTAACAAGTGTTTTCATTATTAAGTCACCGATATAGGTGGAGTTTATGGAAAGACCTTAACAAGCGTTTTCGTTGTTAAGTCACCAATATAGGTGGAGTTTTTGAAAAATCTTAACAAGTGTTTTCATTGCTAAGTCACCGATATAGGTGGAGTTTATGAAAAACCTTAACAAGTGTTTTCGTTGTTAAGTAACCGATATAGGTGGAGTTTTGGAAAATCTTAACAAGTGTTTTCATTGATTAAGTCACCTACATAGGTGAAGTTTGAGAAGCTGCGAAATGCAAAGAAATTAGCAAAGTACCTCAGCAGTAGTAGGAGTGAGAATGGGAGTCACCACGGGGGCCATAATGATAGAAACCGTTGGGGGTGGCCTCATTGCCTCAGTAGCTTAAACTTGGTCCTTGGACGAAGAAGCCTCAACGGTAGGCAAACTTCCCTCGCCAACAAACGGTACCAGTGCCAACGGAGGGGGTTCGCTAAAAGAACACGAGGGACCTCCAAGCGATGCCCAAGTATGGGCAGGCACTGAAGAATCACCATGTGAGACAACAGCATCAACCTGGGACTTGGAAAGGAAAAGGCCACTAAGAGCAAAGGGTGGAGAGAGACTTGAAGAAAGCTACAACAACAAAGATAAGTGTTAGAAATGACAAATTATTACTCAAAAAGAGATAAATACTTATAAACGTTACTTACCCCCGTTATGGCACTATAGAGGGGAAGTTCAGCCACGAGAGTCGAAAACGCAGTGGGAAGGAGAATGCTAGCTATCAGAGACACCACTTCCACTTAAAATATCCCAACGTATCAGAATGATAAACAAAGAAATGGGACAAATAAAAGGCGTGAGACTTGACAAGAAATTTACCTCAGGGGCACTCTCCTCGACCACTACGAGGGGCAGAGGGACCTCTTTCTCGAAGGGTAATTCAGAGGAGGCTAGAGTAGTTGCCTCTGGTTGGACAGACATTTCAGCAGACCCAACGGAGGTAGCCCTGTAGAAACTTCTTTGGCCCGTTAGGAGGCCAAACGGCGAGAGTAGATAAGGCCTATCATGGGGGAACGGGGAAGAGTGGTATTAGCTTGAGCGATACAAAAATTCCCCCCCCCCCATAAAACGGCTTACAGGAAGACTGGGGGGACTGGGCCTTTCTTCTTTAACTCCCTACACAAAAAAATTATTAAGAAATAAGTAGACGTAGCTCGCCTTAAGAACAGGGAAATAAGAAAAAAAATGAATGCACACATACCTCAGATCGAGAGGGAGAATGAGAAGATATAACCAATGGTGATGGTGGCGAGGAGGCGACGATGGAAGGAGCTGAGGAGGGAGGTTTATCGAGCGTCCGTTTCTTCAGGGACTTAGAACTCAGCATTTTTTTCCTTGAGCTCGTTGCATCACCACCTTCAGGTACCCTCAAACTTTTTATCCTCTTTGACGATGGCTCAATCGGATCAACCACGATCATGGGAAAAGCAGTCGAAGGAGGAATGACGATAACGCGCCATTGAAACTCAACATTTATTCTTTTGACCTCAGCTTGCACCTGCCTCCTCAGCTCTTCAGCTACCTCTGGAGATATAGGAGGGGGAACGGAGGCAATAAGGAATGCCTCCAAAGGAATTTGTGCCTGATCTTGGGATTTAGACTTAAAGGGCTTGGATTTCTTGGCCTTCTTAGCAGGTGGCTTCCCTTCTCCTATGGAAACTTCGGTCGAGGGGACAGATGGTTTGGGAGTTGCAGCGACCTTGGGCTTGGGCGTGGAAATGCGGATCATGGGGCAGTGCCGAGGAAGTTCTGTGGGAGGTACTTTGGGGGTCTGTCTTAGAGAGAACTCAATCCCCAGAACGGAATTACCCTTCAAACCTAACTCCAAAGAAAAAAAATGAGAGAATTGGAGGGTACATGGGATCCCCCTCGATGAACTCAAAAATTAGGACCAGTTGCCTCAGCCAGTACTCTGTTGCAAATAGAGGGGTAACGTCCCCTTACCGGGTGATGTTGGGAATGGTAACTTGCTCATCCATTGTAGAAATCACCCCCCATGCAGCAATTGAGGAGAACAGGGAACATGCCTCACTAAAAGAGACCTTGGGGTTAGATAATTGAAAAACTGGGTGAGGAGACCCTTGGTCAAAACTGAACTGACGGCTGCATCGGTTGGGATTATAGCGCTCGCTAGTATATCCCCATTCGGTTTAAGAGGGAAGGTATCCTGGAAAAAATAGAAGGACCACAACCAGTGAAGGGTCCTCAATAATGAGATCTAGAGTGGTTTACCAAACCACTCTTTCTTCGTGTTTGAAAAAACCACAAGTATAAAGAACGACATCCTCTTTATAGGGCTTCATCACAAAATTCAAAAAATCATCAATGATGGAGGTCAACTCTTTTCGTCTTTATCTCTTATGATAAATAAAGGAGTGTGGAGGCAGAATTGTTTCCCCCGAAGGAGGGTGGTTGGTCTTGGTTGCTACAGCTGGGAAACGTACATAGAGGAAGCCTGTGAGGAGGACACAGTTGGCAAAGTTGGCCAATTTATAACGACCCAGAGATCATTCCATGTCAAAAAGGGTTCTATCAAGCCATGTGTATAAGGATACCAAGGCGATTGCAGCCAGGGGAAGCTTGGTACTCTGGGCCAAATGAAGGGACATATTGATGAGGTCCCTTCGAGATTGGTTGTTGGGTTTTCCCGTTAAAAGAAAATGAGAAAGAACGACAAGGATGTAGACAGGAAGTTCCAGTGATTTACCTTAACTGGGGGCAAACTCAGAGGAATTACTTTCAGAAGGATCCTTCAAGAAGTAGTTGATGAATGGAGTGAAGGTCGCTTTATTTGAAGTACCGATGCACCTTCGGCATATACGGTCTAACTCCAAACGATCAGTAGTATCTTAGGTATTCAGGGCTTCATTAGAATAGGGCTCATGCCCTATTGCCTCAAAGCATAGGAGCTCGCACACGTCCTCCTACGTTATTATAAATTCGCCCCATGCAGTAATGAAGGTATGCATGGTAACATTCCAGTGAGATTACAGAATGGGAAGGGAAGCATTATTCTTGGATAGGGTGGACTCACCAAACCACTTGGCATGATGAAGCCCAATCTTAGTGAGAGTATGAGCATGGGAGCTCTGCGTATGGGAGTTCCAAGCAGCAAAGTGAGCAAGAGAGCCCCCAAGCCCTTCGAAGTCGATGTGGGACCATGAGAAGTCCCCTCGCTCAAGATGAAATTGGAGAGTCCCCTTTGGAGGTATAAAGCCCCAGTTATCAGCACTTTCATCTTTATCACCAAGCGTTAGGGCATCATACTTGGCATTAAAAATGCAAGTCTTACGAGACCCAGAAAAGTCATCACCCTTGCCGAATATGGGGGACCGACGGTAGAATCATAATTGGTCCTAGCGGGCAGCAGTCAATGAGGAGGCAACAGAGGTGGTGACAACAGGGGTGGTAGGTGCAGCACTGGTGGCAGGTGTGGTAGGGTTGTTTGAAGAGGCCATTGCTGATAACAACGAAGTACGAGGAAAAGGTTTGTAAAAAAAGGGTTGGTAATGAAGATGGAGAAGCACAACCACAGGTGGTGGCGTAAAAGATAAGAGAAGGAAGAAGCTAGGTAAGAGCTTGGTAAATAATGGAGTTCGCACATAGTTTCTCTCTCTAAAGAATACGGGAGATTGAAGAAGAAGAAATAAAGAGAAGGGTTTTAAAAAAGAGACTTTTAAAGCCTTTTAAACCTTAATTTTGATTTTCCCACCATCGCAGTTGCAAGGTTACCTATAATCATTTCAAATGAACAAATGGCGCTTCAGGAAGTGTTTTGACAGCTGAAAAGACAACGCTACATCATTTATGAAGAGATGCTTAAGAATGAAGGGGTTGCCTTCTTCAGCAAATTTGAGTTTTGACGCCAGAATGTTTTCCAGACATATCCAATAAATCCCAATGGAAAAGATGTCCCAACGGTTAAAAAAAGCTACAATATCCCCTCGGCACAAGTCCAAACGTTGTTTAAATGGTGACTCGACTGCATCGGGGATAATTTATGCTTTTTTACACATAACGAATCATTACAAGGGGGAATTTCACTTACCATGAATCAAAACGAGTATTTGAGAAGGTTAGCAGGCCTTTTGGGAGAATTTTAAATAATAAAAAGCTAGAATGGTTGAAGCTCAAAAAAGTGGCGATGTCCTTCGTCAAATCCCCAATAAGTCGTGGCGCTTCAGCTCAGGAACATCGGGGAGAATTTTACTTTTTCCTGGCGATTATAACGCCGCAGTTCTAATGAAAGAAAGGAGGCAAGAACTTTTACACACAGAGAAGGTTCATCGAATTGAGAAGTTTTCGTGTAGACATTTCTTGTTCCAACAAAAAAACTCTCCACGAAGAGGCAAATGTAGAGGGGGATTGAAGTTAATCCTGAGATTATGGATAATTCCCCCATTATCAACAATGTTCGGGATTAAAAAGTCGAGGCAGCTTAGCGTGAAAACTCAGCAAGGCAACTCAGCGTGGTAACTCATACTTTAGCTTGTTGTGTTAGTCATATTGTATATTTGTTTATATTTAGTGTAAGATATAACGGTTGTAATGATGTAACAAGAATAATAATGAGTTTTAGTGTGAGGTCAAACGGTACTCGCGAGAGACCAGGTTTGTTAGGGCCTGGGATATCTTTCATGCTTTATCGAATGACCTCGCTGTGAGAACTTTAGAGGGAATTTGTTTGGAGGATTGATAAGTAAGGCACCGTTGGGGCTTGTCCTGACCATCTTATATACACTTGGTAAAACACCAAAGAACCCTGGTCATGGAACCTCGGGCGGAGAAACTTAGAGTTCCATCGGACGTTGAGTTGTGAACCAAACAACCCTATACTTAATGTTACATCTACTTTATCTGATGGCACTAACCATCCAGGCAATGTCAGACTTGCACTTGAGTAAACCACCATGATATTTGGGACTGTCAGACAGTTGGTAAGCCACCTCTGTGACAACATCCCCCTGATACACATTGGTTAGGCAAAAGTCATGTCTTGGCACTTAATGTTTATGACATGGAGACAACTAGTGGATCAGATATTTAATATTGTGATATAAAGTATGAGGGATGTCTTTCACATACATTGATGACTGAGTTACCTCGGGGGTTATGTGGGGGCTATTTAAGGACCCCAACCACCTTTGAGTAAGGGAGATCTTTCTGAGAGTTCAGAAGTTATTGCTAGAGATAATATACATTAGAGAGAGTTATTACAAACCATAGAGTTTTACTCACCCACCATTATCATTTATTACGAAGCTTTTAATATTTGATAGAGATTCTTAAAGGTGGTTGGTGTGTTTGGCTGCCTGCCAAGGTGTATATAGGGTTCTTACTTCTCTCTCTCTAGCTCTGTTACTTTTAAGTTCACTACTACCTTCTGTGTTATTCACGAGAGATTTGGGAGTTTAAACTAAGTTCATCTTCATTGAGTTTGTGTGTGTATGTCATGTAATTAATCTAAGATTTTGGCTAATTAACTTATCATTACTGTACTCAAAAGGGGTTACGCCTCCATCTTATCTAAACTACCCTCTTACAATGGTAGAAGAATTGCATTCCACAATGGCCTTAACGTCAATCAACTGAGAATACTCATGGATTTGTAACAGAGAGATTGAATTCTTAAGTCTCAGATATAATCCTCTTTCCAACTGTTTTCATTTCTTTATCTCAATATCCACATATTCTAGGTCATAGCGAGATTATTCGGTAAACCTATCCTCATATTAGGCCACTGAAAGTTTAGCTTATTGTAATTTTAACAAAATCAATGATTTTTTGATCTCGCTCAGTCTCGAGAAAGCTCTTTTTAAAGAAGTTCCCCTAAAATTATTCCCAAGTAAAATCAACAACATTATGATTGTGTGACAGTGCCTACCACCAGAAATCAGCTTCACCTTCAAACATATAAGCGACTAAAGTTATTCGGTGATTAGTAGCTATACATACTTCATTCGAAAATTTCATAATATGTCACATTAATTTCTCAGCCTTATTAGCACCTGGCTCTCCAAGAAATTATGGGGGTCATTGTCTTATAAATTCCTTATGAGCATTCATTCTATAAATTTATTGAAAACCATCCTCAAAAGTAGAATGAGTAGTCTATTGTTGTTGCACTAACATAATAAGTTCCTCAAGACATCGCATGATTCTTTCAATTTGAGTTTGTTCAGGGTGAGTTCTAGCAGAGGGGATTCGAGTACTAACCATCCTAAAATAGAACAGTTTAAATGACAAAAGTTATAAACAAAATGAAGTAACAAGCTTACTATATTTCACATAAAGTTATATGGGACAATACTATTATACATTATAACCCGTATCAATGCAGCTAAATTTATATACTTCCTACAACCTATCATGTTAAAAGAACTTTTTAATGTTGGGTTCTTTTAAGTAGGAATGGCTGCTTCATCACTAGATGTAGACTCTGAGCTTACTAGATAATCTCCTTGATCTACGTTGTTAGTCAAGTCACCTGTGGTTCTATAAGAATAACCACCATGAATTTCACCATTAGATGTCTCTTCAGGGTACATTGGTGTATTTTGTACTTCTTCTGCAAGTGCTAAATTTATAGCTTTTTGAAGTATGACTAGATCATTGGCAAAATCATCTACCTTTTGCATTACTTGCATCTCGCCCAACACTGTATTGGTCAACACCAGCCTTTTAATCCCATTAATTTATCCTACCCAATCTTCCTTGACTCCACGAATCATTTCCCTTAACCTGGATAGAGCCTCCTTTCTAACACGCATTTCCCATCTATTTTCTGATTCGAGATCTATGTTAAACATGATTTTTCACCATGCATCCATACAAAAAAATGGCTTTACCATATAATAATAGTAACAAAAGAAGTTATAAAAAGATTAAATAACTAATATTTTATTTATTTCCCGCATATAATGCTAACTCGACGATATGTTTATATTTAAAACATGCTCTTACACCAACTTGTCACACCTTGCTTTTTTATATGAATGAACAAGAAGTAGGCATAAAGAAATGAATCAAAGCTAAGGCAGATTAACATAACTTCATTCATTATTAATAGGTTTATATAGGGTTGAACCACCATATGGGTTAATTACATGTTTTTAGTACACACGATAATATAAAAATTGAAAAGCACAACTCATTGCTCCTATCTGGCTTAATCTGTCTCCACACGGTCACATACATAAACAGGTGATTGATTTCGATCTCTATTAGGGAATATATACTATCCTCTTTCTCCTAGCGCATCTGGAGAAGGAAGGAATTAGCACAAATATTCTAAGTAGGTACTACCATTTTTATAACAATTATATAGATCATATTGCTGCGTTATCCCGATAAAAAGTTTTGGTCACCTGAGAAAAGTAGGGTTAAGAAATTCCCAGTTCTTACAGGATGATAGATAATGACAATGAGGCAGAATACATGTGGTTGGGACCAAGAAGGAATCCTACATCCACGGGTGATACTAACTCATCTTTTACTGTTGTTAGGTGTACAATTAGGGTTATTATGATTACAGAATGACTGATCCCCCTTTCCATGTGGGTTTTCCCTCTATTTATAGGTGATTTTGTGGAGAACGGGTGGACTAACTTTATAGGTCAATCAGTTATACTAATACAAATGTGTTAATTGATTGATAACAAACTTATATGCATTGAATTTCATGTGGGAATTCTGAGGTGCGTGCGAGTAGCAAACGTGTAATAACCATATTTCCGTTGTTTCCATGTGACTATTCGGAATTTCATTAAGTATATGTACGAACACGACCACATAGTGTGAGAAAGTAATAACACTAGAAGAGGACAGTGGCTGAACAAATTGGCACCTAAGCTCACCTTATGTTTGAACTACGACTGAGCATATGGTGGCTCATCTCATTGCATCATTTAGGCTCCACATATGCTGGGTTCATAAAGGTATAATAGAAATCCCCCAAAACTTTGGGCATGAGCTCCGTGGCTAGTATGGAGCGAGTGGATGAAGTGTTTATCTTGCTCGTAACTGAAGTATGATGATCGACTCTTTTCTGGTTGGCTTGGGCCGAGAAGATTACCTTTGTACTATTTAGGGAACACTGAGGATATATGGCAAGCATCTGAAGCATCTTTTTAGTAATGATTATGGCAGGGCACGTGTGCATGTACTTTGTACCGTAATTTAAAATTTGCCGACTTCCCTTATTCTTTTGTAGTTTCTTTTTAGCCACCCCCTGAAACTATAAATACCTTCTATCTTCCTCAGTAGTAATCATAGATTAAAAAAGTCCAAGCTACAGAGAGAGATAAAAAAGTGTTCTTGAGGTTTTTTGAGGTGGCATTATCGTGTAAAAAAAATCTTTCTGGTTTCTTCTTTTTTTTTCTTCATTTAGGGATGTTATTTGATGCATGCTCTAAACTTTCATCTTTTGTTGATTCCATCAGGTACGCCCTTCCTAATCATTTATAGGGTTTCATCATTCTAGGTTATTGGTTTTTCACCTTTTATTGGTTGTTATATAATTTGTTGTTCGTGTTTCTTGGCGAGATACTCTGAATTAGATGGCTATTGAGTTGGTTGGCCTAGGGTTTAGGCATGCTAGAAATCTACGGCATCAATTTGTTGTATGATCGAGTTTTTTCCCAAACCCAATATTTTGTTGCTGTATTTGCTCTGTTTTAAAGCTAAAGATTTATCTATATGAGTTTCCCTCCTCACGTTCAACGTATCTATGACTTTATACTCAAACTTGAGTCTCTGCGCCCGAGAATTACTGAGAAAATATTCACACGTCTTATAAAAGTAATTAGACCTGAAAATGAACTAGATCATCCCAATTATACACCAAAAATCTTTTCAAGTAGCGGTTTTTCTCCTGGTCCCAACCAACCTTGTGTTAGTTCCCCCATTTCAGATGATTTTGAGGTAGGTTGTTCTGCTCCTCTTTCTTTTGCTATTAATCTTGTAAACAATGTTTCCATCTCCGCTATAAACCTTGAATCCCTTTCTAATGAGGTTAGTTCAGGTAGAGCTAAGGATATGAGGCCTAAGATTGTGGATCCCTTTCCGTCCACATGCTCTGCAGAGGAATATTTGGCTGACGTGGTAGGGGAGGAGGAAGATGACTCATCCTACTCATATGACTCTTATGATCCTTCCTAAACCAATGCCCAATGGTACCCTAGTACCAATACTAAAAACGAGCTTGATCACTTAAGGGAGAAATACGACCTTCTAATAACCAATTGAATAAGGACCCCTCTTCCTGATGAGAGGTGTTACACTGTGAAAGACTCCGAAGAGATCTACCTTACCCTATAGGTTATTTAGGTGGCATTGAGGTTACCTCCTCATCCCGTGGTACGTTCAATATTAAAATCCTATGGGTCACTGTAACTCAGTTACCTCCTAATGCTTATAGGACTATTTCGGTGTCTATGATGTTCTGAAAACTTAGGATATGCTTTGACCTTACTGGTGATATTTTTAGGTATGCTCATGGGTTAAAGGAAAATACTAAAGCCCCGAGATATTACTATTTCTCTCCTCAAAAATTGTAATTTCGAATGGGACTATTGTTCAGACTAGCAGTCATAGATGGAAGGGTCAGTATGTTTTTACTAAAGGCAAGTCGGAGTTTAAACATTATGAGAAAAATAGATAGTGTAGGATTCCTAGGAAGTGGAATGGGATAAATTGAATAGGTACATATTTCTCTATCCCTTTGTTCAATTGCTTGTTTTAGCTCATTTCATCATTCTAATGATTTGCATGCTTATCATTTCAGTCAAGAAAGCCCCCAGGCTATTTGCTTCCCTAGGGGATTTGGTTGAAACCTACTATGAGAGGAATCCCCCAAAGTATGAGGAGTTATTCTTGATATATAAGTTCATTGCGATTGGCTATCACACCCTTCCAGGTAGTCATCCCTCGATGGAAGTCCACGTTCCTTAGGAACAGTGTGTGCTACATGAGACTCATCTTGACGCTGCCGAGAAAGTGGTTGATGAAGAATAAGAATTTATTGGAGTAGATAGTACAATACCTTCCCTTTGAGTTCTTTTTTATTTTGGATCGGCCGTTTGAATTACATGTTATCCCTTTATTAGGTGTTGCAAATCATTCTTCTAAAGAAACATTTTGAATGACTCCTCGCAAGATAGATCATAAGGCGATGGCACTATCCAGAGAGAAGAAAATGAAAGCTAGTCATAGTTAGGTTGAAACTAAGAAAAAATAGGTTGGCCAAAGAGAAAGAGGGGTCGAACAAGATGCACAAGAAAAAGAGGACGAGGCTGCTTTTGCCAAAGTTTAGTCTAAAGGGAAAGCCCTCATGCATCCGTCAGTGCCCACTAAAGGGGAGAAAAGTCCTTTTAATCCTACGAGTTCTCAAAAGGTGAATATCATGCCTTGGGTAGATGAAGACATAACTCTTATCCCTAGGTTGGTAAGGGGTAAGGGAACGACTTCTCATTATGGAGATGTGCTAGAGTTCAAGTTTAACCCTTCTCACTAAATTAATCCTAAGGATTTAAGGGTCGATCTAGACTCCCTTTTCTATTATGCCATTAACACTATCAATCTACTCAGCTATTGTGGCCACAATAAGGATTTTGAATTCGTGAGAAGTTATGACTCTGATTCCTTATGGAGACTGACCTAACATAGACTTTCAGTGGTAGGTTCTCCTTCAATTCAATCGTTTTCTTCTTGTGTTGCATTATGATCCTAATGAATCTTTTTCTCATTCTCAGGCTTCCATGACATGTTCAACTTTGAGGGAGAAAGGAGTGGTGAACCATTACTCTTTTAAGGAGAGATATGAAGAGAACAAGAAGTTGTAAGCAGACTTAGAGAAGGTATGTGAGAATTTAAAGAAGACTAATAACGACGTGGACGAGAAAGATAGTCATCTAATGACAAGAATGACTAAGCTGACCAACACTACACCAAAAATGCTAGTCTGACACGCTGAGGGAAGGAGATTTTGGCAAGGTTTAAAACCGTGCCAGAATCTGGCACGATTTAATCATAAACTAGCACGGTTTAAAATAGTGTCAGATTCTGGACCGGTTCTAAACCGTGCGAAATATGAGTACACTTCATTAAAAAAATAACACCCCAAAATTTGAGGGGGGAACAAAAATTTCAAGGGACTAAATCTTTATTTTTTTTAAGAGAATAAATCTCCCTCTCTCTTTCTCTATACCCGGCGACTCCCCATTCCACACTACCCGACGACCTCGATCGAAGCTACCCACTGCCTCCGGTTCATCGTAGCCTCCTGCCGCCGCCTCTTCATTGTAGCCTCCCGCCCCGCCTCTTCAACGCAGCCTCCCACCGCCTCTTCATCGCAGCCTCTCACCTGTTGTCATCAGAGAATTCTGGCTTCAAACCGAGCTGCTCCATCCTTTCAAATGCCTCTACGACCCTCGCTCTTGTGTATCTCCGAGAGTTTCTCCGCCTCCAGGGATATTTGGGGGTCTATGACAACCATATTTTTGTCTCCAAAATCAATACAACTTGGGCCTTTCAAGTCCATCGTGGATTGTTCTGGAACTTCCATTAACTGAGGAGAAAGTTTGACATAACAGTTTTATAGAAATCATGATGGATCTTCAATTTGGTGTCTGAATGATGAAATTTTGATCTTTCATGTTTTTCAGTGAACTAATCTCAATGACAGGTATGTTATTTAGTTAAATATTTAAATATTTTTTATTCAAATGTTTAAATCATTTAAATTAAACGTTTAAGAGTATTTTTGTGTTCCTTCAAAGATTTAAATCATTTAATGTTAGGAGTACTTTTGTGTTCATTTGTAAATATTTAGGAAATTAACACTGTTCATTCTTAGGAGTATTTTTTTTCTCAAATCTTTAAATGTTAGAAATATTTAGTGGTATTTTTTGTTCAATGTTAAAAATTAGGGGTATTGTATTTTTCTATTCAATATTTAGGGCTATCGTATTTAGTAGGGGCAGCAATTTTAGAGACGAAATGAAGAGACGCTACGAAACGACGTGAAATTGACACGATATGTCGTGTTCGTATCGTGCCATAATTATGAGTCGTGTTAGTCATGTTATCGTGCCTTATCGTGTTAATCGCGTTTTTATTCGGGTTATCGTGTCTATTTATGTCCAATTTAGTATTTAGGGAAATGGTAGAAATATTTAGGAGACATTTCAAATTTCAATGTTAATTTTTCAGTTAATTTTCAATGCTGAAGTACAATTTTATGATAATATCAATGTTAAACCTAAAAAAATCGTCGCGGGGCCTACCACCCCCAAACCCCCGACATTGCTTGAAAATTTTCGCACCCCCTTACCAAAAATCCTGGGTCTGCCACTGTCCATACTCCACGATCCACACTACCCGGCGCTCATCCTCACTGCCGCCTCCATCATCCACAATATTTATGAAATCAAACCAACACAGGTATTTCCATCGTCAGGATGCGTACACTTGTGTATGTGTATATATATGTGTGTGTGTGTGATTATAGATTTTCTTTTTATCTCCTTTATGACTTGTTGATGAATTGATTGTTCATGTATGTGGAGTTGGTAGCGAAGAAATGAAATACATATAGCATTTTTGTCATTGAAGCTTGAGGAAAAATCAGAATATTAATTGCCAAAACGCAGTGTGTGTTGTTATGTTTTCCTTTTTACAGTCCTGTGTCTCGTTGATGAGTTGATTGTCTGTGTGTAGATTTGGAGCTGGAAGGGTGGAAATGAAAAAAAATGAGATTATTTCACTAAAACTTTAGGGAAAAAAATGAGAAATAAAGGTCTATAGAGAATTTTATAATTAGAATTAGAATTAATTGCCAAAACGCGTATGTGTGTATATGTGTGTGTATATATGTTTGTATATTGTCATTTTAACACCTTAGTGTCTCATCAATGAATTGATTGTTTATGTATATGTGTGTGTGTGCACATAGTGTGTGTAATTGAAGGTGGAAGGGAAGAAGTGCACTAAAGATCAACTTTTGATTGGTATGAATATGTATATTTGCACATGTATGTATATACATGTAATTATACACTTTAAATTTATTAGCTCTATGTTTGGTTGATGAAATAGTGCCAAAGACGGAATATTGTTGTGAGAAATCATCGAGGGCTTGGGGGCATATCAATAACTCTAAGTAAGTATTCACTATATGGAATTTTTCTTTATTTTTTTTATTGTCCAGTACGAAACCATTCAATAAGTTTCTGTAATTGAATTATATATAATGATGTAGTTAGCATCCATTTGGACTGTTCACTTGTGCTAAGGATTTAGTTAGCATGGATACAAAGGTAAGCTTATTGTTCATACCCTTTGGACTTGACTTCTTTCTAGTTCAGTCTCTAGTTAATTTTGATCACATTAACGTATTGTAGCTCAGGATATTAGCAGTTTATATGTAAAAGTAGCTTCAGAACAAGGCCAAGGCCAAGGAATTACAAGTAATGTAACTTTCACATGCAGAATCCCACTAACTCGCAACTGGACAGGTAAAACTCTAGTATTATATTTTACTTCTAATAAGATATATAGTTTTATATATGTGCAGTACTTTATATATGCGTGTCCTTTAGTGTATATATGGTTATGGGGTTTAACACTTTTTTTAATTAGGTGTTTTCATATTTGAAGTTTTGTTATGGAAGTAAAATTAAAGTTACGTGATCTTATGCTATTAAACAAGACGTAATTGGCTCAACTATGAGAAACTCTATAAGAATATTTACTTATTATTTAAAGTCACGAATAAAAAAACTTTAGTTGTGTGAGCATTCCCACATCATTAGACCTCTTTCAATGATAGGAGTTCTAATGAATGGAGTTTGAATAACATGTGTTAGTTTTTCAAAATTATGCCAGTTGATAGTATTTATGCCTTACACTATTGAGATTTAGTACAAACAATTAATGACCCCTCGCAGTGAGTCCATATTGACATAGAAGTATAGCTTATTATGGACATGAGTTTTTTACTCATGTGGTCATGAGGTGTATAGCTATTGGACTGTTATAGGTGATTTCACCCCAAACTAGCTCCCAAACGGCCCCGTAAGAGGCACTAACACCTCGTACGAGACCAACGTAACTCGTAAAAACTGACCGTGTAGTCCCGGGTCTCCCGGTTTGAGAGTATGACGATAATTTGCAAAAATAACTTTTAGATTTGAAAACAGACCGTAAAAGGTTGAAAACACAAACTAGCCCACAAATGACCCTGTAGGAGGCACGAACACCTCACACGGGACCAATGTAACTTGTAGTAACTTACCACGTAGTCCCGGGTCTCTCGGTTTGAGAGTATGACGATAATTTGCAAAAATCACACTTAGACTTGAAAACAGGCCGTTAAAGGGTTAAAACCCAAAACCAGCACCAAAACGATCCCGTAGGAGGCACGAACACATCGCACGGGACCAATGTAACTTGTAGTAATTGACCGCGTAGTCCCGGGTCTCCCGGTTTGAGACTATGACGATAATTTACCAAAATCACACTTAGACTTGAAAACAGGCCGTTAAAGGGTGAAAACCCAAACCAGCCCCCAAACGACCCCGTAGGAGGCACAAACACCTCGCAAGGGACCAATGTAACTTGTAGGAACTGATCGCGTAGTCCTGGGTCTCCCGGTTTGAGAGTATGATGATAATTTGTCAAAATCACACTTAGACTTAAAAATAGGCCGTTAAAGGGTGAAAACCCAAATCAGCCCCCAAACGACCCCGTAGGAGGCACGAACACCTCGCACGGGACTAATGTAACTTGTAGGAACTGACCGCGTAGTCCCGGGTCTTCCGGTTTGAGAGTATGATGATAATTTTCCAAAATCATACGACTTGGAAACAGGCCGTTAAAGGGTGAAAATCCAAACCAGCCCCCAAACGACCCCGAACACCTCGCACGGGACCAATGTAACTTGTAGGAACTGATCGCGTGGTCCCGGGTCTCCCGATTTAAGAGTAAGACGATATTTTACAAAAATCACATTTAGACTTGAAAACAGGTCGTTAAAGGGTGAAAACAGAAACTAGCCTCCAAACGACCCCGTAGGAGGCACAAACACCTTGCACGGAACCAATGTAACTTGTAGTCTCGGGTCTCCCGGTTTGAGAGTATGACGATAATTTGCCAAAATCACACTTAGACTTGAAAGCAGGCAGTTAAAGGATGAAAACCCAAATCAGCCCCCAAACGACCCCGTAGGAGCCACGAACACCTCGCACGGGACCAATGTAACTTGTAGGAACTGACCGCGTAGTCCCGGGTATTCCGGGTTGAGTGTTTGAGGATAATTTGTAAAAATCACACTTAGACTTGAAAACAGGACGTTAAAGGGTGAAAAACCAAACCAGTCCCCAAATGACCCCGTAGGAGGCACGAACACCTCGCACAGGACCAATGTAACTTGTAGGAACTGACCGCGTAGTCCCGGGTCTCCCGGTTTGAGAGTATGACGATCTTTTGCAAAAATCACACTTAGACTTGAAAATAGGCCGTTATAGGGTGAAAACCCAAACCAGCCCCCAAACGACCCCATAGGAGGCACGGACACCTCGCACGGGACCAATGTAACTTGTAGGAACTAACCGTGTAGTCCCGGGTCTCCCAGTTTGAGAGTATGGCGATAATTTGTCAAAATCACACTTAGACTTGAAAACAGGCCGTTGAAGTAAGAAAACCCAAATCAGCCCCCAAACGACCCCGTAGGAGGCACGAACACCTCGCACGGGACCAATGTCACTTGCAGGAACTGACCATGTAGTCCCGGGTCTCTCGGTTTGAGAGTATGATGATAATTTTCCAAAATCACACTTAGACTTGAAAACAGGTTGTTAAAGGGTGAAAATCCAAACGACCCCGTAGGAGGCACGAACACCTCGCACGGGACTGATGTAACTTGTAGGAACTGATCGCGTAGTACCGCGTTGAGAGTATGACGATAATTTACAAAAATCACACTTAGACTCGAAAACAGGCCATTAAAGGGTGAAAACCCAAACCAGCCCCCAAACGACCCCGTAGTAGGCACGAACACCTCGCACGGGACGAATGTTACTTGTAGGAACTGATCGCGTAGTCCCAGGTCTCCCGGTTAGAGAGTATAATGATATTTTATAAAAATCACACTTAGACTAAAAAATAGGCCGGTAAATGGTTAAAACCCAAACAAGCCCCCAAACGACCCCGTAGGAGGCACGAACACCTCGCACGGGATAAATGTAACTTGTAGGAACTCATCGCGTAGTCCCGAGTATCCCGGTTTGAGAGTATGATGATATTTTGCAAAAATCACACTTAGACTTGAAAACAGGTCGTTAAAGGGTGAAAACCGAAACTAGCCTCCAAACGACCCCGTAGGAGGCACACACACCTCGCACGGAACCAATGTAACTTGTAGTCCCGGGTCTCCCGGTTTGAGAGTATGACGATAATTTGTAAAAATCACACTTAGACTTGAAAACAGGCAGTTAAAGGGTGAAAACCCAAATCAGCCCCCAAACGACCCCGTAGGAGCCACGAACACCTCGCACGGGACCAATGTAACTTGTAGGAACTGACCGCGTAGTCCCGGGTATCTCGGTTTGAGAGTTTGAGGATAATTTATAAAAATCACACTTAGACTTGAAAACAGGCCGTTAAAGGGTGAAAAACTAAAGCAGCCCCCAAATGACCCCGTAGGAGGCATGAACACCTCGCACGGGACCAATGTAACTTGTAGGAACTTACCGCTTGAGAGTATGACGATCTTTTGCAAAAATCACACTTAGACTTAAAAATAGGCCGTTAAAGGGTGAAAACCCAAACCAGCCCCCAAACGACCCCATAGGAGGCACGAACACCTCACACGGGACCAATGTAACTTGTAGGAACTGACCGTGTAGTCCCGGGTCTCCCGGTTTGAGAGTATGGAGATAATTTGTCAAAATCACACTTAGACTTGAAAACAGGCTGTTGAAGGGAGAAAACCCAAATCAGCCCCCAAACGACCCCGTAGGAAGCACGAACACCTCGCACGGGACCAATGTCACTTATAGGAACCGACCATGTAGTCCCGGGTCTCTCGGTTTGAGAGTATGACGATAATTTGCCAAAATCACACTTAGACTTGAAAACAGGTTGTTAAAGGGTGAAAACCCAAACGACCCCGTAGGAGGCACGAACACCTCGCACGGGACTGATGTAACTTATAGGAACTGATCGCGTAGTACCGCGTTGAGAGTATGACGATAATTTGAAAAAATCACGCTTAGACTCGAAAATAGGCCGTTAAAGGGTGAAAACCCAAACCAGCCCCCAAACGACCCCATAGGAGGCACGAACACCTCGCACGTGACCAATGTTACTTGTAGGAACTGACCACGTAGTCCCAGGTCTCCCGGTTTGAGTGTATGATGATATTTTATAAAAATCACACTTAGACTTAAAAATAGGCTGGTAAATGGTTAAAACCCAAACCAGCCCCCAAACGACCCCGTAGGAGGCACGAACACCTCGCACGGGATAAATGTAACTTGTAGGAACTGACCGTTGTAGTCCCGGGTATCCCGGTTTGAGAGTATGATGATATTTTGCAAAAATCACACTTAGACTTAAAAACAGGTCGTTAAGGGGTGAAAACCCAAACCAACCCCCAAACGACCCGTAGGAAGTATGAACACCTCGCACAGGACCAATGTAACTTGTAGGAACTGACCGCGTAGTCTCGAGTCTCCCGGTTTGAGAGTATGACGATAATTTGTCAAACTCACACTTAGACATGAAAATAGGCCGTTAAAGGGTGAAAACCCAAATCTTCCCCCAAACGACCCCGTAGGAGTCCCGAACACCTCGCACGGGACCAATGTAACTTATAGGAACTGATCGCGTAGTCCCGAGTCTCCTAGTTTGAGAGTATGAGGATAATTTGTAAAAATCACACTTAGAGTTGAAAACAGGCCGTTAAAGGGTGAAAACCCAAATCAGCCCCCAAACGACACCGTAGGAGGCACGAACACCTCGCACGGGACCAATGTAACTTGTAGGAACTGAACGCGTAGTCTCAATTTGAGAGTATGATGATAATTTGCAAAAATCACACTTAGACTTGAAAACAGGCCGTTAAAGGGTGAAAACCCAAACCAGTCCCCAAACGACCCCATAAGAGGAACGAACACCTCGCACGGGATCAATGTAACTTCCTAGGAACTGACCGCGTAGTCCCGTGTCTTTTGGTTTGAGAGTACGCCGATAATTTACAAAAATCACACTTAGACTTGAAAACAGGCCGTTAAACTGTGAAAACCCAAACCAACCCCCAAACGACCCCGTAGGAGGCATGAACACCTCGCACGGGACTAATGTAACTTGTAGGAACTGACCGCGTATTCCCGGATCTCCCAGTTTGAGAGTATGATGATATTTTGCAAAAATCACACTTAGACTTAAAAACTGGTCGTTAAATGGTGAAAACCTTAACATGCCCACAAACGACCCCGTAGGAGGCACGAACACCTTGCGCGGGACCATTGTAACTTGTAGGAACTGACCGCATAGTCCCGGGTCTCCCGATTTGAGAGTATGACGATAATTTACAAAAATCACACTTAGACTTGGAAACAGGCCGTTAAGGGGTGAAAACCCAAACTAGTCCCCAAACGACCCCGTAGGAGCCACGAACACCTCGCACGGGACCAATGTAACTTGTAGGAACTGATCGCATAGTCCCGGGTTGAGAGTATGATGATTATTTGCAAAAATCACACTTAGACTTGAAAACAGGCCGTTAAAGGGTGAAAACCCAAACAAGCCTCCAAACGACCCCGTAGGAGGCACGAACACCTTGCACGGGACCAATGTAACTTGTAGAAACTGACTGCGTAGTCCCGGGTCTCCCGATTTGAGAGTATGATGATAATTTGCAAGAATCACACTTAGACTTGAAAACAGACCGTTAAAGGGTGAAAACCCAAACCAGCCCCCAAACGACCCCGTAGGAGGCACGAACACCTCGCACGGGACCAATGTAACTTGTAGCAACTGATCGCGTAGTCCCAGATTGAGAGTATGATGATAATTTGCAAAAATTACACTTATACTTGAAAACAGGCCGTTAAAAGGTGAAAACCCAAACCAGCCCCCAAATGACCCCGTAGGAGGCACGAACACCTTGCACGGGACCAATGTAACTTGTAGGAACTGACCGCGTAGTCCCGGTTTGAGAGTATGATGATATTTTGCAAAAATCAAACTTAGACATGAAAACAGGCCGTTAAAGGGTGAAAACCCAAACCAGCTCCCAAAACCAGCTCCCAAAACCAGCACACAAACGACCCCGTAGGAGGCACGAACACCTCGCACGGGGCCAATGTAACTTGTAGGAACTGACCGCATAGTCCCGGGTTTCCCGATTTGAGAGTATGATGATAATTTGCCAAAATTATACTTAGACTTGAAAACAGGCCGTTAAAGGGTGAAAACCCAAACCAGCCCCTAAACGACCCCGTAGGAGGCACGAACACCTCGCACGGGACCAATGTAACTTGTAGGAACTGACTACGTAGTCCCGGGTCTCTCGGTTTGAGAGTATGACGATAATTTGTAAAAATCACACTTAGACTTGAAAACAGACCGTTAAAGGGTGAAAACCAAAACCAGCCCCCAAACGACCCCGTAGGAGGCAGGAACACCTCGCACAGGACCAATGTAACTTGTAGGAACTGATCGCGTAGTCCCGGTTTGAGAGTATGACGATAATTTGTAAAAATCACACTTAGACTTGAAAACAGGCCGTTAAAGGGTGAAAACCCAAACCAGCCCCCAAACGACCCCGTAGGAGGCACGAACACCTCGCACAGGACCAATATAACTTATAGGAACTGACTGCGTAGTCTCGGGTCTCCCAATTTGAGAGTATGATGATAATTTGCAAAAATTACACTTAGACTTGAAAATAGACCGTTAAAGGGTGAAAACCCAAACCAGCCCCCAAACGACCCCGTAGGAGGCTCGAACACCTCCCACGGGACCAATGTAACTTGTAGGAACTGATCGCGTAGTCCCGAGTTGAGAGTACGATGATAATTTGCAAAAATCACACTTAGACTTGAAAACAGGCCGTTAAAGGGTGAAAACCCAAACCAGCCCCCAAACGACCCCATAGGAGGCACGAACACCTTTTACGGGACCAATGTAACTTGAAGGAACTGACCGCGTAGTCCCGGTTTGAGAGTATGATGATAATTTGCAAAAATCACACTTAGACTTGAAAACAGGCCATTAAAGGGTGAAAACCGAAACCAGCTCCCAAAACCAGCCCCCAAACGACCCCATAGGAGGCACGAACACCTCGCACGGGGCCAATGTAACTTGTAGGAACTGACCGCATTGTCCCGGGTTTCTCTATTTGAGAGTATGACGATAATTTGCCAAAATCGCACTTAGACTAGAAAACAGGTCGTTAAAGGGTGAAAACCAAAACCAGCCCCCAAATGACCCCGTAGGAGGCACGAACACCGCGCACGGGACCAATGTAACTTGTAGAAACTGACCGCGTAGTCCCGGGTCTCCCGATTTGAGTGTTTGACGATAATTTGCAAAAAGCATACTTAGACTTGAAAATATGCCATTAAATGGTGAAAACCCAAACCAGCCCCCAAACGACCCCGTAGGAGACATGAACACCTCGCACGGGACCAATGTAACTTGTAGGAACTGACCGCGTAGTCGTATATGCAATTTTTTTGCTTGTATATGCAATTTTTCTGCTTGAATATGATTTTTTTTTAAAATGACTTGGTTACTAATATTGTATCTTTTTTGTGGCTTATTTTCTTTGTAGGATGACATTCAATCGTTAGCTTTTATCCATTTGGAACACACGAAGAAATCAATGCTTTACAACAGGGGGATTGTTTATTTAGTACCATTAATATTCAGGATTCTATTTTTTGTGTTATAGCCGAGCAGGCTTCAGTTGTTTTATGGTTTATTTTTATGGCCGTTCTGGCTGTAGTAGTTTTATTGTTGACTTTCATGGCCGTGTGGGCTTTATATGGGCAGATTTTATGTTAGTAGGTTTTGGAATGCTCAAAAAATAGAGGAAATTCTGCCCAATTTTTTTTATATGGGAATTATTAACTCTTGTAATTTTTTGAAGTTATTGTCGACTTTTATACTCATGTGCGGCTTTATATTGGTATTAACTCTTGTAATATTTTGAAGTTTGTATGCACATTAGTTTATCAAAAACCTGCGATATTCATAATTTGTGAATTTTCTTGATTTTTTTTTGCAAATAATAAATATTTTTCCTACCGAATTTGGAATTTGCAGATTTTCCAGATTTGTTTCCTATAATTATTTTTTTAATCAATCGAAAAATCTGGCACGGTTTTAAACCGTGCCAAAACCGTGCCAATGTATAAAAATGAGAACGCTTATAAAACAATCCGGTACGCTTTATAATCGTGCCAAAAGCGTGCCAGATTTAACATCTAGCACGGTTTAAAAGTTTGTCAAAAGCGTGCCAGATAAAAAAACTGGCACAGTTTAAAAGCGTGCCAAAAGTGTGCCAGTTTGGGAAATCTGGCACGGTTTTAAACCGCGCCAGAAAATTTGGCACGCCTGATTCTGGCACGGTTTTGAACCGTGCCAGATTGCGTCTGGCACTGTTTTAAACCGTGCCAGTTTCCTATTTTTGGTGTAGTGCAAGGCGGACGGAGAAATCACCAATCTCAAGGATAAGTCCCAAATTGATGATGCCACAATCAAGAGCTTAAATGAAGCTCTCGCTTCTACCCAGGAGGCCTTTAAAAAGGTGGACCAGAATAATGCAGTTATGTCTATTGATCTGCAGAGTGATCATGAGGCCCTCACTTCTGTCGAGGTGATGGGCGTCTAGAAATATAAGTCCTCAACTAACTATAATATGGATTATGTTGGTTTCTTCTTCGATGGATATAGGGAGTTGGAAAAGATGGTCATGGCCCATCATCTCTACATTATTGATGAAGTTAGTAAATGGCAACGGGACGACGAGGGAGTGAATGCCTTAGATGGGGAGGATGGTGATGATGCACCTTTAAATGATGCTCATGTGGACGATCCTTTGCTAGCCTAGACTACTCCAGTATTTTCTGACCTAAATATTCCTGGTGTTTGACTTTTACTATGAAGCTTACTTGTATTTATTACTATCTTTTTTGAATTATTTTTAGTGCGATCTCTATTATCATTGATGATACCAGAGATATCATCACTTAAACTTGTAATGAGATCAAGCTAATAATCTATAGTAATGGAGATAAGAGAAATAAATTAAATATAGTAACATATGAAGTGAAAAGGATGAACATGATCATACAAATGGTTCAGCCATTGGCCTAATCCACTTTGCGTGTTTTCTATTAAATAAAAAATCTCCAATGGATCAAAATACAACTCTCTATCACTTTCTCTCTCTAATATGAGTTTAACAGAGCTTGGACTAGGGTTTAGAATTTTGATACCCCTCAAGAAAGAAGATCATAGGTATTTATAGCCTGTGGGGGGGAATATTGTACCCCCCCAAGCATGTAATAAGAATGCACATGATGAAGCAACTATTTAGAATTAGTCACTTGACCTGGCACATATATGTCATGATGATGAAGTATTCCCTCACGTGCTCATGAAGATCTTGTTATAACAGTTTGTCTAAGTGGGATAGTGACTCATTGAATCCACATGTGGCCTGGTGATTAAGCATAAATTCTTCATATTTATCCCCGTAATTTATAGGCTTTTATCATCTTATGCGATGTAAATTAAGTTGATTTATCTCCTGTAATTTCTACTAATATTTTCCATCTAATGCATAGATTTTCGGGTATTTCTCTTACATTTTACAGGTATTTTATAGAAGTGAAGAAAAGAGAAAACTCAAAAATCTATAACAAAATAAAAAAAGAAAAGTAAAGGACAAAAAAGTAATTTTACACAAGGAATTTGGATGCATAACTGAAAAAATATTGAAGACCTCAAGTCCACTAGCACGTAGGAAAAAACGACATCCAATTCCGAGTCAAGGATGAAAAGTTATGAAGATTCAAAGTTGAGAAGAAATCGAGGAAGAGAAATGAAGAAAAAAATTCGAGAGAACCAAACTGATGAAGAAACAAGGGAACCGGTCCAAAAAACTGGAAAAGCCAAATCGAACCGATATAAAAGCCTCGAAACTGGTCCCCCCTACCTGAAATTAGTCGTTCAGTTTGCTCAACAAAGAAGAAAAAAAATGGACCGACATTTTTGATTTCTTAAAATTAGAGTTGTGCGTGGTTCAAACACTTAAGAAAACGTGAGGGTTATATCTTATTGTATTACCAGATATTGGATAGTAAGTTTTTATATAGTTTTGAGATATTCTTGAAGGCAAAAACCCTAAGATTCATCTTGTTCAATAATTATTCATCTTTTGGCATAGAATTCATGGTTTTTCTTCATTACAAGTATAGTTCCTTTATTGCTTTCAATTTCTCTCATTTTTTTGGTTTGTGAATTTTTATTTCTTAGTTACAAGTCTCTTTTACATGTTTAATTACACTTTTCAAGTAGGAATGGTTTGATGCAATGTAGTTAACATGTTTTAGCGGGTTCGGGTACATGAACCGAACGTAGGTAACACTTGTGGATTTAAAAGTGAATAAAAAAATCCATAATCCAAAGGTCTTAACTTTATCCGGAGAAAGATTTAAGGCCTTTTAATTCCATTTGCCTTAGGTGACCAGAATGTTTAAAGATGCAATTGGTGTTTTGATAACTTCTCATCCTCGTCAAATAAAAATTTTGATATGATATTGTGAAACATTTATTCCTCATACGTCGAATTCTTAAAGAGTATTTGATGTCTCTTTGCATAAAGAGTTATTGTTTTAAAGATTTTATGTTAAATGTAAACACCGACGGTTCAGGGGAGTGTACCCTAACTCCATTTTCTTCCATATATTTAAATTTTAATTTAGTTCGTCTTGCATGCGTAGTTAGTTATTGATTTAATTGAAATTGATTTAGTTGATAGGTAGAATCACAAAATAATCATCTTTTCCTTCTTTTTTCTACTCATTCGTAGGGTTAAACGTCTTTCCAGTCTGCATTAAACAATCAGGCCATTGCTCACCTTTCCCAGAAAGAAAAAAATATCATGCCCCAGGATCAATTGAAAAACTGAGGTTTATCCGAGAGATAATCTTTGTTGCAAAGGGAGATGGTGAAATCGACCTTGATAAACTGAAAAAAAATCCTTTTTGATCAAGAAAAAAGTAGAAGATCGACTCGTGTGGTCAGCTGATGAAATTTCCAATATCGACCTTCCTTTTTTGGGACAGGTAAACATCTAGGGTATCCCCCTTAAATATTCCCCCCCGAGAGGGCTATAGTTTAATCGTTGGATGAATGTTACGGTATTAACAATCTTTGGCTTACCTTCCTTGACTATCAGAGATATGAATTCCTATCCATTAGAGATAGAGAAAGGAAGTAGTAACAGAGGATTAATTCTCTTCATCTTAGTCCTTGTGTTCGATTCCTGTTTTTATCGGATTATTACTTGATTGATCGGTTTACACTTGAGTCAATATAAGCACACACTAGGGACATTTTTATAGTCGCGTCAAGTTTTTGTCACCATTGTCGAGGACTAGGTAGACTTATAGGTTAGGTCGATTTAATCCAAAATTTGACTCTAATTCTTAGAAAGCCAAAAAAATCATAAAATAAAAAATTTGAGAAAAGTAAAAAGAAAAAAATATAACATCTCTCAAGTCCTTTAATGCACAATCCGCGATAAAGTTCTCTGTCTACTCCAACCCGCATTCACGAAAATCCTATAGTTGAGTATCACCCCAATAGTCCACATACTCATAACGCTCCAAAATTTTGGGTTCCACCTCCTACACCACCTAATTCCATTACAAGTCACACTTCTAGGGCACCGGGTGAGGATACCAAGTCATTTGGAGAGAGATACATATCGGAGGATTCTAGTTATGGTACGGGTGAGGGTTAGATATCGTATCGTCCCATGAGAGATCTCTTATATCGTGAGCGAACTATCACTTCGGGATGCATTTTACTTTCGTACAATGAGGGAAAATTTCAATTATGAAATGGAATGATCGAAAATCTTCCCACCTTTCACGGTTTGGATTCGGATAAACCATACATCCACATCCGTGAGTTCGAAAAGGCATGCGACACATTTAGTGATGAAACTTGCACTCAATACATCATTCGCTTAAATTTTTTTCCTTTTTACTTAAAGGATAAAGCTAAGACTTGGCTTGTCTTTATCACCGAACTCAATTGGGTTATGGACAGATATGCAAGCCAGCTTTCTTTTAAAACTCTTCCCCTAACATAGAACGAATTCCATCATGGCTCAAATTCAAAATTTTAGATAACAAGAAAATGAGCCATTTGATCAATGTTGGGAGCACTTATGGAAGTTGGTTAACATATTCCCACATCATGGTTTTGATAAGTATCACCTTATCTCTTTCTTCCACCAAGGGCTAAGTGTAGCTTCCTAACATCTCATGGAAACTATGTGCGCAGGAGAATTTTAGGGGTTAGATGCAAATGAAGTCGAGTCCCACCTTAAGTATGTCACTGAGACTACTCAAGCATGGGACACATCTGATACCCACACCCTAAATCTAGTTTGATAGAAGTCCACTTCCACTGCTCCTTCCACATCCGGTCTCTATCACGTGGACAAGGACACGGAGTGGAAACTTCGAGTCAACCAAATTGAAGAAAAGATTGGAAGATGTACTTAAATCACTGGAAAGAGAAACAATCGAATCCACCCGAGCAATGAAAGAAAAGGTTTATGATATTTGTGTCATTCAACAGAGGAATACCCGATAATACCCACCTGCAAAGTTGTTCTTCAAGAGCAAGTGGGGGAGATAGGAGATTTTAAGGATAATTTTAATGCCCCTCACGAAAAGTCTTGCAACCCTTCATGGAGTAATCATCCTGGTTTTAATTATGGGAAACAATATGCTGCATTCAATCCTAATTCACACATTGCCCCTCCTCCACCACCGCCTTCACACTTTCAACAAGATCCACACATGCAAGCACCACCTTCTGTGTCGTACATCACCCCATTGAGAAGAAAGTTTGAGGATACTATGAATCAATTCATACAATCTCAACATACAACCAATGCTCAGAATGTACAAATGATTATCGAGATGCAAGCGATAATTTCCAAGTTGCAATAATCTTTAAGTATCCAAGAGAAGGGTAATTTTCCAGCCCAAGGACAAAAACAACCCTTAGGTAAACCTAGTGCGATCTCCACTTTCAACGCTAATAAAGAGTAGTGTTGTACCGTAACCACTCTACGTAGTGGAAGAGTTGTTGAATTGTCACATCCTCCACATGACGAGCAAAATGACAAGGAGATTTCGCCCGGCACGAAAGAGCCGAAGATGTCCCCTTGAGAAATAATGGTAATAACAACACATTTAGGCCCGAGGTGGTTGTGAAACCTCACATTTCTAGTCCATACCCTCAACGGTTAGTACCCCACTCCTAGGATACCTTTGATGAAGATGTGTTAAACGTTTTAAGCAATTAAAGATTAATTTACCTTTTCTCGTGACCATAAAGAAAATTCCAGCATATGTTATGTTTCTTAAAGACTTACTCACGGTGAAACGTATGCTAAAGGTAAAGAAAAATGTGTTTTTAATACAAAACGTTAGTTTCGTACTGTTAAGCGACCTTCCACCAAAATTTAAAGATTCGGGTACACCGACCATTTTGTTCATCATGGGGAAGAATCGAATTGAGAAAGCGTTAATGGATTTAAGGGCGAGTCTTAACATTATCCCATATTCCATCTATAAGCAGTTAGACTTGGTGGACCTTAAACCCATAACGGCGACTCTCCAATTCACAGATCGTTTCGTAAAGATACCTCGGGGGGTCATTGAGGACTTTATTGTCCAAGTTGACACTTTCTACTTCCCGGTGGATTTTGACATTTGGAACGTGGAGCCCTCAGCTTTACCGAGTAATCATGTCCCCATCATCCTTGTCCGTCCATATTTAGCTATGGCTAATGCACTTATTAATACACACAATGGGTAAATGTAACTCATGTTCGGGAATATGACTGTAAAAACAAATAGCTTCAACATCACCAAGACCTAGGGTGATGAGGGAGAATCGCGAGAGACATATCTTATGGAAGGAATAGTACACGAGCATGAGAGTAATCACATGAGAGAGACATTAGGGGTATGCCATGTTACGAAAGTAAGAGCGATAATTCTGACGTTGAACTAGAGGTCGAGAAGATGTGTTTAGTGACTGATGTGGAGATCAGTAGAGATCACGTTGATGAGTGCGAGAGAGAGGGTTTGGAGATTGAGATATTGAAAGAGGACATAGAAAGTTAGCAAGAGAGAAAGGTAGGATATATGATATTAGAAGATTGTGAAAAAGAATTCAGGACAGTGAATGAGAGCCTCCCTATCGAAGTTTAATCACCATTGGACTCATGTAGTCACGTCGAAGAGAGAGAAGTGAACTATAGGATAGATGAGTTCCTTCTTCATGACTATCCACCCGTGCCACTTGAGTCCTCTATTTTGATTGAGGAAAGGACTCGAGTCTCGTCCGATTTAGAGCCCGACCCATGCATTCCCAAAGTTAAGAGAGATCTAGGTTTAGCGTGTCCCTAAAATTTCGACCGAGATGTTCTTTCCAAGATGAGACAAGTATGTTGAGATTTGATTAGGCACCACGAGGATCTCACTCACTTCAGTCATCATGAGCTTCAAGGTTTCCCTCTTATCTGTGGGGCTGGTCCCAACTTATTTCGACTATTGGTTTATGATGTGAGGATAAGGGAGATGAGGAGAACATGAGACCCCATACATGGGGTCGGATGAGTTTTTAGGAGAGAAAGATAGGTCGTTGCACCCCCGACATATATGGGGTGATTTTTATTGTATTTTTGAGTCGTGTGTTGGAGTTATATAGTGTCTTTTTGCATTTTAAATATTTTCATATTTTATTTTTTGCGCTTATTATTTCTTCTTCTTTAGCTTCTAGTCCTTTTGATTAAGGATAATGCAAAAGTCTAAGTTGGGGGGGTGACAAGTGCGTCTTTTTAAAAACTTCACAAAATTTTAAAATGCCCAAAAGAATAAAAAATTTCAAAATTTCCAAAAAAAATTGAAAAATTTTAAAAAGTCAAAAATATTATTATTCAAAATAAATAAAATTTCGAATTTAAATTTTTTGAAAATATCTCTAAAATTTTATTCAAAGTCTCAAATTGTAAAAGTTCCAAATGTAAAAATCCGAAATTGACCAATGATGGAAATTGTACGTAAATTGACGACTTTGAGAATAAGTGTGGATATTAATTAATCCAATGGGATTTCGTTCATTTCATTTTTGTGAGTAATTAAATCAATCCGAGTTAATGGTTAACTCAACGTTCAATTCAGCGTTTAAATAATTCATTGAAGATCTCTATTCCTTTGTTTTAATCGGTTATGAGAAACGAGAGAGATGTTGTCTTGAAAACACGCAAGAATATCTCTAAACTAAATTAATCTCGAGATGCATAGGATAAAAGAATTAGTAATTTATATAAATGAAGTTAGGACATCATTTGTTTACCCAAATATATGAGCCATAAAAAGTTGTGAAAAATAATATCCTTTTGCAAGCCCAATTGAATTGGATAAAGTTCTGAATTTCATTTCATTAACTTGGAAAAAACCCAATTGGCCCGGAATTGAGAAAATTGAACATTCACCCGTTACGTCCGAAAAGTGCAAACAAGGGGCAAGAAAAAAATAAGAGAAAAATGCTCAACAAAAATTGCAAGAAAATAAAAATGTGAAATATAGAAAAAAAAATAAAGAGTAGAGAAAAATGACCAAAAGCCCAAAAAGCACTAAGGGACATCATAAGAACATTTTTCAATTCCGAACTTCCTAACCATTCTCAATTTTACCCAATACACCTTACAACCCAAAAAAGTCCTAACCGAGCTTGAATTGTGAAATTAATTACCGATTGGAGAGCTAAGACATGAAAAAGATAATAAGAGAGATTAAATGGTGTGGTTAAGAGTTGATCTTTCCCATTTTCCAATAATCGTATTCTGATGAAGAGATCTTTTCACTATAAAAATTCCATCTTTCAAATTTGTGTGGGTGAACTTGTGTCCATTACATTTACTCTTATAAATCACATACACAAAGAGAAAATATCAACATTCTGAGTGATTCATTTGTGAGAGCATTCGTGAGCATATGAATCAAAACGAATTTTCGAAAGGTAACGTAATGATCAATCGGTGAAAATTAGAGGTTAAATTTTTGGCTTTGCACACATACACACCAAATTGAGACTCTTGAATATAAATTTACATTAAATTTTACAAATTTTGATCTTTTTCTTTGAATCGAAAAAAAAAATTTGTGGGTATAATCACCGCAAACCCTCATGAGACACCACTTGTTCTATTAGGGTAACCTAGGGGTTTTAAGGCTTATTGCATACGCTAAATGAAATTTCTAGCCTGTGAAAGAGGTATTCTATCCTAATAACAAGTTTGCTAAGTGTTGAACCTTGCTTTGATTCTTTTACATTACTCGAGACGATGAAAGTTCTAAGTTAAGGGGTTTGATTAGGCATAAATTCTTCATATTTATCCCCGTAATTTATATGTTTTTATCATGTTGTGGGATGTAAATTAAGTTGATTTGTCTCATATCATTTCTACTAATATTTTCTATCTAGTGCATCGGGTTTCAGGTATTTCTCCTACATTTTCCAGGTATTTTGTACAAGTGAAGAAAAGAGAAAACTCAAAATCTAGAAAGAAATAAAAGAAAAAAAGTCAAGGTCAAAATAGGAAATTTACACCAGGAATTTGGATGCACAACCTAAGGAAAATTGAATACCAAGAGTCCACTAGCACGTAGGAAGAAACGACATCCAATTTCGAATCCTGGGTGAAAAGTCATAAATTTTCAAAGTTGAGAAGGAAGAGAAATGAAGAAAAAAATTTTCAGAGAATCGAACCGATGAAGAAACAAGGGAACCATTTCGAAAAAATGTAAAAGCCAAATTGAACTGATAGAAAAGTCTCAAAATCAGTCTTCCTATCTGGAATCAGTCGGATCGGTTCTCCTAACAAAGAAGAAAAAATTCGGACTAGTTCAGCTGGACAAAATCTGTAATTTTTATTTCTTAAAATTAGAGTTGTGCATAGTTCAAACACATAATAAAATGCGAGGGTTATCTCTTATTGTATTACCAGCCATTAGATAGTAAGTTTTTACATAGTTTTGAGAGATTCTTGACGGCAAGAACCCTAGGATTCATTTAGTTCAACAGTTATTCATCTTTTGGCATATAATTCAAGGTTTTTCTTCAATAAAAGTATAGTTCATTTATTTCTTTCAATTTCTCTCATCTTTTTTGGGTTGTGAATGATTTATTTCTTATCTACAAGTCTCTTTTACATGTTTAATTGCACTTTTCACGTATGAATGATTTCATGCAACATAGTTAACATGTTTTGTCCATGAATTTCAAAGTGAATAAAAAATAATCCTTCATCCAAAGGTTTGAACTTTATCAAGATAAAGATTGTAAGCCTTTTAATTTCGTTTCCGGTAAGTAACCGAAATGTTTAAGGGTGCAATTGCCATTTTGATAAATTCTCATCCTCGTCAAATACAATTTTTGATTTGATATTGTGTGACATGTAGTCCTCATATGTCGAATGCTTAGAGAGTATTTTATGTCTCTTTGAATGAAGAATTATATTTTTTAAGATTTATGTTAAATGTAAACACCGATAGTTCGGGGGGTGTACCCTAACTCCACTTTCTCCCATATTTTTAAAGTTTAATTTATTTCATCATACATGCATAGTTAGTTATTGATTTAATTCAAATTACATTAGTTGATAGGTACAATAAAAAATAATCATCTTTTCCTTCTTTTTTCTAGTCATTCGTAGGGTTAAACATCTTTCCTATTCATCACCCCAATTCTTCATCTTAGTCCCTGTCTTCGATACCTATTTTTATCAAATTATTACTTGAGAGAACGACTTACATTTGAGTCTATATAAGCATGCACTAGAGACATTTTTTTATCATATCACCAGGTGATAAGGGTCGGTCATCATGGACCAGGATGAGCTGAGTCTTTAGGTTAGTCTTTTAAAGGGATCATCGTCAGAGTGTTGAGTTGGGTTTGAGTCTGCATATGATCCTCGACCCCCATGCTCATGGATGAGGTCTAGTAGGTATGGAAGAGAATTTGGATCGCTTATGTGCCATATGTTTAAGTAGTGGATGAGGACAAGGACACTTATGGTTGGACTTCTATTGAGTCATCCCATATTTTTTTTCCTTGATGAGTGGTCAGGGTTGGCCTTGGTTTGGTTGAGATATCTTAAAGACGAAGACACACTTGTGTAAATCAATCACCCCTAGCCCTTAGTTTTCAATGTTAGTGTACGGCTGAGGGGTATAATCGGTTTCCCCCCCTATGAGAGTGTCTCCTTATCCTCTGAGGCTGGTCAAAACATGAACGAGTTTGGCTGAGTGTACAAATGTTATTTTAATGTCCCTGGGTGGAGGGTTTTAAATTGTACATTTGTCAATAGGTGTGTGCGTTGGCTTGCTCTCCAAGGTAGGGTAATAACATGCCTATTAAGTTGTGCCCTATAATGAATTGGCTCTTCATAATCGCGCCCAATCCTTACATGGTTTAAATAGAAAAAAGTAAATGTTTTCTCTTTCTTCTCCAAACTTCTGAACTTCACGCCCAAGAGTTCTTTTAAACCTCATCTCTCTTCTCTCTGTCCATTTCCAGTAATTTCAGCAAGCTTCTAAGGATTCTCTAAATTTCCAGGTCTTCTTTTTCACTCAGGTAAAATTCCAGTTCCATTTGCTTGAGTTTTCTGCCATTGATAAGCTTTCTTGACTACTTTTCATTTTTTAGCCTATTTTTTATTTTTCGGTGACCTGTCTAGGTGGCTTTAGTGATATATTTAAGAGGTTTAATGGCGTTGTAGTGGATCAAAGTTGGACGGGAGTGTTTTAGTGATGCTTCTAGGTGATTTCTTACCCCATCTGCCTATTGTAAAGGTCACCGGTGCAACTTCGATAGTCTTCTCCAGTGAGGCTAGCTCGAGTGTGCTTTGTGTTCTTAGGTAAAAATGTTTATGTTCCCCTTTTTGATCTTTTAGTCAACCGTAGTAAAACCCTTGGAGGTTTAGAGTGCTTTACAAGCTTTTAGACTATTACCCCCATTTAAGTGATAAGATCATTAGGAAAGGTGAGGCAGAGGCCGAGGCAAAGAGAAAAGCCAAAACAGACCTTACGTGTCTAATCTTTTCAATCCCCTTAGCTGTCATCCCTCCTCTAATAGTTGAGGTTAGTGGGGATAAGATGTATAATCACTCCTCCTCATCTTATGAGGGATACAATCCCTCATCTTCCCGAGTTTCCTCATTAGATGACTCTTTTGAGGAGGCTCTTCATCTTCCCTCGTCTCGTGTGGATGATTATGATGCGCGTCTCGTATGGATGATTGTGATGAACCTGAGTCTACAACCATCAATATTGTTCTTCTAGTCCTATTAGGAGACAAATTTAACAATGGAAATACCTATATGGTTGTTTCCTTATCGTTCATGACTAAAGGAGAGTTCCACGAGAGATTTCCAAGTGGGGGTTGGGATTTTGCGACCGACGCTACCTATGATGATGCTGAGCCGAGGGTTCCCCACATTTGGGAAAATCCCTCCATATATACTAAGTTGGTCCCAAGCTAAGTGTTGACGATAGGACAATGGTTGACTTCTTGAGGTGGCAGGGGAAGGATAGGGGTTTGGCTGAGTTTGAGGAAGTGATGACCTCTTCCTTTCTGAAGTCATTCGGTATGGGAATTACCCCCTAGACGAGTTGTGTGAGTCTTCCAAACTTTCAGCTTATATAGTTATTTTCTCATCTATGAATATTATTACTAATCATCGTCTCCTTTTTCTTGTAGATCATCCTCTTAACACCTAAGATCATATTTGGAATATGACTCCCCCCATCATTCAAGCATCTTTAAGGCTAAAGGGCGACAAATATCCCATCAATGCTGTTGACAAGAAAAAAATAATCGATGGCCCGAGCCATGCTGAGGTTGAGGAGAAGAGAAAGGAATCGGTCGATGGGGGAACCTTCCCGATTGCCAGGAGATAAGGTAGAGGGGTCATTCATCTGATGAGAGGTCGATTACTGCCACTTAAGACTCTAATGAAGATTCCATAGGCTCTTCTCGCCCATCCCAAGGCGAGTTCTGACTCTGTTATAACAAACGGTGTCAAATCTAATACATCCAGCCCTACCTTCCCCTCAGAGTCTGATAAGTTCTTTTTTGAATCGATGGAGGTGCCCCAGGTCTTTAGCTTTGGTCTTCATCATATGGACCATGTATGCCGACTTTACTTTCTTCAAAAAAAATTCATCTTGTAAAGTGCTTCATTGTTTTGTACTAACTCTTATCATTTGTGTTTTTACAGTCCATGGGTGCCTTTACCTATTCCATAGGGTGGATGGTCGAGAAGCTCCCTAGGTGCAAAAGGTCAATAGGGTCCTGTAGGCCGACCGAAACCTGAAGGACAAGGTGAAGTCTATGAGGGGAAATCACAAAATAGACTTTTCTTATTTGCAGAGAGATCATAACGACGATCCAGAGGCTTTGAGGAAGGAGAAAAACCGCTATAGCCGAGGCCGTCAAGAAGGTCAAGGACAAGGTTGTAGAGGTCTACAAGAACTTATAGGAGTTTGGCGACTTCAGTTACTAGTACCTTGAAAAAGGTGAAAAAATGGCCTATCGGCGAGCTATTTTAAAATTCCCCGAGGTTATCTCCTTTATTTAGCCAGATCTGGAGGCCTTGCCATTGACCTGTCCGACCCTCTGCTTCAGAAAACACTAGCTGATATTGAAGCAACGGTCGCAGTTAAGAGCCTAATTCAAATTATTGATGAGGCTATTATGGTAGGAGCTGAAGATGAGGCTGTTGGGATAAGAGTTGAGGATGCAGTTGACATCAATGAGCCGAGTGGTTAGGGTGGTCGTTTGTGACCTATAGCCTCTTCTTTGTGTAATTTTTATTTTATGAACATTTTGTAACTCTTCATTTGTAATTTTGACATTTTCTTCATTATATGTATGTAACTATCATCATCATTAATGCAGATCATTATTTTTACCAAGTATTGTGTCGTATTGCTAATGATCTCTTTACCTAAAGAATGATTTAACCCATATGAATGAATTTAAGTCGAAGTTCTCTCTCGTAGTTTCTAAGATTTTGAGGATGACATTTAATTAACATTGTGATGTTCAAAATAACCATAATTAAATGATTTTTAATTTGAAATGACCAAATTAAAGGTTTTAATATGAGTCCCCTCTCATCTTTTTGAGGAGTGTATGGATGAGTCTCATCTCTTCATACACTCTCGTCTTCACCGAGGGAGTTTTAACTTTGAGATCACCATATCATGATGCTCAAAATAACCATAATTAAATGATTTTTAATTTGAAACCACCAAATTAATGATGGTAATATAAGTCCCCTCTCATCGTTTTTTAGAGTGTATGAATGAGTCTCGTCTCCTCATACACTATCGTCTCCACCGAGGGAGTTTTAACTCTAAGATCACCACATTGTAATGTTCAAATAACCATAATTAAATAATTTTTATCAATTTTTTTTATGTTTTTCACCACCTAAGTGATGTTGTCAGATTATTCCCCCCTCTCGGTTTTATTTAGAGTTCATGTACGAGACGATCCTCCCATGGTTTCTCGTATCAGTGAGAGTGATTCAAAACTAATTCACCGTAATAATGATGTTTTAGCTTAGAGTAATTCAAACCACACATTCAATAATTGAACACAAAGACATGAGGAGATAATTTCACTTTTTCATTCATTACATCAAAATTTTCCAACTACAAGTAATATCGATACACAAAAAGGATGACACACAAATGACACTCAAACCTACTAATAATACCTCTTCAAATTATCTGCATTCCATGGATTGGAAAAGGCTCTACCTCTAGGTTCTCCAGTCTGTAATTTCTGGGGAGTACTTCTTCAGTGACTTTATATGGGCCATACCAGTTCGGATGTAATTTCTTCAGCTTCCTCCAAACATTTTTTAATACCAAATCTCCCCAAGAAATTGGCCTTGCTTTGACCCTATTATTATAGAATTTGGCTACCCTTTGTTGATATACTGCCTATCTGATCTCATCATCTTATTGTCTTTATTCTATCATGTCTACGTCAGGACTCCTTTCTTCATTGTTGGTCTCAAGTTTGTAAGTCTGGACTTTATAACTCGGAAGGCCGAGTTTAGTGGGGATTAATGCCTCTGACCCGTAAGCTAGAATGAAGCGTGTCTACCCTGTAGTTGTCCTCTCGTTTATCCTATAAGCACATAGAACTCTATGTAACTCATCCGTCCAAACATGTTTGGCATCTTCTAACTTCTTCTTAATTCCGTCTAATATCGTCCTATTGGTGTCTTCAGTTTTACTGTTGGCTTAGGGTCATCCCAGTGCTGAGTAGAACTGCTTGATGTCGACCCTTTCACAATATGCCTCTACGGAATTATTTTTTAAATTAATTTCCATTGTCAGAAATCAAGGTGTGTGGTAGACCATACCTGTAAATGATGTTTCTCCAAATAAACTTGAAGGTCTTCATCTCCATTATGGAAATCATGGCTTCAGCCTCCACCCACTTTGAGAAGTAATCGATTGCCACAATAAGATACCTATAATTTCATGTAGCTTTAGTTAGATGTCCTACTAGGTCAATTCCCCAAACTATAAGCGACCAGGGGACTGCGATGGATGACAAAGGCTGATGAGGGTGATAGAGGATGCACGCATATCTTTGACACTTATCACATTTATTTACATGGTCGGTTTCATCCTTGGCAAGGGTCGACCAATAGTAGCCCTGTGTCAAAATATTTTTTTCCAAAGATCATCCCCGTATATGACTTTATCATGACCCCTCAAACATATCTCGTAAGGCGTATTCCACTTCACTAGGGTGGACATATCAGAGCAAAGTAAATTAAAAACCTTTTTTGTATAGGACATTGCCTATGATGGTTAATTTTGCTGCTCTATAATGTAATTTTTTTCCTTTCAACCTTTGTATTTGGAAGATCCCTACCCCTGATATATTTGATGACATGATCCATCCATAACTCTTTGAGATTCAAATTTAGGTAAAACTCAAGCCTACTTTGGTTATCATCAGTACTGGGGTTGTAAAGTATTTTAATTTAGACGGTCCTTCTAATCTCTATTCTAGTAGCAGAGGATAACCTTGCTAGAGCGTCAATCCGACTATTCTCAAGCCAATGGATCCTTTTCGCTTTGACTTCCCCAAGATTCATCATTACCTTTCTAACTATGTTTAAACACTTGGCCATATTTTGTTCTTTGTCTTTATAGATTCCCAATACTTTCTTAACAACTAGTTGGGAGTCACTATACATAACCATCTGGTAAACATTCATTTCTTTGGCAAGGGAGAGGCCTACTAAAAGGGCATCATACTCAGACTTATTGTTTGATTCTCTAAAGTTGAATCTTGGGGAATATTCGATATCATTTACATCCGATACCGAGAGTATCATCCCGACCTCAGTTCTATTCTCATAAGATGAACCACGCATGAAAAGACTTCATACTTGGTCTTCTTTTGAGAAAGGCCTCTTTGTCAATACGCCTTTTTGGAGTAAGAAATATTTTTTTATGACATCAGCTTGCTCCATGTTGACGGACGGTTGACTTGCAACAACTATTTCTGACTCTAAAGTATCCTCTTCCATTCTGATGTCTTCGACCCAAGTGAATTCGACTACAAAATCATTTAACGCTTGACCCTTGATTGCAGTCCTTGGCTAATACATGATGTTAAACTCTCCTAACTCAATTGGCCACGCGATCAGCCTACCCAATTTCCCAGGTTTATGGATGACTCGCCTTAAAGGAGTGTCATTGAGTACCACCATAGTATGATCTTGGGAATAGGGATTTATTTATCTAGAGTCATGGATCAAAGAATATGCTAGTTCCTCCGTCCTTGTATACTTGAGCTCGACCCCTTGAAGTGCATGACTGTCAAACTACACAGGATTTTGAAACCCCTCATCATATCTTACAATTGAAGCACTGATTGCTAACTCGGATATTGCCAAATATAAAAACAACTTCTCCCCCTCCATAAAGGATACTAAATAAGTTTTTTAAATCTTGGAAATCCTTTTCTCATTACTTGTACTAGATGAATGCTTTCCTCAAGATTTTAAAGAATGACAAACACTTATCTGTGGCCCTAGAGACGAAGCGGTTGAGAGCAATAACTCTTACTATCAGCCTCTCACATCCTTTATAGTCATTGGTGTCTTCATATCTATCAATGCCTTGACTTTTTTCTAGGTTTTACTCAATCCCCCTTTGATTGACTATGAAGAAGAAGAATTATCCCGTGCTGATGTCGAACATGCAGTTTGTCGGATTCAACTTCCTCTTTTAGAGATTCATGGTGCCAAACGTTCTCTCAAGGTTAACCACGTGATCCTCGACCTTAAGGATCTTCGTCATCATATCATCAACATAAACCTCCATAGTTTTCCCAATCTAATCTTCCAACATGATATTAACCAACCTATGATAAGTTGAATCTGCATTTTTAAAGGCTGAATGGCATGACCTTAAAGTAGTAGGTTCCTTTATCAGTTATAAATGAAGTCTTCTCAGCATCATCGCCATTCATGAAGATCTGACTATACATTGAATAATCATCCATGAAGCTCATCAGTTTGTGCCGAACTATGGCATCCACCATTTGATCTATCTGGGGTAAAGGGAAGTTATCTTTTGGATAACCTTTGTTTAAATCCATAAAGTTTACACATATTCTCCATTTTCCATTGACTTTTGTCATATTCACAACATTAGACAGCCAATCCGAATAGTGCAGTTTACGAATAAACTCCACCTATTGGAGATTTCTAACCTCGTCCTAGATGACCTCGTACCTGTCTTTGGCGTAGATCCTCCTCATCATCTTCAATGGCTGGGTGTCCTTATTAATTTTTAGCCGATGGCAGAGAATTTTCAGGTCAATCCCCAACATATCCCTATGGCTCTATGCGAAGATGCTCTTTTCAGCTCTTCCTTAGTGAGGACGATGAATTCTACCTCCTCTATGTCCTCACCTTTCTTCAGCTTCCTCTCATCCCTTGGGTGAAGAATGTCAATATTGTAAAATTTTATGAGCTTCTTGTGAGCCTCCTTTTATTTTATCAAGCTAAAGTAACACTCTCGCGCTTATACCTGGTCACCTTGGACTTCGCCTACCCCAAAAGGAGTAAAAATTTTTACCATTTGGTGTTGTAGAAGGGACTGCCTCCAATTCTTTGAGTGATAATTTATCTAGGATCATATTGTAGGCTAAGAATATGTTCTCTTCCATCACAAAAAGATTACCTTCTTTGTTAGGAACCTCATCCAGGTACCCATACAAACATCCATCTAAAACACCCCTCATGGGTGCACCTTCTCTCCACTGAAACCTATCAATGGTTGATCATATGGACTAACCTTTTGTTATCGAGATTTAATCCCTTGAAGTAGTCCCAAAACATAAAATTGACTAAGTTGCCACTGTCCATAAGTACCCATGACACATTGTACCCATGGACCCTAGTGCTGATGATCAAAGGGTCATCATAGGGGGCCAAAATGCCCTTGAGGTCCATTCATGAGAAGCCTACCACCAAGGTATCCATGTATACTTTCTCTAGATTCCTCGACTTTGGTTCTGCAGTAGCCAAGTTAACATTCAGTCACTTGGGTGCTGACTTTGATTCTATGAATAAGCCTTACGATCGGCTGACTTTGATTCTAGGATATGTGACAAACAAGTCGACCAGTTTCTAGAATTTAGATATTTTTCTTTGGGGCAAGATATTGTACCATATATGAGCCGAACTCGTAATTATACTGTAGAAAGATCTACATCGCATCTCATCGGGAATGGAATAAATGTCTGCAGCCTTCTGATACAATTTAATATGAAGAACTGGATCAATTTTTCCATCATACTTTGGTGTGACAATTGGTGTCTTGAATTCGATCGGAGTGGGATATGACATAACAGACGGAATGAATGGAGACCTATTTATAAAATCCCTTTGTAGAGGGTTATTTGAACTAGCCATCTCTTCGAGACGATCCTCCAAGTATTGGATAAACCCTTTCCACGGTTGGTTGTCCTTTTTTATTTTATCATGAACTGACTTAGCAGTTCGGTCTCAACTTTCAGTATAGATCTTTTCTTTGGCATCCATATCGGGTTTGGACGATGCCTTGGTAGATCGGCGGGAGCCCCCAGTGAAGGATCTGCTTGGACCACCGCTTATCTGGTCACGACCTTAAGCAACTGCTGTTGCTTGCCCATAATTATGATGTGGGCCCAATTGATTAAACTTTGAGCCTCTGCTCAATCTTTCCAATACACTGGGATGATCTTCATAAAATAATTAATCGTCATTATAGTTGGGTGATTGGATGGAGGACCTGGCTTTGAGGTAGTAAGATTGATCTCGCTGAGATTTGGATCATCGGGTGGAACTGGTGTTTCCAAAAGATCCTAGTCTCAGCCTCGTAGGTTTTTCTAGAGCATGTCGGCGATAATCTTTTCTCTTGTCTCTTTAGGGCGCTGGGGGAAACCTTCATCCCCTTCTTCGCCAAATCTCCAACTCAGGGATAGCGATATTGGGGTTGGGCTATGCTGGCCCATCCTATAGAGTATGTGCCATATGCTTAACATTCTCTTGCATCGCCTCTTATCCCTTGGCTAGACTCATTAATAAGCTGTGTAAATTATCCATACCAGTGCGGATGGGTGGTGTTTAAACTTTTTCCATATGGATGGTCTCGGGATTATCCGCTATTCTCAGACGTTTTAGGGCATGTGATGAACCAAATATTATAGGTAGGGATCACAATGGCTTATCATATTCCACAAACGATACCAATTTGTTATCATCCAAAAATGGTGATAAAAAATAAATAAAAAATAATTGAGAGAATGAATAATAAAGGGAATAGGGATGGGAGATAATGATAATGAGGCAAAATTTACATGGTTCGGCCCAAGAAGGAAACCTACATTCACGGGCATACTAACTCTTCTTTTATTGTTGTTAGGTGTAAAATTAGGGTTGTTAAGATTACAAAATGATTGAGCCCCCTTTCTACGTGGGTTTTCCCTCTATTTATAGGCGATTTTATGGAGAATATTTAGGGAACAGGTGGACAGCCTTTATAGGCCGGGAAACTACACCAATACAGATATGATAACTGATTGATAAAAAAATGATATGCCTTGGATTCTATATGGGAGTTCAGAGGTGCGTGCAAGTAATAAACATGTAATAACCACATTTCCCTTATTTCCACGTGACTAGTGAGAAGTTCATCGGGTATATGTGGGAACACGTCCACATGGTGTGAGAAAGTAACTACACTAGAGGAGGATATTTGTCCATTGAGGCTATCCAAACAGACTGGCACTTGAGCTAACCTCATGTTAGAACTGAGGTCGAGCACATGGCGGGTCCTCTCATGGCGTCATTTAGGCTCCACATAAGTCAGTTTCATAAAGGTATAATAACTTATTTCGTCTGCTATCATCCTTCTGTCTAAACCCGATCAGGAAATGAAGGATTTCATCACCACTCTTAGTCTTTACTATTACATCATTATTCCATTCAAAATTTAAAATTGTAAGAGCACCCTACGAGCAGTTAATCACCAAAATGTTTAAGCAATAATTGAGAGATACCATGGAAGTGTAAATCAATGATATTCTTTTGAAGAGTGAGAATTAGTGTGACAACCTCTCAGACCTTACAAAGGCAATTGAAATCCTTTGATACTATAAAATGAGTCTCAATGCGACTAAATACTAATTTGAACTTCAATCCGATAAATTATTTGTCTACTTAGTTAGTTAGAGAGAAATCTAAGTTAATCTCGATCACATTGAGGAAATAAGAACCGTTTAACCTCCCAAAACTTTTAGGGATGTTGAAAAGAAAAATATAATGATTGAAGAACTTAATCGATTCATTTCTAAATATTCCGAATGATGCCAACCTTTCTTTAAGTTATTGAGAAAGGGGAAAATGGATTTTGGAATAATGAGTGTCCGAAGGCACTACATGATATTGATAATTATCTCTGTAGACCACTCATACTCACAGTTCCTATCCCAAAAGGTCCATTTTACTTGTATCTCTGAATGTTTAAGCTTGCAGTTAGCTCATCTTTGGTCTACGAGAAGGAGGGATGCCAAGCCTCAATTTACTACATCAACAAAATACTATTAGATTTCTAACTATGATATCTCCTATTATAAAAAGTGTCTTATTCACTGGTGATTGCATTGCAGAAGTTAAAATACTACTTTGAGGCACATATTATATCACAATCATAACATCTTCTAAAAGCAGTTCTCGAAAAGGCCAACGTATATAGATGAATGTCAAAATGGTCAGTGGAATTGAGTAGGTTTCATATCCATTATCTACCTAGAACCGCATTAAAAAGGAAGTTTTTATATATTTTATCGTAAATTTCATCAAAGAACATCATTCTTGGGTGAACCCAAAGTCGGATGACCAAATGGTTGTGAAAATACCGCAACAACATTATAGGTAAACCCTTTATGTATACATAACACTTAACATAAAGGGGATTAGAGTTTGGATAATTCTAGTCACTCCAGATCTCATCATCCCTAAACAGTCCATATGACTTGATTTTAAGACATCAAACAATTAGGCAGAATATAAGGATATCCTCGGAGGACTAAAAAAAACATTATACCTAAGATCTAGTCACCTTAATGTATATTATGACTCAAGACTGGTATAAAATGAGATATTAGGAAACTGCAACACTTGACATAAATGTATGTTGGCCTACCTTGAAAAGTCTTACAATTCTAGGGTGTCCAAATACAATAATTCCCAAGTGGAAATAACAAACATGTAAATGCCTTGGTCACTTTGGCTTTGTTTGTCAAGTATGAACTCAAAAGAGTAATATAGTTATAGTACCTAGTACAACCAATCATCCAGAGGAAATAGGACACCAATGAGGTTTTCAACGTGAAGAAAGATCTCAATTGGATAGATCCTATACTAAAGTATTTTAAAGAGGATATGATGACCCCAAACAAAAGAGAGGACCATTAAATTCGGGTTAAAATTGATCAATTTTATTTTTTACCTGAAGGAAATCTCTACAAGGAATCATTTACTAAACCATATATACAATGTGTCCCACCCAACGACGTTGACCAAGTCTTGTATGAGTTACATGAAGGAATTTGTGTAAGTCATTCTAGAGGGAGGTCTCTAGAATAATGAGCAATTAAGAAGGGGTACGCATGGCCTTATATATAGAAATACATCATCTCCTATATGAAAAAGTGCAAAAAGTGTCAGTTGTTCTTGCGACTACTTCACCACCTAACCAGTGACCTAAAATCACTAACAAGCCTGTGGTCATTTTCTCAGTAGGGGATGGAAATCGTAGGACCATTGCCTAATACACTGAAAAATAGGAAAAAGATTCTAGCTCATGCATATTATTTCACTAAATGGATTGAAACGGAACCATAAGTGAACATCAAGGATGCCAATATGATCAAGTTCATCTAGATGAACATGATAAACCGTTTTGGCATGATAAAAACCCCCACCACCAACAATGGGATGTAGTTTGAAAGTAATCCCTTCCAAGATTTTTGTAGCATTTATGAAATCAAAAACTTTTATAGTTAGGTAGCTTACCTTTATTGCAATGGAAAAATAGAGGCCCTCAACAAAACATTTTTCGAAAAATGAAGAAAAGGTTAGAAAAGGCAAAAGGTGCATGGGTGGATGAGCTCCCCCACATCCTATGGCCATATCGAACAACTCCTAGAGGTCATCAGGGGAAACTCCCTTTGACTTAGCCTATGGAATCCATCATACCACTAGAATTAAGGTCACTAACTGTGATAACAACCATATCTAACTAATGTTTCAAAGATGACATGAAAGGTACATAACTTGATATATGAAATAACGTGTGTGAGTACAAGAAATATCATAATAAAGAGATCCACTAAAATAATCACAAAGAAAATAAAGTAAAGATCACACATAACAATGATATATGTGGTTCCATAATTTTCCTATGTCCACGGAGAGGTTACTGCTTTATTATATTGTCTCTTACTATTCCATGTTACATCCCTTTGCCCTGGTTCTGGGTGTACAATTTATAGGTGCATCAAAATAGTGATTGAGTTATGTAAGGAACTCAAGTAACATATTGAATTTACCAAGAAACGCCTGAATAGTTTTTTGATTATTATTGGTAACTGATTTGACTATATCCGTAAGTGTTCTAGTGTATTTGAAATACTCGTGTGTGAATTAAATTATGATTTCGGTAGAGTAGCGCTTTTATTAATCCAGGTTGATCAGATACTCTCGTGGACCATGTTAAATTGGTCCCTATAATTGCCCCTAAAATATTTGGGCTTATAGTTTAGGCCAATAGATTTTAAACAATTCTTAGGCCTAAGGCTTAGAATAGTATCAAAACTGGTATGCCACGTTTTTAGTTCATGAGGATTGATGGGGGTACCTTGTCCTTAGGAGAAAATGAAGCGTTGAGATCTGTATGGGGAAGCGCATCTCATCATTTGGGATATTTAAAACTTGTTCATGTGCAACTTAAGCATCAGTTCACTATTTTTGGTCGTCCTTGTACACACTTTTCCTATAAGCTTCCCCTCTTGTTCTCTGCTTCAAAATCAGAGTTCTTCTTCTTCTGCGATCTCTTAAAGCTTCACTAATACTTGTAAGTTACATTCTTTCACTTTTTCAATTCTTCTTCTTCTTCTTCTTCTTCTTTAAATTATTCATAACCGTAGTTAGGGTTTCCCTTGTCCTATTTTGCTAATGGTAAGACTTGATAACAAGTCAATTTTTGAGTTAAAAAATGCTATAATATCACTGACTGGGTAGATATCGAGTGTGTTCCAATTCCTCGATGTGTCCGTACAATAGAACATGGTCACTAGATTCATACTTTGTTAATTTCTCAAGGGTCTTGACATTTCCCCCCAATCCTTTGTTTTTAAGATTCTTCAAATATTTTGACATTGTTCCCTCTCAGTGTAGTCCAAATCTTTAGAAAATTATAAACTGAGTACACTGGATAAATGAATTTTATGGAACTGACTTGGGGCTTGTAGAAATTTATTATTATGTATTCTCACACAAAAGTGAAGGAATCTTATATTTGAAGGCGAGGAGTGTTGACATAATCCTGGTGGTGAATTTTCCTGATTCCCACATGGACTACTAGAACCAAGGATTCATTGTTAGGAATTGGCAATATCCTCCCCAATCTGAGGGCATAAGTTCTAGGGGACCTCGGATCCCTACCTTTGGGGAGGAATACATAGGTTGATGATACTATCTATTTCTTAGTTCTTCGCTTTCTCGTTCCTCTTATTTGCTTTTTTTTTATTTCATTTATTCTTCTTGTTTTGTAGCTAAAGAAAAGAACTGAGAACCTTCCCCTTATGAGATAAAGTCTACTGACCTATTGAAGGCTTCGAAAGTTAAGGAGAGGCTCGCTTACGGCAAAAATCCTTGTGTGGCAGCATATATTCTTAAATACAAAAACACCACTACTAGATTTATTTCTCATCTAGTGGATAAAATCTATAATTTAGAGCTTCAAAAGGAGGAGGTTTGTTGTCCTTCTGAACCTATCCAGCTAGAAGAATAAGGGAAGAAGAAAGTAAGGAAGAGGGAGGATAGGAAGAGAAGGTCAAAGAGGAAGTATCAGAGGAGGATAACGAGGAAGGAAGTGAAGAAGAAACCCATAGAGAAAAAGAAAAGATGGCCCCACCTAAGAGAAGGTGTCTAGTCATTTATGATGATGATTATGATCTGTTATCTGATCAAATCAAGTATTTAAAGAGGAAGGAAGGATAATCCCCTATAGCTGGTGGTTCCAGACCTGGAACTAAGGGGAAGGAGATATGGAGAGAAAGAAAAAAGAAGAGGAGGAGAGAAAGAAAGAAGAGGATATAAAGAGGGCATATGCCTTAAAGGCTCCATGTGTGCCTTTTCTACTCCAAGTTTTTTAGGGATCAAGTGTGGTTGACACTCCCCTACTCTCCATTCAGTTACTGGAGAGGACTGTGCTGACTACTGATCATGAGAAATTGGTGAGGATGGGGTCCAACCAGTTGGCCCTAAGATCCACACAAGGGCTTGCTCTGGTACTTCCTTATTCTCTCTCTCTTCGTCTCTATATTCCTTTTCCAATTTCTACAAACTAATTTATATTTCTCTTTCCTCTTGTAGTTTATTTCTGATTTTATTACTCTTCTGTGTGGTCGAGATGTCCAGTCTAAGAAGAATTTAGACTTAGAGACGACCACGAAGAACTTTGAGAAATCCCTGGCTGATGCTAAGTCCGATTTTTAGCATGAGAAGGATAAGGCCTTGTTTTTCCTCAAGGAGAATTTGATAAAAGAGTTGGACAACCTTCAAGATGCTTATAATCTGGTGGTTGCTGACTACCTCAAGGTTACCGAAGATAATAAGGAGTTGATCGCCAAGGTTGAGAAGCTAGAAGAAGAATCTGCGACCGTTAGAGGCAGTGGGTATAATGATGGTTGAGAGACAGCGTACGATAATGCCGATCACTAGATAAAATATTTTCATCGGGTAGGTTTCAAGAAAGGCTAGGACTAGTCCTTGGTCACTTATGGAGCTCTTGCGAATTCTTTCGTGTTCACCCAGCACATACTAGATCCCAATCCCATGAATGTTGAGGAGCCTCCAGTCAACCAACCCTCTTCTTGAGCTGAGGTGGAGCCCATTGATCCAGCTACATGATATCTCCCTATTGATCAAGCTATAAGGAACCTTGTTGCAATCGTGGTTGTTGGCATCCAGGATACCAGGGATGATGTAGATCCTAGAGTTTGTGAGATTCTTAAATTTTTCTCCTTTTTCTTTTTTCTTGTTTGGTGTTATGTTGTAACTTCCCCAAACTTATATCGGCATATGCCTGACTTATATTTAATGGAAAATAAGACTTTCCTTTCTTTCTTGTGTTGTCTTTTATCTGGTGATATCTCTTACTGATGTTTGCCAAATCCACTACTTATTTTTTTTTAATAGAGCCCATTAATCTAGATGAGAATATTCCTCCTGATTCTCGATTAAGGAAGACCCTAGGATTGAACAACAGTGTACGGGCTCATATATATTTCATAAATATCTACAGATCTCTGAAGACAAGAACCCAAAAAAATATAGATTAGGCTGAGCTGGTCGCCAAAGTCAAAGACATAGTTGAAGATATGGAGGATATTGTATCTTCAGTTCAGGAGGAAGTGGATGCCTTAAAGGCCAAACTCCTGGATACCACTAAAGTTAATCAAGCGGGGGAGTTAATCTAAAGAGAATGATGAACAGAAGAGGGAAGTTTATCGGTTAAATGAGAACATTTCATTAGGGTCCTCTCTAGTGCTTCTAGGGTCTTCTTTATCTTCAACTGGGACAACTCGAGCTGAAAACTAAGCTCTGCAAATGGAAATTATTGAGCTTAAGGTAGATGTCCAATGAGCTTACGTGACCAGTTATAGACTCTAAAGAGATGTGACAAGGCTGAGGCATCTATTTCGAATGGTACCTTGACATGCTTAGGCATATGGTTATGATTAAGGCTGGACTGATGCATTGACAAGATTAAGGGAAGCAAAAGACAGTGCTTTTGCCCGAGGATAACTTAATGCCCTTGGGGAGGTGAAAATGACTAAAGAGTCTAACATGTGGTATAAGTACCAGATAAATTAACTAGACTATTATCATTATCCCTTCCCGATGAATAATTGGTGGAACCCAATAGACGATATCCCTATCTGGCTTTTGGAGCATTACTTAGAAGACAGTGAAAAAAGAGTTTGTCCCTCACCCAAACGATGGTCGGAGAGTGCGTACTGCAGACTACCTTGCTCGCTATCCTGGGCCATTATAAATCTTTTGTTCAAATTAGTTTTTATTATAGATGTAACTTCTTATTATAGTGAATGAATAAGTGTTATTTATCAATGTCTAATGTTTTGAGCCTATGCTGACTAAACATGCGTTATTGCTTTGATAATCAATATATTTGTAGACAAAATAATATTGATTGACCACCCTGGGTCCTTTATTATCCATGTAGACTAGAACTTAGATTTTATCATTTTGAGCTTCTTAGCTGACTAAATGGTTTTAAGAACAAGCATTAGCCATACGTTGTTATGTGTTAGAACATTATCCCCGTGCAATATGCCTTAGAGGTATCATTCAAGCTTCTTTACCTTTTAGATTGTGTCATCACACTCCCTAAGGCCTATGTAAGATGATGGAGATAATGTAATCGGTAGATAGACCATCCACCCAAGAAGGCTTTTTGTAACCAACAAAGTTAGCGACCAACCTAAGTTAGCTTTATTACCTATAGGGCTTTTGTTATTATTGGGGAAACTCAAGAGGTTTCTTGTGTATGTAATAAGGACCCGATGGTTATAGTAATTAAAATTCTTTTATTGAATTATTATAACCACTACAAACGCTGCTTGGAACATGAGGTTCCTTGATCGAAGACAAATTGATCCACGTGTTGAATCCCGATAGCTTAGTTGTGCATGAAGGAGTTATCATTTGGAAAAGGTACATACTAATGAGATGCAATCAATACGAATTAAGTAGCCAATGAACAATATAAGAGTGTAGGGTCCAACTATCCTTTATTCATTAAATATTGTCTAACGAGCAATAAAAGTTTGAAAATAAAAATTTCCTGAAACTAAATCTGCTAATAAAAGATAAAGAAGGCTAAAAGTAGAACTTCCTGAGGTTGGCAACATTTCAGGCTCTTAGTATCTCCCTACCCTCTAGCATTTCTAAGTGATATTCTCCTTGAAGGTCGTCCCTAATTACTCTGAAGGTTCCTTCCTAGTTTGGTCCCAGTTTGTCATATGATGGTCTTACGGCACTATTGAGGACTTTCTTTAGGACATAATCACATACTAAAAATTTCCCCGGGTTAACTTTTTTACTGTAGTGCATGGTCAGTTGTTGTTGGTAAGAAGCCAACTTGATTATGGCCTACTCTCTCTGCACGTCTTCTAACTCAAGTTCAATATGTAAGGCATCATCATTAAGACCTTGGTTGACCAAGCGATTCTTATAGTGGGGATACCTGCTTCTAGTGGGATGATAGATTACACCCCGTAAGCAAGCGTGAATGGTGTTTTCCTAGTTCTTCACCTTGTAGTGATACGGTAAGCCCATAACACATGAGGGAACTAATCCACCTAAGCAGTCTTTCCCCTTTATAGCTTATTTTTTAGTCCATTGAGCATGGTTTTATTAGAAGCCTCTACCTACCCATTTCTTTGGGGGTACGCCACAGAACTGAAGTGGTGCTTAATGCCATGTTCATTACAAAAATCTTAAAAGAAACTATCTCAAATTATATGCCGGTATCGTGATAATATCCCTTAGCTCCCCAAAGAATGTCACGATATTTTTCCAGATGAACCTGGTCATATATAAGTCACGAATATTTGCTAGTGGTTCTGCCTCTACCCGATTAGGGAAGTAATCTATGCCTACCAACAGATACTTTCGATTTCCAGGTGCGATAGGTAGTGGTCCCACTATGGCCAGCGTCTATTGTGTGAACAACGATGAGATTGTTAATGACTTCAGGTCGTTGGCGGGCTGGTGGATCATAGGAGAGTGCTTCTGACATTTTTCACACTAATGGGCGTAAAGGATGTGTATTTTTTCAAATGAGGCCACCAGTAACCCTCTTTTATACTCGAAAGGGCAAAGATCTTCCTCCTACGTGACTCCTATAAATACCCTAATAAAATTCACTGAGTACTTGATCGGTGTCATTTGGGTGGACGCACTGGAGATAAGGACATGTAAATGACTTCTTGTAGATATTTCCTTCTTGGGAGAGATAAAAGAGCGTAGCCTTGACCCTTACCTAATAGGTTGACCTCTTATCGTCGGGGTCACTTCGTAGATAATTTACGATAGGATCCATCCAACTAGGGGACTTTTCTATAAGGAGGGCCTAATCGACTATGACTGTTTAGTCAATAGTTGGTTGCGTAAGGAACTCTATCTGAATAGTTCTCCTTATGTCTGAGTCAACTACTAAGCTCAAGGCCGCTAAGGCATTGGCATGATTATTCTGCCTCCAGGGGAACTGTTGAATGTCCACTTTCTGAAACCCTTCCATAAGTATTCTTACCACAGCGAGGTAGGATACCATCCTATCATCTTTGGTATTAAATTACTCACTCACCTGCTTGGAGACCACTTTGTGGTCACCGTATATGTGAAGGAACTTTTTCCCAGCAGTTGGGCCTTGCGCAAGATAACGATTAGTTCTTCGTACTCAGATTTGTTATTAGAGGTCTCAAATACCAATTTAATTCCTTTCTCAATCACTGTATCTTCTGGGGTGATGAGGAAGATCCCTTATCCCGCCCCATTGGAATTAGAGCCCCCATTAATGTATAGGGTTTAGTCCTTAGACCGTGCTTCCTTATTTTTAGACTTCTCTCCTTTCAGTTGGTCTATTGACTGGGCTCCTATAAATTTAACAATGAAGTCTTCTAAGACTTTTCCCTTAATCATCATTCTTAGTTGGAAGTGGAAATTGAATCTCCCTAGTTCTACCGACGATTTTGAAAGTCATCCATAAAGGTCTTTTTTTCGTAGAACGTCTTTAAGGGGTAGGAAGTGATTATAGTTATTGAATTGGATGTAAAGTAATGCTTCAACTTCTTTGAGGCGACTACAAGTGCATAGGCAAGTTTTTCCTGAGGCAGGTACCGTAGTTCTGCATCCACAAGTGTCTTACTAGTGTAGTAAATTGGATGTTGATCTCCTACCCTTTCACATACTAGGGCAAATCTTATCGCATGGTCTGATACTATAAGGTAAAGGTATAGTGGGTCTCCATCACTTGGGATCACTAGCAGGGGTGTCTTGCTAAGGTAATATTTAATCTCTTCCAAATCTCGTGAACAATCATCATTCTATATGAGGCCTTTGTACTTATTTAGGAGCTGGAAAAATAGTTGAAAGCGTTCCGAAGACTTGGAGATGAAGCAATTGAGTGTCGTGAGCTTACCAGTGTGCTTTTTAACATCTCATAATTTTTGAGGAGGATAGACTCTAGTGATAGCATCGATCTGGTCTGGATTGGACTAAATTCCTAATTCACTAGCTAGGTAGCCCAAGAATGTTCCTGACTAGACAACGAATGAACACTTACTCACGTTAACCCTTTTTCGATACTTCCTTAGGATCTCAAAAGTTTTGGCTAAGTCGATGAGGTGGTCAAACTTATTCTTTCCCTTGACTATAATATCATTGATGTAGACCTTTATTAAGTCTACAATCTATCTGTTGAACATCTTAGTGACCAGTATCTGATAAGTTTCCCCTGCACTCTATAAATTGAACGACATGACCTTGTATCATTACAACACAATGGGGATTATAAATGATGTTTTATCCTAATCGGGTCGGAATAATGGAATCTGATGGTAGCCAGAGTAGGTGTCTAGTAAAATCATCCTTTTGGGGGTTACTGTAGCGTCAACTAATTGATCTATTTTAAGAAGTAAGAAGTTATCTTTGGGATATGCTCTGTTGAGGCCTGTGAAATCAATACAGACTATTCAACTTAAATTTCTATAGCATACCACCACTGGGTTAGACAACCATTCCGGGAACTGAATGTCCGTGATGGATCCTACGTCTAATAGCTTCCATACTTTGTTCTCCACCGCTTTGGCCTTCTCGGGGGTTATTTGGCGATCCTTCTGAGTGATCGTCTTAAAGGTTGGATCAATGTACAGGTGATGATAGGCTACGCTGGGATCAATCCCTGTCAATTCATATGGTTCCCAAGAAAGACCATTTAATTTTCTTCTGAGGAAGGTAACCAGTTCTTTCTTCTCTTGATCGATAGGGGTGGCTCCGATCAGAAATTTTCTCTCTGGTGAGTTTTCTTCGACCCTAACTTCTTCTAGGTTTTTAACATCTATGTTGGCGAGGTAGACCCTGGTCTTCTCCTTCCCTATTTGGCCTTACCATAGTTATTATCTGGAGGGTACAACCCCTCCTAGTCATCCTCTTGAGCATCCTTTACCTCCTTGTTCTTTTCCTTCTTAGGGAAACTGGCTGTGGTAAAGCACTTCCTTGAGACGGCTTGGTCGCCAAGGATTTTAACCACGCCTTGATCGATAACACACTTCAACTTTTGGTGGTAGGTAGATGGTACGACCCTTATGGCATGCAACCATCCTTTGTCTAATATGGCATGATATTGGGACTCAATGTCCACCACTAAGAACTCGATTAGCTTTGAGACGTTGCTCTCCCTCACAAGTAGGACTATCTTTCCTAAAGGCATCGTGATACTTCCTGCAAAGCCGACCAATGGAATTGTGGCTTCTTTGAGGTCGATTATGTTCAACTTCATCTTGTGGAACTATTCCAGGTACAACACTTTTGATAAACTGCCCTGGTCCACGATCACCTTGTCAAAGTTCCAATTGGCTATTTTGAGCGTGATCACCAATGTGTCATGATGTGTGATTCTCATTCCAACCAAATCTTCCTTGGTGAAAATGATATTCTCAGTGTAGTCGATGCCCTTTAGTGGATGATGCTTAACAACTCGAGTTTTAGCAGGGTTAGTCTGAAATGCCTCTATGATGGTGGTAACCTTTTTTTAGCTCCATCCGAATAATATTTTCTTTGATTTGATTAAAATTCGTTGCCCTATGGATTACTGGGAACTCATGCCCTATTTCATCATTAGGGACGTTGTACGGATTCTGGTCTCCATTAGCAGCGACCTTTTGGGTGTACTCATTGAGACGCCCATCTTTGGCCAGTTCCTCCAAGTGTGACTTTAGAGCCTTATAATTTTTAGTCTTTTGGTTTCCCTTCTTATGGAATATGCATCTCAGAGCATTGTTTCTTTTTGTTAGGTCACCACCCATATTTTTGGGCCACTTGATTAATGGTTCACCTTTAATCTTTCACAGGATCTTGTAAATGGCTTCCTTGAAGACTGTGTTAACAGCCTAGAATGCCATGGAGGGATCAACCTCATTCTCAGTTTTGGAGTCATTATTGCCCCTATTCTTATTTCCCTTCTTTGGAGTATCGTTCTTCTTTGTTATCTTGTTTGACTTTGCTCGATTACTATCCCCTGCATTAGAAGGAACCATATCTTCCACCTTGGCATATTTCTCAATATGAGCCATGAGGTCGTCAATGTTTCTTTCTTCTTTCTTAGTTAGGGACTAGTGCAACAAAATGGTGGTCGACAGACCAATTTTGAACGATGATATGAGAACTTTCTTTGAGCAATCCTCAACCTCATTAAAAAGTTCCTAATACCTTTTAGCATAATCTCGAAGTCTCTCATGTGTCTTATTCTTTATAGTAAGCAATGCATCCATCTACTTGGGGTGGGAGCCGTTAGTTATGAAGTTAGTAGTAAAGGCCTCTGTTAGAGTTACAGACTTTCTGATCGACCTGCGAGCCAGCCTATCAAACCACTTTTATGCCGCATCATGCAAACTAAAAGGAAAAATTCATCACACTAGTGAAAATTGTGGATATATAAGGTCATTTCTTATTAATATTTCCGAATGTGGCCTATAGGGTATGTTTTCCCATTGTAGATCTTGAACCTAGGAACAAAAAACATATTTGGGGCTTCTCTTCTTTGATTTACCTTAAAAAAGGGGATTTCATCTGAGTATTGATAGCCCTCCTGGATAGATCTCTAGTGGATCTAGCTCCACGGTGGGCTGGATGTTGGTCCATCTCCTTATGGACTAGGATCCAAATATCTTCATTTAGTTGATTGTTTCTCCTGTGGCGTCTCTCTAGTTGACCAAGCTCTGATCGACCATGCTCCAATCTGTAATGTTTCGTTCCTTTCTAGTCACGTCTGTAGATCATCCCTCAGCTACGAGTGTTACTCTCTTGAGGACTTGGGGTCCTATCTCAATGCTTCCTGGTGCCCCTTTGGAGATCTCTCTCCATCATTTGAAGTGGACTCTGGAGGCTAGCATTATCTTCTACCTAGAGGCATGTAGCCTCCTATTGTTCATGAATCATGGCTTCGTAAGCATCGACTAACGTAGAGATATGCATAGATTTTGGTGGTCCTTAGATTTCTTCGGAAGGTCTCATATCCTAGCGATACCTAGAGTTTGTATGCTAACGAATCTTGGACCTTATCCTAGGAGGAAATGGGTTTTCCTGCACATCGCCAACTTGAGGAATGTTGCTACTATAGTGAGACATCACATGATTTTTATTTGTGAAGATCTTTATAGGAATATAAATCGCTTCTCATAGACGGTGCCAATTATGATTATAAGGAACATCACAATAAAGAGACCCACGAAAACAATCATAAAGAACAGAAAGTAAAGATCACACATAATAACAATATACGAGATTCAGCAATTTTCTTATGTCCACAGAGTGGCTAATGATTTATTATAGTGTCTCTTAATATTCTAGGTTACATCCCTTTGCCCCGAATTAGGGTGTAAAACTTGTAGGTGCATCAAAATAGAGATTGAGTTGTGCAAGGAACTCAATTAACACGTTGAGTGTATCAAGGAGCACATGAATATGTCTTAAGAGATTATTGGTAACTGATTTGACTATATTCATAAGTGTTGTACTGTATTTAAAATAATCGTGTGCGAATTAAATTATGATTTGGGCTTGGAAGCGCTTTGATTAATCTAGGCTCGCGGCCACTCTCATGGTCCATGTTAAATGGGTCCCAACAATGTGTTATGTGCATGGGTAAACACCTATAACAAACCTAAAGGGGGATGGTGAATAGGTTTGAAGACATTATATGACCAATATTTATATTTCAAAAAATTCTTCTTGCACATTCAAGTTACTCAACACAGGTTTTACCAATATAATTATTCAATGACAATATTAACACATATTTATTTAAGTAGGTGAATCAAGATTAATAGAACTAGATCTAACGCACCTAAGTCAATTCTAGTTCAATTCACTTTATTCAATTAAGATCTAAGTGATGCGTGTAATCAAATGTGTGCATTCAAGTATATATCATTCACAATCAACCATAAGATAAATTTACGAGGAAAAACACCCACCTAAGGGAAAAAACTTTGACACACTCCAATTCCTATTTATACGTGAAAAGAAATTTTACAAAAGGCAATATGGTACCTCTCACACAATCCCTATCGTGGAGTCACCTATGAACCTTTCAATGTTAATCATAGTTAATAAGAATCCATAATGAGTTCCACGTAGTGAATGAAGATGTCCACTCTCTTCCTTAAAATCATGACATACTCCAAATTCTCCAATAATCTGACGTGACTCCACTTTTAGATCTAGGAGTGATAGATCATAGTAATTCAAAAAAAGTAGATTGAATTAACCAAGGATAGTGTATATATCTGAACGAAAACACTCTTAATTATATTTTAAAGATATTAATTAAGTATATATCTAAGTTTTACCGAATTTGGAGGGAACACGTGAAATTGGAAAGAGAAGCAAAGGTAAAATGCTCTTAATCTAGAAATTACTATAAAAAATGTGTTTGAGTTATGAGCTTTTCAAATGTAAAAAATTATAGGGAATTTGGTCCATTTATAAGAAAATTTCAAAATTTGATGCCGACATGCCCACAGTTAAAGCGGGACGTACGTACGATTCCTTCCAGTAAGAAATACTCACCTTGGTCATGCTCACAAACATAAAATATTATCGTGTGAATGCCTCCGTGTGCACATACCTAAAATAAGATCGTGCAAATGGTTAAGCTAGCATAACTTAAAGACAACCTCAACCTTTTCTCAAAAGTCATGACCAACTCCCAAAATAATTTTCAAAAAACATTTTATCATCTTGGAGACTGCAGAAAAAATTTAAAACACTTGTTCCATCAACTTTCAAAGTCCTCACACATTTTCAAAATAGTTTTGTGCACATGTACGTGTTTAGCCATAATCAATTGACAATATATAAGAAATAATATAATCTTCAGTTTAATATGAATGCATGGCAATAGAAGTCTTCAATAAATGGCGGTACATGAACTTCGATCTTCAAGGTTCATCTAACCTAAACTAGACCGTGCCTCACTCATAACAAATCAAATCTATGTGACTTGATAGACTCAATGTTTTGACACAATATATAGACAATTATATATATATATATATATATATATATATATATATATATATATATATATATATATATATATATATATATATAATGCTTAAATTTTCAATATAACAAATGATAAGATAGACTAATCCCTAATTAGGTTGACACCTTACTAGTAGTAGTTGGCTAGACAATACAATAAGGGCATGAATCCAAAGAAGTTTCAAGTCAAAAATTACAAACTAAAAAGATTATCGATGGCACAAATAAACTATTAGATAGAAGACTAGGACCAAATTCGGAGGGGCAATTTAGTGTCACCTACAAAAATCTCCAAGGGGAATATCACTTGTAAACAACGGAGGGCATGAAGATACCCTGGGCTTGGAATGCAACTAATCTTAAGAAATATTATTTTTGAGATAACTTTTGGTTTGATTATTAATTCTTTATAGTTGGTAGTTAATTTGTTTCTTGTTTATTAATTAAATTATATTTGATTATTCCACGTACAGGATAAAACAAGTTATTTCATTGTAAGCATCCAACCAAAATCATAATTTTATAATGCCTTATTGAATTGATTTCACTTAATGTCTATTGATATAAAGTTATATGTTTTGTTAACATAAAATGAAAGCATAAAGTATTTCTCATGGAAAACAAATGACCCATGGGGAATCCCTTGGAATTTATTAGTCTGACCAAGTTTGTGTTACCAAATTCTGAATGCTTGAATAGCCTAGTTAACAAGTGAATTTTTTCCAGAAATTGGTACTAGGCCTAAGGTAGAGTGTGATGACACTTTCTAATAGGTAATACCAATAAATCATGCTAAGAAAATGGAAAGGAAGAATGCCGATACAAATTTGGAAAAAATGATTTCATTTAAATATCCATTAACTACAAGCTATCTACAAGTCGAAATAACCGCATCACATTTAAGGACCACTATATGGCCCACTTTTGGTCATTTAGTGAGTGTCTTTGGGCTGCGATGAGGCATATCATCACCATTATCGTGGTCATACAAATATTTTTAATCAAATGTAGAGGGATTGCATTAACTGGAATCAATAAATATTCACTCCTAAATGGAGGAAGCTTGTAATAAGGGATTCCATGGCTTAACAATACAAGAACTCGGAGCCGTAAGTAACTTTGAGGACTGCTAGCGCATTCAACCATCCGTGCTTATAGGTTAGATTATTTTCTTCATTCAAATGGATTGGAGAGTTTAGTAGGACTTCATTATATCCGTTAACCCAAGCTGCATGGGTTACCTTCTGAAATGATATTATGACCTCATTATCCTCTAGTTCAGACCCATTTTGATTACTTTATTTTGTCGAAACTCTTTCTTGACTTTACTGAGTACCTAACTTAAGCCAATGTTTTCATTATGTAGCACACCGAAAATAATTCTTATCTCTTCGAGCTTATCCTAAAGACTCGAAAGCTTTCCATTTTGATCTCTACGAAGGGTTATTATATAGAGTGCTTTGCAAACAACCAAGAAGGCCATCCTAGATCCATCAGAAGCATTAACCCTAAGAACAAAGTTTAAGATATCATTATCTTAGACCATTGGTATAAGGTACATGAAATTACTAGATTGCAAAAATGAATAAAGCCGATTTATTATTTAAAAAAGAATAAAAATATGCAAGACATACCCAAGATATGCATAAAATGAGCAATCCATACAAACGAAGTCAAGAGGAAAAAAATTCTTTTTCATTAAAAAATGTTGTGTTCGGAAAGGTCCTTACATGGATAAAAGAAAGAAGAAATAATTATTTAAAATTTTTGAAGTCCCTAAGAAATACTAAACTGGTGGATTCTTCTCCTTGGTTTAGTCGGTCATTTACTCTCTCTTTTCTTATCCTTCCTCCAAGTTAGGAGGGTTATTGGGTTTATGCTCATCCAACATATTATAGTCCCCAACAACTTCAACCTTTGCCCGAGACTCATCCCAGCCCTTTTTAAAACATAAAAAAGTTATTTCCTTGGATCATTATCAAAATATTTGTCCTAACCTTTATCAAAGGCACTATTGTTTACTTTCCATGCCACCACATGGTTTTGGGTAGAGTAATAGTTTTCCTTTATAAGGTTGCTACCTTAGCCAGGAGATGAAGAATTTCTTCATTTTCTGGCCTTCAGATTGGCCTACTCTTCAATAGCTCAAATCCTGCCAACATTTAATTCTTTTGAGGGTCCTACGGTCAAGCTCTGACCTTTTTCTAAACACTGCCAAGCTCTTAATGCCTCTATTGACTTAAATAAGGTACCATAGTACTATGGCAGGCCTCACCCACCTCCTCAGTATTTAAGAATGAATAGTAATTCTAACATCTCTTTATAACCAAGCTCGAAGACCTCAACACCAGTGTTTTGTTATGTCTCACACACCCAACAAACCTAAGTCTGAAGTGAGATGGCTTCAAGAGGTCATATAGACATCAACACAGAAAAAATTCTTCAAAATATACTTTAAGACCATCCTATTATGAGAAATTATGATTACTCACCTTATGAATGCCTAGTTGAACCCCTGTAGCTTGTCTGGCAAGTAGGTGAAAAGGATAACATTATTCCACATACCGCCACCACTCAGTTACACTTCCATCAATGGCTACCATCCTCACTAAATGCACATAGTAACTACCTTACAAAACATGAAAAACCTTTGACCTACAATACACCTCCCAACTGACGTCGTCAGACCTTAGGAATACCATAACCATGTTATGATAGTCCACTAATTCTCTCTTCAACATAATGCATATCTGTGTGGATATTGATAACGATTGAAGACATGTTCAAACCACAACACACAAGAAGAAAAAAGAGTTTTAGCTAATACAATTTTTCCTCGATGCTCAAAACATTCTTAATCCACTGTTGCATGCTCTAACCAATATTTTGGATCATTCTTAACTATCTTATCCATTGTATTCATTGACGCGTGCACATTTTTCGGACATATAGTAATTTTAGGATTTATTTAATTAAAATTAACTTAAATAGAACTTGTTTATATTGTGCGGATGAATAGTAATGGATATATTTGTTTACTTAAATATTGTGGTCGTGTTCACCCCTTTCTTAAGTGGTTGTTGTTTGGATGAACACTAATTGGGAGAAGGGCTCGCATATTTCGTGAACACAAAGTAGTTTTAGGATTAATTTGCTTAAAATTAACTTAAATTGGATTTGCTGTGTATGACTGGTCGATTGGAAAATGAGAAATAATTTAGGATTAATTGGATCCATTACCTCTACGACTCATATTCACACTCTCATTCTATATATTTTCTCAAGAAAAATGAGTCATGATAATAATTACATTCAACAAGAGTACGAGAGGTTGCAATAAGACCGCACTAAAAAAAATTATTAGTGCACCACATATAGAGGGAACTCATAATTAAAAGTATGGGAATAGAAAAATTAAATAGTGTAATTACCTTATATATCGTGGAGTTGATCTCTCGTAAGCATACATATTCGATCGTATTCTATTTTACATGGAAGAATGTTGGGATAGGGAAGTTGAGAATATATTTTACTTTCATTATCCAAATAGGGCACTGAAGTTAGTAACACTATTAGAGAAGGTATAAGAAAATATTCATTCATTATGGATACGAATTCATAAAGAGATCATTCACCCATATTATGACTTCTCGTGACATATGCACATTAAAGTGAGCTTGCAAATTATTTGAAGAAGAAACGGTTTTGAATTGCTGTGACCGATCCTTATACATCAATCATAGATACGCTTTTTCCCACTTGGCTATATGAAAATTTTCATAAATTTAAAAACTAATACAGATTGGATGGAAATCATACACATCGATTATGTTTGAAATATTATTGAAAAGTACATACATGATATAGTCGTAAACATGGCTCTTGTATATTCTTCGATATTCTTTTTAATTGTAGATAGTTTTGAACATGAACAAAGACAATCAACTAGATAAAGGAACACCTTTAACTCATTCCTCTCCTACACCCCAACCTCAATTGTCATCACATGTGGGTTGGAAATACTCAAATCTACCTCAGGTTCAGTATACCACTCCATATTCAAGTCATCAAACTCAACCAATACCTATTGATCCAACATTCCCACCTGCCACTATAAAGGAATCCCAAACAAATGATATGGATCCCATTGGGTTCTTCATTTTTGGGAATCCTACTGGTAAAAAAATAATGTTCGTATTTTTAAATTCCATTATTTGTCTCTCGAAAAGATGATTGTGGGCATTAGGGGGTTGAACAATTAGAATAAGTTTAATCCTTCCATAAAGGATAAAATGTCGGATAAACGTTGCAAGAGTTTTACATTCCCACCCGGTTCGAAGGTAAGGTTTTTTTGAGTAAGTGAATATATAAAAACCTATCAGAAGGGCCTTTAGAAGAATTTTTCCCAAAGGGGCCTCGATTTCTAATGATTTGGGTTGAAAGATACAGTTCCCTAAAATATTAAAAAGTCCATCAACTAATGGAACATATTTTTGGAGAAGAAGGTCCGTTAGGAAAACAATGACCCCGAAGGATAACAATTGACATAATAGGGCAAAGAAAGTTAATGTTTATAAAGTTAGGTCAAAATTATATTATGATCTGAAGCGTGAGTAGGCGGACAAGACCAAGAGAACTCCGAAAGATGGTAAAGATCCTTATTGGGTTAACGTGTACTTACATGCATGAAGGGATAAACGGATGAATTAATTCTAAGACAAATTGGCTCCAGCTCTGGTGAGTTTGAATTTAGTTATCATATATACACACATTATAATAAAATAATATTAAAATTTAAGTCCTAAATATAATATTGTGCTACAAGAAATGATCGAAGGCATGGAGAGAAGTCAGTCCGAGTACATCCCTTGTGACATTGATGCAGATACCCTGTCCAAGACATTTGTGAAGGACAAAAAGAAGTAAAAGTGGTGTGGACTCATATATTCTAAGTAACAAATTATATCACACTGTACATCTATTGGATGAGATCTCTTTAGTGAACAGTCATGTGTCGAGCTAGATGGTCCAGGACTATAGGGGAAGTGTTAGAGCTTAAAAGGGAGATGGGAAATATTACCATCCACTTAGGACTATTGACGAATGCAATCAAGGGGCTATGCCTCCTCCTGTAACATTCCCGTATAAAGTTCCTCCTCGTATAATATTTTGTGGATCATCATCTTCCATCCACGGTGACTATGGCAAGGATTATTATTTAAGGGAATTTTCTAATAGCAGGGTCATTTGCATGTGCACACTTGTTTTCATGAATAACGGAACACCTATCCATGATATCCTTTAAGAGGTGGGTTCGACTCATATATTCCTTGATAAAATATATGAGGGTTGTAGTGAGGATCCTATTAATGTTGACTCCGATGAAGGGCCTATGTTGAAATATTATCAAAATTGTTATATTTAATGTGTACCTTATTTGTTGGTTAAGATTAGGCAGTAAACAATATTTTATTTAGGAACAAGTTTGTAGTGTTTTAATTATGTAGGAAATCTATTGACGTTGTAAGTTATTTTAATTTTTGGCGGTTTATTGTCATCTTAATTTGTTTGTTTTTATTTCATATTTATTGAATGCTCCAATTGAATGAATTTGCTTGAATTTGCATGATTTGAATAAAGTTTCTTGAATTGTAAACAGAGAGTTCTTATATCCAGCATGGTCATCTTTTAAAACCTATTTATATATGTTACTTGAATTTTAAAATTATTTAATGGTTTTACCATAATACAAAGAGTGGATGGGAGAGAGTAAGATAGTCTCTTATTATCATATAAAGGGTGTTTTTGAATTTGTTAAATATGCAGATGGAAATCTTAACAGTGATGAGATTTTTTGTCTGTGCAACTATTGTGTGAACAAAAATTTAAGTCTTTTGGAAGACGCTGATTTTCATTTAATAAGGTGGGGTATGTTACAAGACTATAAGATATGGATATTCTGCAGGAAAAATAATGTACCATATGTTTCGAAAGAATTAATAGTACCTGACCGTGTAACGAAACTCGACTGGTTGGAAGTGGTGAATGATTCTCCAGCACTTCGTGTGTTGACCGACCAAATTGATTATGCTTAGGAAGTCCACCACCATCAAAACCACCAACATACGGATAGGGTAACATGAATTATTACCAAATCAATGAACATGTAGATGTTGAATGAACCAAATATCGGGAATACATAGTGTTGAAGGTCGATGCAACTAGACCTTGTTAAAAATTACGAAGAAGATCACTCGGTAATGTATGAAATAATAGGTTGGCATAATTTGAAGAGTCAATTTGGTTTATCGTGCAACAACATAATCATAATTCTTAAGTAGGTCAAAGACATTCTCCTGAAAGAGAACATATTACCATATAGTTATCTGCGCATAAATTAGAGCTTGAAAGGTTTGGGTTTGAAGTACAAATACATTCATGCATATAGGTATGATTGTTATTGTACTTCAATGAACACAAATTTAAGGATGAGTGTCATGTATACAATGAGATAAGCTATATGGTTTTGAGAGTGGAAAAGACAAGCCCATTCGACATCTGGTTGATTAACCTATTTGAAATCTTTTAAATGCGAGACACCCTTAATTCGGAAAGGAACCACGTAATGTTCATCTTGAATATCAATCGATAGGTTTAACCCTTTTGGTAATTTAATCAATAATCAGAGTTATTGGCCAGTTCTCACAGAGCCTTTAAGTCTCCCTCCAACACCACCCATGAGAGCATAGTTCACATTATTATCATTGTTGAGACCTAGGCTAAAGTCTTTTAGAAATGATATTGATATTTTTAGCCCCATTATTCGAATAACTTAATGAGTTATGGGATGAAGGTGTGAGGGTATTTAACACTCATAAAGGTGAAAAATTCATACTTAAAACATTGGTGTTGTGGGAAATCCACAACTTTCCTACCTATGGGACCTTGTTCAGCTGTAATGTGCATATTTATTAAGTATGTCCCATATGTGAGGAGGAAAATGAATCCACTTGAATACATCATAGTGGTAAGATGAGTTATTCCAGTCATGGTAGATTTCTTCAAGTTATAATCCTTTTAGTAGCCACAAATCTTCTTTTTTTCTATCAGTCACAAGCATATCAAGGAACCTACTCAACTTTTTAGGTACAATTTGAGGAGAAAGAAAAGTTTGTAATTTTGAGGAATTAGTTATTAGGAAAACACACTCCGTTTGCAGTCCATATGCATAAAGTTAGGGGGATCTGAAAGATCCTAGTAAAATGAAGGCATGATCCAAATTGTAAATCTTATTGGACTTATCGTATTGAAAAGAACACTATGTAAGCTATGTAATTGATGTTAATCACACAAAGAAGATTTTTTCATAGCATCTGATAGGAGCATGTATAGGTTGATCTCATTCGAAAGATGAAGAGAGGCAATGTCGCGATCTAAAAGGGTTGAAAAAAATTATAGTTAAAAACTATAGGTGAAGAAATACCACAATAAATAATCCAAAATAATTCAAAGCAAATAGAATAAACTAGTTACATAATTACACAATACAATTATTTATGAGGTTCAATATATTACTTACGTCCACGAGGGTTTCTCTTTATTTTTATCAATAAGTTCTGAATAAAATTTTATATTCCCCTTTTCCCAGGGGTTTGTATTATTGTAGAAACCCCGTCCTAAAACCTTCCTAAGAACTTCCCTAGGTCCCTAGCACTCATCCATCCACCGTAGACCCTAAGCCATACTCCAACAACCGATCTAGAGGCCATCAGGTGCTCATAGGTCCCTTTTGACGCCAATCAAGTTTCTCGTCAGAGTGAAATCTCAATAAATCTTAGAAGGCCTTTGAATCCCCTTTCTAACGGTCTACCTCGTGCATGAATTAACTTTACAGTTTTGACGAGTGGCCCATATTATTATAGAAAATTAATTTAATGGCCACCGAGTGATCCCGGACCCCATTTTAACCCCAACCAACTTCCTCGTCTGAGCGAAATCTCAATGAATCTTCGAAGGGCTCTGAATTTCCTTTCAAACAGTCCATCTCGTGTGCGAATCGAACTTACAATTTGGATAAATGATCTATTTTACCCCAAAACTGATCTGGAGGCCACCAGGCAATCTCGAGCTCCGTTTTACTCAAGTTAGCTCTTCAGATCAAATAAGACAAAATGAATCTCCAAAGGTCTTTGAATACCCTTTCGAATGGTCCGCCCCATTGGTGAATCAGCCTTACGATACAAATGAACTACCCAATTTAATCCAAAGGGTCACCAGGAAATTTTGGGGCCCATTGGACTAAGGTCAACTCTAAAAAATGAATGAGAATGATTGAATATTCAAAGGTATCTAAATACCATTTCCAAAGGCCCATCTCATGCGCGATTTTGACTTACGGTTTGGACGAATGATCCATTTTTCTACGGGGATTTCTTGTCTAGTGACCAACGGGCACTTTCGGACTCCGTTTGACCTCGATCAACTCCCGAACCCTTGAGTGGCTCAATGGATTCTTATAGGGATATAAATACCCTTTCCAATGGTCTACCATGTGCACAGTTCTGATTTATGGATCGAATATTATGATCTTTTTTTCTAAAAAACCTACCTCATAGTGCTGATTGGCAACACTAGGACCCTACCTATTGGCAGTGTCTACAACGTTCTACTCTGATAGGTAGTTCTAGAGCCATGATGATCGGCAACCCCTTGGCCCTATAAATATATTCCATGACCTCACTTTTAAAGACACACCTTAGGAACCCTGAACATCCCTCTCAACAATTCAGAAAGAATTCCCTCGAATTCAGAGTTGTTCTTTCCTAAAAATACCATATCCCACATTCCTTCCATCATTTTCATATTCTTTTGAATAAATTACCTCCCACCTCCTCAATCCACCATCACTTCACCTCGAGGTCAGCGCATCTACAAGGAAGATCTACTTCAAATCTTTATAAGGAGGTCCATTTCTTCCTCTTTATCTTTAAATTCTCTTAATTTTGCATTAGTTACTTCATTTTCTCTTTAGTATCTTATTTCATTGCATCACTTTCATCAGACATCTTAATTCTAAGTATTAATTACTAGTATTCACACATACTTTATTTTCATAGAAAAACCCCAAAATAAGAAAAAGAGGGTTCACGTGTGAATTCCAAACGGGAATTTCTCATTACACTTTCCCACACTAAAACACCTTTTTCGATACACACACATATAATAAAGTCCCCGATTGGATTTATGGGTTAAACCCCAACCCATATTATTTTGAACTACGTGGACTTTGATTCCCTCTGGGCTATGTAGGTGTCTTGGGTGAATCCCTTGACTCGAGTCCTCCCAACTACATATGTTATTTTATTCTCATATATTCATGATATATAAATTTTATATGCTTATTTTCTTGTGTCTTGTCCGATATACATGATCACTCGTTCATAGCGATTTGCGAATTGACAAACACTTACACCATATTTTTTATTACTATTATAGGAACACTCCTAAGGATGACCTCGCTACTCCTTTTTCCATGACTCGAGTCGAGTGATTCCATCCTCTATTTATATTATGCATATAAGCACACACATCACAGAGTTCTACATAAGAATATGAAGACATGCCCATGAGGGATCAAAAGGGCAAGTTGGGTGCCTAACACCATCCTATTACGTAACTTAGTCGTGGGACCTTTTAACTATTGTGTTTCGCAAGCATCATATTTTCCTTGATTACGTTTTCTAGAGGTGACAACATTTCTTTTGCCTGTTTTATGGAAAATAAATTGTTGACTCTATCTCTACATATCACTCCACATCGACAAAGATCGAGCGCCCCTATAAAGGATCCGATCCCACTTGCATGCCAAAAAAGGAAGGGGGTAGGAAGGAGGGATCCACCTCCGGAGGCCTCAACCCCCTGACATCAGTATGGCCACAGTGGAGACTCTTCTAGGGATGATATATAAGAGGACTAGACTCTATTTTTGTATGGGCCTTATTCTTTTTTGCATGTGTACGTATGAACCTACCTGTATGTTTCCTTTTCTCTTCTCTTTACCTTTTTGTATATATATCTCTAATGTATATATCACTACACTTAACACCCTTGCATATATTCTCCGTGTACACTTCACACACTTACACTTAGCTTCACTTTACACTCACATGCTTCACAAACCACTTAGAATATCCATGCTTAAGCTTCACTAGAATACAACCACACTTCCCTCACTTGTATATATGCTCACTTACACATGTCACACACCGCACATAGTTGATACAACCATGTCATACAACTACACTTCCCTCACTTGTATATATGCTCACTTACACATGTCATACAACCACACTTCCCTCACTTGTATATATGTTCACTGACACCAAAACACACAATTAGTAACACAATTCTACTGTTACTAATAATATTAGTATGACATTTTTCTGTTAGAAAAAAGGCGCGGGGCACGAAGCTAGTAACGGTAAAATTTTGTTACTAATAGTAACGGTAAAATTCCGAATTAGTAATGGTAAAATTCTGTTACTAATAGTAATGGTAATTTAGAATTTGTAATGGTAAATTCTGTTACTAATAGTAACGGTAAAATTCAGAATTAATAACGCTAAAGTTGTGTTACTAATAGTAACAGAAAATTCAGAATTAATAATGGTAAAATTATATTACTAATAGTAACGGTAAAATTATGTTAGTAATATTAATACATATTTAAAAAAAATAATATCCAATATCTTGATTATTATTACCACTACTTAAATCCTAAGAACATATACAAAAATAGTCTACAAAAATAAGGGCATTATATTCAACATTTATATTTATATAAGCCTCCACTCTTTATTTACAAAAGAAACTTAAACCAAACAAATGAAACATCATAGTACAATCCCCCCGAAAGTTGCATTATTTTAATAAAAGCATCCAATATAACATCCTAATACAATCATCCCTAAATGAGATATTTTTATATTATAACATATCAAATGAAATATCAAAAAGAAGTTCATTGTTGTTGACTATCATCTTTCGTTCTATTATGATCGTCATCAATGCAGCAACCCGTAACGCTGGAAACTTGATGAGGATACAAAAATGACATTCTATCAAACAAAATAAAATTACCATATTAGTTATAATATCAACATTTAGTCATATAAAATTAATTTAGTACAAAAAATTATCCACCAGCAAAATTAATTGCACAAGTATATGAACTTATAATATCACATTTTACATCACCACTTAAAAATAGGAAATTTCACATATAAATAAGTATGTGAACTTATAATATCGCACTTTCAGATCAGCACACAACACATATAGTTTTTAACACATATTCAAAAAAAATTTGGTACAACTAACACTGTTCACACAAACACAGAAACACACCCTTCACACTATTCACACAGACACACTATGATAAAAAAAATGAATTAAAATTGCTTTGTACTTTATATCCAAGCATTTAGTGTGCATTCATGAATTCTGGCTATTTTTCATAGATTCAAACGATGTGAGATGTAAGAAATGTAAAAGAAAGAACTCATCAGTAAAATTCATTCCAGACTTACCTCATCCAATATAATACGACCCCATTTGATGGAGTGCAAATTAGATCCCATAATACTATTGTCTTATAAACATCCTGCACACATGCCAATTTCCATTATTTAATGATAAATTCCACTTCCACAAATGCACATAAATGACACTACATTTGGTAATGAAGACAAATCTCTCATGGTGTCATATATTTATTATCAAAACACCGATATTGGTATGCTTATATTGATGATAATTCTTAGGCAAAAAAATTCGAGCTTATGATGGACATAAAGTCCCTTTTAAGTTTTGAGTAGGAAAACAAAGTTTATTACATTTTCGGTTAATGAATTTCATCTTACTTTTTGCCTAATTTTGCACTACTATTGTGGCATTATTTTTTATACACTGTGAATATGGATCTTGTTGTAGCATAAAAATTATACACATATTTTACACCACCAACACATGTAAATTTCATACAGTATGAACTTTTAAAGTTTTTCATAAGCTTCAATATGTGAAAGAAAAGCAGCATATCTTTGCAATAAATAGAGTAAAATATGTTTAATCCTTCTTTAAATATCATGTTGATAGGTGTTGAGTCATGAAGTCTGTTGTTACTATTACCTGTGTGATATTAAATTATAGATTTCAAAGATAAATATGTTCTACTAAATTATCAAAGAAAAAAAGTTATTCCTATACCTATGTGAAGAACACCTGGCCATCTTTTTTGCAAACTAGAAGCTTACTTATGTACATAAGAGAGTATCTATAAAAAAAAAGGAAAAATCTAGTGGGGAATATTGAAGTAAAAAATTGGAGAAGAAAAACTTACAAAGCCATTTGGCATTGCATCAATTCACCATCCACGTAAGTGCTCGTAAAAATGTATCCAGAGACAAGATATACATTGGATCTGACAGGGTACACAGTCTGTGCCTAGTAGATAGGCATAATTTTTAGCAAATATCAATAAATATCTACAATGACTCCGTGTGAGTCTGAACGTCTGGCGCCACTAACACTTGTGGCTGATCCCGTGGAAAGTACCCTGCCGTTGTGACCACCTTTGTTTCAACTGCCTGCGCCACTAGTTCAGTTACCCGTGCTGCCAAAATCATCTCTGGTAG